>JAKOOJ010000027.1:3907500-4481429 GCA_022577455.1 Arizona elegans | reverse complement strand
CTACACACCACACACAAACACACAGGCACTAGATCTGGATCCCAACCTTTGTGATAAAGTGCCACCTTCTCGGCCTCGATGCAGAAGTAGCCAATGTCCTCGCGGCCTTTATAGTGTGAGACGCTAAAGAGGCTCCCATTCTCCACATCCAGGACGAGTTCCCCGTGAGACGCTTCCAGCTTTTTGCCTCCTTCGCCCTGCAAAGACGAACGGAAGAACCGAGTCAGAGACGGGGGCTAGGTTGAGTGAAGGCTGGTCTGCGGGATGTTTAGATCTGACCCGCGGGGCTGACCTGGAAATAGTGAAGGACCAGCCTGTGGTGCCTCTGCCAGCGAAAATGGAGCTCGGGTAGGCTGCACACAGCCCACCCGAGCTCCGTTTTCGCTGGCAGAGGATTGCAGGAAGCCGTCGCAACCAAAAACAGAGCCCGGGAGCCCATTTTTTGCTGGCAGAGCGCTGGGGCCACCACAGGTGTCATCAACATGAGTAATGTTAAGCTGGTCATGCCCACCCCAGCCCCCCGAGGTCAAACACAATCCTGATGCGGCCCACAATGAAATTGAGTCTGACACTCCTGGACCTTAAATACTCAAAGAGCCAATTGAACCCGTTTCCCACAGAAAAGAAAACACCGGGAGCGACAAAACCTGGGTGGGCGTGGCCAACTTGATGTCACTCACTTCCACCAGTCACATGACGCCCCCCCTAACCACGCCTACCCAGCCAGTCATTAGGGCAGAGAACCAGTTGTTAAAAAACACCGGGAACCACAAAACCCTTTTCACATACAGTATCTCTCTCCTCCCACCCTCTCCTTCTCTTTCTGTATCTCTCTATGTCTCTCTCTCTCCCTCTCTCTGTATCTCTCTCTCTCCCTGTATCTCTCTATGTCTCTCTCTCTCCCCCTCTCTATCTCTCTCCCCCCCTCTCTGTATCTCTCTATGTCTCTCTCTCCCCCTCTCTCTGTATCTCTATCTCTCTCTCTCCCCCTCTCTCTGTATCTCTGTCTCTCTCCCCCCTCTCTCTGTATCTCTGTCTCTCTCTCCCTCTCTCTCTGTATCTCTCTGTCTCTCTCTCCCTCTCTCTGTATCTCTCTGTCTCTCTCTCCCTCTCTCTGTATCTCTCTCTCCCTGTATCTCTCTATGTCTCTCTCTCCCCCTCTCTCTGTATCTCTCTCCCTGTATCTCTCTATGTCTCTCTCTCTCCCCCTCTCTATCTCTCTCCCCCCTCTCTGTATCTCTCTATGTCTCTCTCTCCCCCCTCTCTCTGTATCTCTGTCTCTCTCTCTCCCCCTCTCTCTGTATCTCTCTGTCTCTCTCCCCTCTCTCTGTATCTCTCTGTCTCTCTCTCCCTCTCTCTCTGTATCTCTGTCTCTCTCTCTCCCCCTCTCTCTGTATCTCTCTGTCTCTCTCCCCCCTCTCTGTATCTCTCTCTCCCTGTATCTCTCTATGTCTCTCTCTCTCCCTGTATCTCTCTATGTCTCTCTCTCTCCCTCTCTCTGTATCTCTCTCTCCCTGTATCTCTCTATGTCTCTCTCTCCCCCTCTCTCTGTATCTCTCTCTCCCTGTATCTCTCTATGTCTCTCTCTCCCCCTCTCTATCTCTCTCTCCCCTCTCTGTATCTCTCTATGTCTCTCTCTCCCCCTCTCTCTGTATCTCTGTCTCTCTCTCTCCCCCTCTCTCTGTATCTCTCTGTCTCTCTCCCCCCTCTCTGTATCTCTGTCTCTCTCTCCCTCTCTCTGTATCTCTCTCTCCCTGTATCTCTCTATGTCTCTCTCTCTCCCTCTCTCTGTATCTCTCTCTCTCCCTGTATCTCTCTATGTCTCTCTCCCCCCCTCTCTCTGTATCTCTCTGTCTCTCTCCCCCCCTCTCTCTGTATCTCTCTGTCTCTCTCTCCCTCTCTCTCTGTATCTCTCTGTCTCTCTCTCCCTCTCTCTGTATCTCTCTCTCCCTGTATCTCTCTATGTCTCTCTCTCCCCCTCTCTATCTCTCTCCCCCTCTCTGTATCTCTCTATGTCTCTCTCTCCCCCTCTCTCTGTATCTCTGTCTCTCTCTCTCCCCCTCTCTCTGTATCTCTCTGTCTCTCTCCCCCCTCTCTGTATCTCTCTCTCCCTGTATCTCTCTATGTCTCTCTCTCTCCCTGTATCTCTCTATGTCTCTCTCTCTCCCTCTCTCTGTATCTCTCTCTCCCTGTATCTCTCTATGTCTCTCTCCCCCTCTCTCTGTATCTCTCTCTCCCTGTATCTCTCTATGTCTCTCTCTCCCCCCTCTCTATCTCTCTCTCCCCTCTCTGTATCTCTCTATGTCTCTCTCTCCCCCTCTCTCTGTATCTCTGTCTCTCTCTCTCCCCCTCTCTCTGTATCTCTCTGTCTCTCTCCCCCCTCTGTATCTCTGTCTCTCTCTCTCCCTCTCTCTGTATCTCTCTCTCCCTGTATCTCTCTATGTCTCTCTCTCTCCCTCTCTCTGTATCTCTCTCTCTCCCTGTATCTCTCTATGTCTCTCTCTCCCCCCCTCTCTCTGTATCTCTCTGTCTCTCCCCCCTCTCTCTGTATCTCTGTCTCTCTCTCTCCCTCTCTCTGTATCTCTCTCCCTGTATCTCTCTATGTCTCTCTCTCCCCCTCTCTCTGTATCTCTCTCTCCCTGTATCTCTCTATGTCTCTCTCTCCCCCTCTCTATCTCTCTCCCCCCTCTCTGTATCTCTCTATGACTCTCTCTCCCCCTCTCTCTGTATCTCTGTCTCTCTCTCTCCCCCTCTCTCTGTATCTCTCTGTCTCTCTCCCCCTCTCTATCTCTCTCCCCCTCTCTCTGTATCTCTCTCTCTCTCTCTCCCCCTCTCTCTGTATCTCTCTGTCTCTCTCCCCCCTCTCTGTATCTCTCTCTCCCTGTATCTCTCTATGTCTCTCTCTCCCTCACTCTGTATCTCTCTCTCTCCCTGTATCTCTCTATGTCTCTCTCTCTCCCCCTCTCTCTCTGTATCTCTCTGTCTCTGCCCTGGCCGCTTCTCCATCTCCTGCCGTCGCCCTTACCTTCTCAAGCCAGGCAAGGCGTGACTGGGAGGGGAGGGCGAGGGGGGGGCAGCCAGTGGTGGGATTACCTGAGAAGGAGCCACAGCAGAGGGCCCAAAGAGCCACATGAGGCTCCAGAGCCACAGGTTGCTGACCTCTGGCCTAGGGGATCTAAACTGTAAACACATCTACAAGTCGTCCTCGACTTACAACAGTTCGCTTACTGACTATTTGAAGTTACAATGGCAGTGGAAAGTGAGCTATGACCGTTTTTCACACTTATGACCGCTGCAGCATCCCCATGGTCACGTGAATGACATTCGGCTGGGATTTACATTTGGCTGGGATACGGCAACTGTCAGAAATGCGAGTCAGTTATTAAAACTGACTCACATTTCTGACAGTTGTCGTATCCCAGGGTCACGTGATCCCCTTTTGCGTCCTTCTGACAAGCGAAGTCAATGGGAAGGTCAGATTCACTTAACAACCGGGTTATTAACTTTACAACTGCAGTGATTCACTTAACAACGGCGGCAAGGAAGGTCGTAAAGTGGGGCAAAACTCACTTAACAAATGACTCACTTAGCCACATAAATTTTGGGTTCGACTGTGATCCTAACTTGAGGACTAAATGTATTTCATTTCATTTAAAAAAGAGGCTATAGAGCACTGCACACCAGAACAACTAGACACAAGGAGAGTTTTTTCCCGAACGCCATCACTCGTCTAAACAAATAATTCCCTCAACACTGTCAAACTATTCACTAAGTCTGCATTACTATTAATCTTCTCATCGTTCCTATCATCCATCTCCGCCCACTTACGACTGTATGACTGTAACTTTGTTCCTATCCTTACGATTTATATCGTTTCCTGATTGCTTATTTGTTCTCTATGACTATCATTAAGTGTTGTACCTTAGGATTCTTGACGAATGTATCTTTTCTTTTATGTACACTGAGAGCGTATGCACCAAAGACAAATTCCTTGTGCGTCCAATCACACTTGGCCAATAAAGAATTCAACTCAACTCAACTCAACTCAACTCAACTCAACTCAATTCAATAATTCAATTCAAATTCAAATTCAAATTCAAATTCAAATTCAAATTCTATTCTATTCTATTCTATTCTATTCTATTCTATTCGACAATGCACATGGCCACCCATCTAACACACAAACTCGGGGTGCTGATATCAATGGCCTCAGAGTGGTGTGCAAGACTGAGGAAGAAAAACGACAAAGATCGGAGAGGGAGCACCTCTGTGCACGAGCGCGTGCAAAGATGAAGCAGGATGGTGGGAAAGACAGTGTTGTGGCCTGTCGGCCGCCGGCCCCTCCAGCAGCCGAATCAGAGGAGGAGGAGGAGGAGGCGGCGTGGGAGTCGGGGGTCGGCATCAGGGCAACCCGAGAGCTCCGAGGGGGAAGAGGGAATGGAGCTGGCAGAGAGAGACAGAGGTGGAGCCTGGGCCGTCCGTCAGCCCTCAGATGGAGAGTCAAAGGTCTGGAGGTGGCTGATGAGGACGAGGAGGAACAGCTGGGTCCAGTGCCTGACGTGCAGATGCACAGAAGGCAGAGGAGAGGAGAGCAGTGGAAATCTATGGGCCGGTCCAAGGGATGGAAGAGCAATTTCTGCTAGAGAAGCCCCTCCCTAGCTCTGGGGATAAAAGGCAGGGGGCGGAGATGAATAGACGTGGCAGACAACGATTCCTCTCCCTGCCGGACGGACTTGTTAGCCTGTGGTGAGAGAGAAACTTTTTGCCGGGGCTGCTGACGCTCCTAATAAAGGAATCATTGACTTAACTACAGAGGGTTTGTCGTGTTTCGAGAGCTGGGTCAGAACAGAGAGACACTTTCGGGGGCCCGACTCTTTGCAAATGGTCCCCCCCCCCAAACACAAAAGTGGATGCAGATCGTTTTCTCACTTTGGCATCGCAGAGCGCTGTAATGCGTCCCTGGCCCACCCGGAGCACGACGGAGACGCAGCTGAGAGGAAAGGGGTTCCTCGGCTCCCCTCTTTTCTGCTGCGCGCCCCTCTCGTCCGTCGAGTAGAAGTGGGAGTCGTCGTCCTCGGAATCCGAATCTGCAAGAAGGAGCAACGGAGAAGGACCTGTTTCTATCCCGCGTGGTTTTGTGCAGACCTGCACAGGTGTCACCTCTCCTGTATTGGTTGCCGATTTGCTTCTGGGTGCAGTTCGGGGTGCTGGCTGTCCCGTTTAAAATGCCTTCATGGCTTGGGATCTGAGGTGATCTGAGGGACCGTCTCTTGCCGGTCACACCCACCCGACCCATCTGAGCGGGAAGGCAGGGAATGTTGCGGGTCCCGTCCCTTAAGGAGGTATATTTTTCAGGACCCAGTACAAGGGCCTTCTCCGTGGTGGCGCCCTCCCTCTGGAACATCATCCCTCCGGAAATGAGACCCGGCCCCCTACTTTGACCCTCGTTCGGAAGGCCCCGAAGGCGTGGGGGGCCTGGGGAACCCAGAGTGAGACACAGCCCATTAAATGGCTGCTATGAGTGAGTGTGTTGCAAATCCCAAATAAACAAACAAATAAATAAACAAACAAATATCAATCCCAGGGGTGGCTGGCTCAGGAATTCTGGGAGTTGAAGTCCACAGGTAATAAAGGGGCCATTGTTCCCCATTCTTGTTCTATCCAATGATGGCCAACCCTCCAGGCCACAGCCAATCGGACAGCAAGGGGGTTGCAAGCAGCCCTCCCCCTCCCCTCCCCTCCCTCCTCCTCTGGAAGGGACTTCCCCCCCTCCAAGACTCTCCTCCCTGTGCCCCAAATATCGTTTCTCACCCAATTTAAAGGCTGACTTGCACATCTGGAAGTTCTCCGGCCAGTGGGCAGGTGGGGGCCCATCGGGGGCAAAGGGGGATGCGGATCCGGCCCCTCCTGGAGGATCAGTGGGGCTCGGGAGGGGGCTGAAGGGCTCCCACATCAGGAGGTCATTATTGATCCTGGGGGTGAAAAGAAGAGACAGTGAATGCAAAAATCTTCCACTTGCCTGCAGGAGAAAAAGTGCCACAGACAGTCCTCGACATGCGACCATTCATTCAGTGACCCTTCCAAGTTGCAACAGCGTTAGGGGTAAAAAAAAAGTTACTTCTGCCTTTATTCACACTTACAACCATGAGGGGTAGTCCTCAACTTACAACAGTGACCCTTCAAAGAACAGCGATCGTTCAAAGTTACAACGGCCCTGAAAATGTGACTTATGACCGCTTTTCACGCTTACGACCGTTGCAGCATCCCTAGGGGTCACGTGATCAAAATTCAGATGCTTTGCAATACCCTCCAAGGGCAGATATCCCAGTATTTCTTCGGAAGAGTCCTATTATCATATTGTTGTGGCCCGTCAGTGGCCTGTGCAGTTAGTAGCTGATTCTGACAGCGAGGAGGCTGGTGTGGTGCTGCACCAGCAGCCTGTGCAGCTGGCACTCGAGTCGGACAATGAGGAGGCTGGAGAAGATGTGGTGCCAGAAGCGGGGATTCCGCCAGGGCCTTCAGAACCTCCAGAAACTTCCATAAGTGAAGAGGAAGAAGAGGAGGAGACTCTTCTCGATGCACGGGCGTGCAGAGCTGCCAAAAGGCAGAAGTGGCTCCTCAGGAGGAGGTCTCCTCGAGAGTAAGGCTTGGGGCTAATTGGCCACTCCCTTAGCCTATTTAAGGAAGGACAACAACTGAGGCAATTTGCAGGGAACAACTTTAGTTCAATCTCCTTCGCGTCTGGATTCTCTGCAAAATTGCTTCTGGGCTTTCTGCCAACCCTAGTAAGATTACGATTATTTATTCTTTGGATTCTTGTAGGCTGTTAAGAAAGTTTATTAACAGCCTTTGTTTGGAAAAGACTTGAATTATTTTAGTAAATTTAAGTTTTGTACAGACTTTGTGTGTGCTGTGGAGTCCGTAGCTGGGGCAGAACACATATGTGGTGGACATGTGTAGAAGCAAAAAAATAATAATAATACTGGACAAAAATACATACATGGCTGGAAAAGATGATAAAGCAGCACACTGATTTAAAACCAGAAATATTCTCGTTGGGGATGTTACCTGAAACTTATAGCAAAGAGAACGCATATTTAATTATCCATGTATTAACTGCAGCTAGAATTGTATTTGCACCCAATTGGAAAAGTGAAGAGATCCCTACGGATGAGAAGGCGATTAGAGAAACTATTAGAATGTGCAGAAATGAACAGATTTAACGCTGGCAATTAAGGAGAAAGAACAAACTGGATGTTATATGATATGGGAATTATTTTATCAATGGTTAGAGAATAAAAATGGAAGTTGGAAATAAAAGGAGGAGATTAAAGAAGAGTAGAAAATATGTTAAGATAGAGATGTAAACAATATGATGGTTGTTATTATTATGACTATTAGGATTATTATATTTTTATGAGAAGATATGTTAAGAGGGAAAAATGAATAGGTTTATTCATTTCCGTGTTTCCCCGAAAATAAGACCCTGTTTTATATTTTTTTGAACCCCGAAATAAGCACTTGGCCTTATTTTCGGGGAGGTCTTATTATTTTGGGGTGCATGGAGCAAGATGGGGCTCCTCATGCCGTCTTACGTGATTTCCAGCTCTGCATTTAAATATTTTCAGGGAGGGCTTATTTTCAGGGGGGAGGCTTATTTTAGTGCATGTGCTCAAAAGTCCAATTGGGCTTATCAGGGGAGGTCTTATTTTCGGGGAAACAGGGGATGTTCAATATTACAAATTGTAAGATCAGAGAATTGCTGTTGTAAATCTTGATAGTTATTGCACGAAGATATTTGTACCCAGATGGGAAGATGGAATGTTTATATTTAACAAAATAAAAGTTAATTTTAAAAGAAGAAGAAGAAGAAGAAGAGAGAGATGTCGTCCACACCCATTCCGTGTCCTCCGAGCATTCTGACCTGTTGTAGATGCTCTCGTAGAACTTCTTGCTTGGCAAGGAGATGTGAACCGTGGGGAAGGTCAGCTCCAGAGTGTAGCGGGAGGCGGCCAGCGTCTGGCTCTGGAACTCGGCCATCTCCTCGGGATCCCCGGGAATGACCATCTTTGAGAGGGAGAGGAGAGGAGGATGATACCCACAGAACATTTGCAGCTTAGGGCTGAACCGTTGAGGTCTCCTTGGTGCTCTCTGAGCTTGATTGTTTTCTTACAGACGTTTCATGATTCAATTATGCAACTTCATCAGTGCTACCGTGTTTCCCCGAAAATAAGACCTCCCCGGATAATAAGCCCTCCCTGAAAAGAAGCCCCCCCAAAAAAAGCCCTCCCCAAAAGTAAGCCCACCACCAACCCACCCGAAAATATTTAATCGCATGCGAAGCCGGTCCCCGCCATTTCTTCTGGTTAGGGTTAGGGAGACAGAACTGGAAATCAGGTAAGACAGCAAGAGGAGCCCCGTCTTGCTCCACGCGCCCCGAAAATAAAGCCAAGTGCTTATTTCAGGGTTCAAAAGAAATATAAGACAGGGTCTTATTTTGGGGGAAACACGGTAAGAGGATTTGCTCTTTGTTTTTGTAGAGTGGCTTGTCCTGTCAGTGTTGGTATGTGTTGTTAAACAGCACCTTCTAGCACTGATGATGTTGCTTAGTTGGGTAATAAAACATCTGCAAGAAAGCCGCCGAGCTCAGAGAGCACCCAGGACCCCACAGAAGAGGATAAGAAACAAAGAGGAAAGGTACCACCAACACCCAACAGCCTGGAGAAAGGGCTCAATCAAGGGGGCACAACTCTGGGGTGGGGTGGGGGAGCTTTGAGGGAGCGCCTGTTCTCCAAGAAGTAGGTGGGGCCAAAGGAAGAATTCACTTTTTTTTTTTATTTGATTTATATGCCGCCCTTCTCCGAAGACTCAGGGCGGCTTACAATGTGCTCAGCAATAGCCTTCATCCTTTTGTATATTTATACAAAGTCAGCTTATTGCCCCCACAAACTGGGTCCTCATTTCACCTACCTTAGAAAGGATGGAAGGCTGAGTCAACCTTGAGCCTTGGCGAGATTCGAACCCTGCAGTAATTGCAGGCAGCTGGTCTTAATAACCAGCTTAATAACAGGGTGCCTTAAACCCCTGTACCACCAAATCTTCTTGGATTTCCTTTCCAATAAAATTCAATTTAAAACCATTCTTACTAGAGCCCAACCTTTGTTGCAGTATTTCTCAACCATGGTAACTAAGAGATGTGTGGACTTCAACTCCCAATATTCCCCAGCCAGCATCCTGGGAGTTGAAGTCCTCGCACGTAAAAGCATGCTGGCTGGGGAATTCTGGGAGTGGAAGTCCTGGCACTTAAAATCATGCTGGCTGGGGAATTCTGGGAGTGGAAGTCCTCGCACGTAAAATCATGCTGGCTGGGGAGTTCTGGGAGTGAAAGTCCTGGCACTTAAAATCATGCTGGCTGGGGAATTCTGGGAGTGGAAGTCCTGGCACTTAAAATCATGCTGGCTGGGGAATTCTGGGAGTGGAAGTCCTGGCACTTAAAATCATGCTGGCTGGGGAGTTCTGGGAGTGAAAGTCCTGGCACTTAAAATCATGCTGGCTGGGGAATTCTGGGAGTGGAAGTCCTGGCAATTAAAATCATGCTGGCTGGGGAATTGTGGGAGTGGAAGTCCTGGCACTTAAAATCATGCTGGCTGGGGAATTCTGGGAGTGGAAGTCCTGGCACTTAAAATCATGCTGGCTGGGGAATTCTGGGAGTGGAAGTCCTGGCACTTAAAATCATGCTGGCTGGGGAATTGTGGGAGTGGAAGTCCTGGCACTTAAAATCATGCTGGCTGGGGAATTGTGGGAGTGGAAGTCCTGGCACTTAAAATCATGCTGGCTGGGGAATTCTGGGAGTGGAAGTCCTGGCACTTAAAATCATGCTGGCTGGGGAATTGTGGGAGTGGAAGTCCTGGCACTTAAAATCATGCTGGCTGGGGAATTCTGGGAGTGGAAGTCCTCGCACGTAAAATCACGCTGGCTGGGGAATTCTGGGAGTGGAAGTCCTGGCACTTAAAATCATGCTGGCTGGGGAATTGTGGGAGTGGAAGTCCTGGCACTTAAAATCATGCTGGCTGGGGAATTGTGGGAGTGGAAGTCCTGGCACTTAAAATCATGCTGGCTGGGGAATTCTGGGAGTGGAAGTCCTGGCACTTAAAATCATGCTGGCTGGGGAATTGTGGGAGTGGAAGTCCTGGCACTTAAAATCATGCTGGCTGGGGAATTCTGGGAGTGGAAGTCCTGGCACTTAAAATCATGCTGGCTGGGGAATTCTGGGAGTGGAAGTCCTGGCACTTAAAATCACCCTGGCTGGGGAATTCTGGGAGTGGAAGTCCTCGCACTTAAAATCATGCTGGCTGGGGAATTCTGGGAGTGGAAGTCCTCGCACGTAAAATCACGCTGGCTGGGGAATTCTGGGAGTGGAAGTCCACTCTTCTTAAAGCCACCAAAGTTGAATAATTGCATTGTATTGTATCTGTATTGAATAATTTTTGCCATAGCCTTCTCAGCTTTCTGATTCGGTAGTCCTCAATTTTGGCTCCCCTGCCCAGCATGCTGCCTCCTGCCCGCAAAGGATGGGGCAGCCAGAAAGCCTCTCACCTCCTCCGTCTCGTACATCGTCCGTTTGGAAGAGAAGGGCGAAGGCTCCGGCTGCTTCAGCTCACAGGGGCTTTCAACCGTCGACAGCTCCACCTCTTCGGCGGCTGCCAACACCAAATCCCAAGGGGCATCCGTGGGCGTTGGGCAGAAGGTCAAGATGAGCCTGCCAAGGACAGGAGGAGAGAGCTGGATTCCCACCACCACCCCTCCCCGTCCTGGAGTTTCAGTTGTGGGGCTATGGAAAGCCCCCCCCCTTCTCTTTGTCGCAGGAAAGCTCTCTCTTCTCCGCTCGCGAGAAACTTACTTAGGAAGGAGGTACTTCTTCCCGACGCCTCTGGCCAGTAAGTCAGGGGCTTTGCCCACCCGAAAACAAGGCACCGACAGCGTCTCACCATCTTCATAAATGCCTGTGTAGGAGAAGGAATAGACACAGACGGAGGCGGAGTTAAGCAAGTCATCAGCCTGGAATCAATACATTTTGACAAATGCTCCAACCCCTTTTGGATTCCCCTGGGCTTTTATCTAGCACCAATTTAGCCCTGAACATTAGTCGACTAAATTCCTTGTCTATACAGCAGTGGCCAAAATTGTGGAAACCTTTTGGGAAAAGTGTATTTTTGAAGTTTGATGGCTAATAACACCACTTTTTTTTTAATTATTATTTTTGGAGTTTCAAGATAATCCTATTCCACTGCTGGAATAGCCCAGACCTTAACCGAATTGAAAAATCTATGGAGCCGACTAAAGAAACTTGCTAGTCAGAAGCGACCCAGCAATAAAACCCAGTTAATAGAAGCCATCCTTCAATCTTGGTTTCACATGATAACAGCTGCAGAACTAAAAGACTTGGTTCCCTCCATGGGAAGACGTTGTAAGGCCGTCATTCATGCTAAAGGTGACCCAACGAAAGATTAACTGATTTGGGGACAATTTTTGTATAATCTCGTTTTTTCTACGTGTTTCCCTTTTCTTCTCTATACTGTAACTGCTATTCTGATAGCAAATCCTTTATCAAAGTTATTGCATTACATTCTTGTTTAAATTATCTTTCCATTGATATATAATTTCACGGTACTACTCCAAAAAAAAAAAAAAAGGTGGTGTTATTAGCTAGTTTTAAAACATACCCTTTTCCCAAAAGGTTTCCACAAGTTTGGCCACTAACTGTAGGCTTGAGCAGTATAGGTAGTCCTTAATTCACAACGACAATTGAATCCCAAATTTCTGTTGTTAAGCGAGAAGTGAGTTTTGTCCCATTTTTACAACCTGCCTTGCCACAGTTGTTTAGTGAACCACTGCAGTTGCTAAGTTAGTAATAACTAGCTTTCCCATCGACTTTGTCAGAAGAGCCCAGGACAATGTAACCGTCATAAATACGAGCCAGTTGCCAAGCATCTGAATTTTGACCGTGTGACCATGGGGATGCTGAAACGGTCCTAAATATGGCAAAATCATCCACTTTTAATCGTGATTAAAAGTCAAAATAGGTCACTTTTTTTCAATGCTGTTGTTAACTTTGAAACGTCACTAAACGAATGGTTGTAAGTCAAGGACTATCTGTATGGAGCTTCTAGTCCCAGATGTCCTGGCAGCTGTACTAACTGTCCTTTGTCGACTCCTTCCCGGGGAAGAAGGACGATTTTTTTTTCCAAAAAAAGTTTTTATTTTTATTTGTCATAAACATATTTTCATGTACAGTCATTTATCCACCATTTTTCATTCTTTCATTATTAATTTTTACTTGTTCGGGGCTGCACTTTTACCATTTAACCTTTTTTGTTTTGCCACCTTTCTTCTCCTCCCCTTCTCTTCCTTCCTCTCTCTCCTCCTACTTTCTTCATTCTTCCTCTCCTTCTCTTTCCTACTTTCCCCCACTCCCCCACTCCCCACTTTCTCTTTCCCTTCCCCCACTCCTCCCTTCTTCCCTCTTTCTGACCTTCTCTCTCTACTCCTTCCCCTCCTTTTTCTCCCTCTCCTTTTCCCTTCCTTCTCTCTCTCCCTCTCCTCTTCTCCCTTCCTCTCTCTACTCCTTCCCCTCCCTTTTCTTCCTCTCCTTTTCCCTTTTCTCTCTCCCTCTCCTCTCCACTCTTCTCCCTTCCTCTCTCTACTCCTTCCCCTTTTTCTCCCTCTCCTTTTCCCTTTTTTTCTTTCTCTCCATCTCCTCTCCTCTTTTCCATTCCTCTCTCTATTCCTTCCCCTCCATTTTCTTCCTCTCCTTTTCCCTTTTTTCTCTCTCCTCTCTCTCTACTCCTTCTCCTCCCTTTTCTTCCTCTCCTTTTCCCTTTTTTTCTCTCCCTCCCCTCCCTTCCTCTCTCTACTCCTTCCCCTCCCTTTTCTTCCTCTCCTTTCCCCCTCCTTCTCTCTCTCCCTCTCCTCTCCTCTCTTCTCCCTTCCTCTCTTTATTCCTTCCCCTCTCTTTTCTCACTCTCCTTTTCCCTTTTTTTCTTTCTCTCCCTCTCCTCTCCTCTCCCTTCCTCTCTCTCTCCTCCTTCCCCTCTCTCTTGTTGTTTCCCTTTTCAGTTCAAACTAGAGTGGCATTTGAGCAGCCTTGATTTTCTATCTATCTATTCTCATTTCAATTTCTTATTTGATTAATATTTATATCTGTTTCATCCTTTGTGTACATTTTTATAATAATCTCACTTTTTCCTTTTTCCCTCCCCTTTCTCCTTTTACCTAGGTTATCATCTGGGTTTCTATTCTTATGATTATTTTCTCCCATCTTTTCTCTATCCATTTTATCTCTATACCCTTATTTATATTTCCTTTCTAACCAGGTGTAAAATTTATCCCACGTCCTGAGGAAGAAGGACGTTTGAGAAGCACCCAAATCAGGGGTGAAATGCTCCTGGTTCGGACCGGATCACCCGATCCAGTAGCGATGGCAGATCATCAGAGGCTGGTTTTTTTACTTTTAAAAACATTTTTTCTACAACTTCGGCCGAAAAAATTGATTGATTGATTGATTGGTTCGATTTATATGCCGCCTTTCTCCGGAGACTCAGGGCGGCTTACAATGCGTTAAGCAATAGCCTTCATACTTTTGTATATACCTGCTTAGTAGGGCTTTCGCCCCCCTCCCCAAGCGGTGTTCTTTTTTATACAAAGTCAGCTTACTGCCCCCACAATCCGGGTCCTCATTTTACCTACCTCGAAAGGATGGAAGGCTGAGTCAACCATGAGCCTGGTGATATTCGAACTCGCAGTAATTGCAGGCAGCTGGCAGCTAAGTGCTACTTAACTGCACTTTAGTCCGCTGCGCCACCAAGGCTCTAAAATGCTTTTAAAAGTAAAAAAAAAGCCTCTGATGATCGCATGGGGGGAGAGGAGGGGCAGATGATCGTCTGAAGAGGTTGTAGAAAAAAAAATGCTTTTAAAAGCCTCTGCCGATCCCGGCTGAGTTGCCTGATCGTCAAGAGGCTTTTAAAAGCATTTTTGTCTGCAACCCCTTCGGCCGAAAGAGGTTGTATGAAAAAATGCTTTTAAAAGTTAAAAAAAAAAAAAAAACTTGGCCTCGCCTACCCAGTCATATTACCCCCACCACCACCAAGCCACGCCCACAGAACCGGTAGTAACAAATTTTACATTTCACCACTGACCCAAATCCATCCCTTTGCTCACCGTGCAAATCTGTCAGGGTGATTTCTAACTTAGTGGGCCCCGTCGGCTCCAGATCCGTGCGCAGCTCGACGCCGGCCAGGTCCAGTCGCAAGTGCTCCTTGCGTACCGCCTTCTCGGCCCAGGCGCGCCTCTCGGCCCAGGCGCGGAGATCCGGGATGGGGAACTGGAGAAGCAGGGAAGCTTTGGGGGCAACCAGCTGCATGTTGCCCTGCCATCGGGCAGCCGGGGGGAAACCTGGCTGGCACCAGCAAGGGGAAGAAAAGGAGAAGACAACCTCAGTGGGGAAGGAGAAGGAGCCTCTCCCGCTCGAGCCACCCGGCCACCTCCCCTCCGCCTTACCACGGGTTCTTCGGGACGGTAGACACCCGGCCGGGATGGCACCATGGCGGGCTGCAAGAGGGAGCAGAGGCGATCCAGCGTACCCAGGTCTACTTCAGAGAGGAAGTCAGCCAGTTCCACCGCCAGCTCCACCGTCAGCTTGGACGAGGCCCCTTTGGCCAGACCGCTCTGCAAGGATGGCATAAAACAGGGGTGTCAAACTCCCGGTGGTCTTCTGGCTGCGCTTCAAAGTTTTGGTTACTACCTTTAGAGCACTCCATGGCTCAGGACCAGGGTACTTATGAGACCGCCTCCTGCCACCAATAGCCTCTCACCGACCAGTTCGCTCCCATAGAGAGGGACTCCTCGGGGTGCCGTCGGCCAAACAATGCCGACTGGCGGCTCCCAGGGGGAGAGCTTCTCTGTGGGGGCACCTGCCATCTGGAACGACCTCCCACCGGAGATACGGAGGATCCAAGACTTACGCATCTTCCGCCACGCCCTAAAAACGTTTTTATTCCAACAGGCTGGTCTGGCCTAACTCTCCTTTTAAATTAGCTTTTAAATTGGCTTTTAAATTGGGTATTAAAAATCTCTTTTAGATAAATTGGATGTTTTTAATCTCTGAGCCTAAATTATTTAATCTGTTTTTTAATAGTTTTTAACTTTTGTATGTCTTTGTATTTTATTTTTGGATGTTCACCGCCCTGAGTCCTTCGGGAGTAGGGCGGTATACAAATATGAAAAATAAATAAATAAATAAACAAACAAACAAACAAACAAACAAACAAACAAACAAACAAACAGGGAGCCAGATCCAGCATGTTGGGTGCTTAGCTCTGGCCCGCAGGGCCACCCTGGAAACAGCAAAGGACCAGCCCGCGGTGCCTCTGCCAGTGTAAACAGAGCTTGGGAGGGCCACTGGCGGCCCTCGTGAGCACCGTTTCCGCTGGCAGAGGGCTGCAGGAGGCCGTGACAGCCGAAAACGGAGCTCGGGAGCCTGTTTTCATTGGCAGGCATCCCCGACATGAGTGACGTCGAGCTGACCACGCCCCCTCAGGGCCCCCCCAAGGTCAAACACAACCCTGATGCGGCCCTCAATGAAACCAAGTTTGACACCCCTGGCATAAAAGGAGATCAGGCTGGAGCAGATCTCTCAACCTTGGGAACTTGAAAGACAGGTGGATTTCAACTCCCAGAATGTTGTGGTCCGCCAGCAGCCTGCGGAGCTGGCAGTGGAGTCAGACAGCGATGAGGATGAGGAAGAACGTGGGCCAGTCCTGTAGGCTGGGGAAGGCCCGGATGAGGGCTCTGCATCGGAGGCAGAGATGGGGCCAGGGCCATCTGGGAGTGATACACGGACTTCGGAGCCTCCAGAGGCTGACAGTAGAGAGGCAGAAGAACAGGAGGAGCCTGTTCCTAGTACATGTATGTTCTGTCCCCAACCACACGCACACGCACCAACAGACATTCAAGAGTTAAAGACCAAACCAGCCGGCAAAATCCTTTTCCTTATGATAATGGAACTTGGCAACAACCTTGTGGCTGCTTGCCAAGAGTTTATTATTTACGAAGAGGAGAGATAACTTCTCCCCACTTCTGGTACATCAAAAGAAACAGCTCAATAATTACGGAGTCAATCAAGGCCAGAGATAATCCTGCAAAGTCTTACAGCAAAAGTCCGACAATGCAGAATGTCGTGGAAGCTTTCAGCTTTGTTTGTCACAAGGTTTGACTGGCCACCACGCTCCCTTTTATATCCTGTGGGGTGTGGTCCAGTGACTCAGCCTAATCTCGGGCACGCCTTTTCTTCTGTTGCATGTGCTTATCTCTGCGACGCTGGCATGGATCCAGCCAAGACTCATCTCCCTTATTACTGTCCACCTGTGGCTGCGTGGACGTGCTTGGCCCCGGCCCTATCTCTTGCCCTTCAGCGGACACTGAAGGCATTGCCAGAGATGAGGGTCCTGGAGAGGGAGGCCTTGCCAACTCCTCTTCTTCACTCTCGGAGTCCTCTCCTGCCGATGACACAGGCTCAGGTAACGGAGCCACAACAATGTATGAGAAGAGCTGCCAGGAGGCAGGAGCAGCTAAAGCAGAGAGGACGACTCTGGAGTAAGGCCAAGAGATGATTGGCCCCTCCCAGAAGGCTTAAAAGACCAGCAACGGCTTTTGGGCTCTTTGCCGGAAAACAACCGTTGAGAGAATTGCTTCTTGTTTGGCTGTAGTTATTTCTTCTGTTCCTGAACTGTTGCCAAGAGAAGCCTTTGGCAGTTTGCCCAATTATCCCAAGGTCAGAGATAAACTGAAGAATGATGTTTTGAGGACTTTGCTTTCATTTCATTTGGAATTCGCTGAGAACTCAATTAATTGAGTTAATTAATTAATTCTCTGAGAATTAATTCTCAGCCGTTTTAAGTAAAATCTGTTTGTTTTTTGGAACTGTTTTGCATTTAATATTAACTACGTGAGCCTGGGTCACAACACAGAATTCCCCAGGTTAAGAACCGCTGGTCTAAACGTCGGAAGAGAGGGGCCAATTGGAGGGTCAGGCCGGGCCGTTCTGCCCCGAAGGTGGCTTTTTTCCTTCACACGCTGCCTTCGCTGCGATTGCAAACTTTGCGTTTTGTGAACTGCGGAGGGGGTGTCGGTGTTTGTGGAAACCCACCATCTTCTATTGCTGTGGAATTGTGTCTTTACCAAGGTTCTTTAAGAAACATTAAACAGGTGCAAACACGTGCCTTAAAGAGAGTCCCAAAGATGCATTTTTTTCAAGAGGCAATTGGGAATTTCTGATTTTTCTTTTGAAGACGTTTCGCTTCTCATCCCAGAAGCTTCTTCAGCTCTGACTGACCTGGTGGGGAAGGGAAGGATTGATGCTCCTTGCAGACAATCTGGTCATTTGCGTCCTTTTGCATTCAGAATGCAAATGCTCAGCTTTCTTCAAGGAATATCAATCCTTTCCTTCCCCCACCATCCAGTCAGAACTGAAGAAGCTACCATAGAATAGATCCGTGATGGCGAACCTATGGCACGCATGCCAGAAGTGGCATGCAGAGCCCCAGGTCATCTGTGGCGTTTCTTTCGCGAGCTTCTGCAAACGACGAAACAGAAGCTCGCGAAAGGAAAAGATCTTACCTCTTGCCCCACTGCCAGTGTTGGGATGCCCCGGCTCACCCCCGGCCAGCTAGTCTTCGGGTCTCTGCTGCACACGTGCACATATCCACGCATGGATGTGTGCAGGGCCACGCACATGCTTGCGGGCATGCTCACACACGCTTGGGCATGTTCTCGCGTGCTCGTGCATCTTTCAGTTGGGCATATGCGCGCGGTTTGGGCACTCGGTGGATTTCGCTGTGCCCTCAAAACCTTGTTGTTCCGCCAGGTTGGGCTATCGAGGTAAAGATTTTAATTGGGTTTTAAAAATGGGATTTTTAAATTTGGGGTTTTAAATTGAGCCTATCATTTAATCATTTTAATAATTTTAAATTTTTGTCTGTCTTTGTGCTTTTAATCAGGCTGTACACCGCCCTGAGTCCTCCGGGAGAAGGGCGGTATAGAAATAAAATAAATAAAATAAAATAAATAAAATAAAATAAAATAAAATAAAATAAAATAAAATAAAATAAAATAAAATAAAATAAAATAAATAAAATAAAATAAAATAAAATAAAATAAAATAAAATAAAATAAAATAAAATAAAATAAAATAAAATAAAATAAAATAAAATAAAATAATAAAATAAAATAAAATAAAATAAAATAAAATAAAATAAAATAAAATAAAATAAAATAAAATAATAAAATAAAATAAAATAAAATAAAATAAAATAAAATAAAATAAAATAAAATAAAATAAAATAAAATAAAATAATAAAATAAAATAAAATAAAATAAAATAAAATAAAATAATAAAATAAAATAAAATAAATAAAATAAAATAATAAAATAATAAAATAAAATAAAATAAAATAAAATAAAATAAAATAAAATAATAAAATAAAATAAAATAAAATAAAATAAAATAAAATAAAATAATAAAATAAAATAAAATAAAATAATAAAATAAAATAAAATAAAATAATAAAATAAAATAATAAAATAAAATAAAATAAAATAAAATAAAATAAAATAAAATAAAATAATAAAATAAAATAAAATAAAATAATAAAATAATAAAATAAAATAAAATAAAATAATAAAATAAAATAAAATAAAATAAAATAATAATAAAATAAAATAAAATAATAAAATAATAAAATAAAATAATAAAATAAAATAAAATAAATAAAATAATAAAATAAAATAAAATAAATAAAATAAAAATAATAAAATAAAATAAAATAAATAAAATAAAATAAAAATAATAAAATAAAATAATAAAATAAAATAAAATAAATAAAATAAAATAAATAAAATAATAAAATAAAATAAAATAAAATAAATAAAATAATAAAATAAAATAAAATAAAATAAAATAATAAAATAAAATAAAAAAATAAAAAAATAGATAAATAGATAAATAAATAAATAAATAAATAAATAAATGATTCGCCAGCACTGGAATAGATCCTCCCAGGGTATAGGACAGTGGTGGCTAAACTTTTTCTCCTCATGTGCCAAAACTGTGCGTACACGTAAGATAGCATGTCCGTGCGTGCTCACACCCATAATGCAATGCCCCCCACATGCCCCATCTCCCCGTGCATATGCACACAACCCCCCCAGCGCTGCCCCACCCCCCAAGCAGGCACATGCGATCCCCCCCCCACGCTCCCGCCCCATGCACATACGCACACAACCTGCCCCCCCCCCTCCCACTGCACCCTGTTTTGGGCCTAGCAGGCCACCCTGAAGCCTCTGGAGGCCGGAAACAGCCTGTTTCCTGACTTCCAGTAGGCCCGTTTTTCGCCTTCCCAGAGCCTTCGCGCAGGCCCTGTACTTACGTGGCATCCACAACGGGCCGTATGGAGACTCCTGGGAGGGGAGGGGCGGCATGGGCATGCCCGCACGTCTCCCACATCCACGGCAGAGACCCAAATATCAGCTGGCTGGTGGGAGGCATAAGCCCCCCCTATTTCAAAATTCCCCCAAACTCAACCGGCCTGCAAACCTTGGAGGACGGCAGCTTCTCCAAGTGCTTGGACCGGATCCGTGCGCAGGGCTGAGGCGCTTGGCTGTAGGGAACGGGTCCCGGGGTGGGAAAGACCAGCAGCTAGAAGAGAACGAGACACAGAAAATCAGCGTTGACCTGCGCCGTTGCGATGGTTGACTCGCTATGCAGCTTCCTCACAACCAGATGGCAATAAGGGGACCCGGGAGGAAGGGGAATTAAATGTTTTTCTCTTTCACATCCAGGAAGAAAACACCCCAACTTCTCCAGCCTAGGCGAGGCTGCCCCCTCCCCAAAGACACTCCCCCAGCCCCTGCTCCGCACCTGAGTGTATTCGGGTTTTCCCGTCCTTCTGCTGGCTGGCCAAAGGCACTCCAAGATCTCCAGAAGGCCGAAGGAGGCGTCCCAGTTGAGCCCACGCAGCTGCTTAGAAGACTTGCGCTCGCAGGTGAGTTGGACCGCAGCCCCCGTCAGCCTGGAAGATGGCAAAAGACCCCCGAATGCAGCTCAGAAAAAGAGCAGGGCAGAGGGGCAAATTTAAAAGCAGGAAAAATCCCTGGCTATTCACCTTAGGGCGGTCTTTCTCAACCTAGACAGCTTTAAGATGGGTGGACTTCAACTCCCAGAATTCCCCAGTCAGCACAGCTGGCTGGGAAATTCTGGGAGTTAAAGTCCACTTTTCTTAAAGTTTCTAAGAATGGAAAACACTGAGTGGCTAGGGAATTCTGGGAACTGAACTCCACCCATCTTAAAGTTGCTAAGGATAGAAAACACTGATTGGATGGGGAATTCTGGGAGTTGAAGTTCTCTTATCTTAAAGTTGCTAAGGATGGGAGACACTGAATGGCTGGGGAATTCTGGGAGTTGAAGTTCTCTTATTTTAGAGTTGCTAAGGATGAAAGCCAGGGAATTCTGGGAGTTGAAGTCCACCCATCTTATAGTTGCTAAGGTCAGGCAACACTGACTGGATGGGAATTCTGGGAGTTGACGTTCTCTTATTTTAGAGTTGCTAAGGATGGAAAACACTGATTGGATGGGGAATTCTGGGAGTAGACGTCCACCCATCTTAAAGTCTCTAAGGACAGGAAACCCTGGACTAGACTCACCTGACATGGCTGCGTGGAATGGCCTCCTCGAAGCAACGGCGCAGAGGATGAAAATCCCGGCCTCCGAAGGCTGCATCCTTCAGGCCCGCCAGCTGGGAGAAGAACCGCTGAGCGACCCCCAGGGAGAGGACATCCGATGGGAAAAGCCCAGGTGGTTGATGGAGAAGGGTCAAGGTCAGGCCCCCGACAGTCACCCGCAGCAGCATCTCGGGACGCTGGCTGTCCAAGGAGGGGGGCGGGAAAGGGCCAGCCTTGCCTGAAAGGGAAGAAGAATATGTGGTAAGGATATGTGAAACCCACTGCTGCAGCTGAGGTTGAAAATCACTGCTCTACAGTACAAGTAGGCCTCCACTTACGACCATTCATTTAGCGACCGTTAGAAGTTGAAACGGCCCTGAAAAAAGGGACTTACGCCCATTTTTCACACTTACGACCGTTGTGGCACCCCCACCACCCCCGTGGTCAGGTGATCAAAATCCAGACAACCTGACTCATATTTATGACGGTCGCTGTGTCCCGGGGTCAAGCGATTCCCTTCTCACGAGCAAAGTCAATGGGGAAGCCAGATTCACTTAACAACTGGGTGTACTTGCTTAACAACTGAGGTTGTTACTCAACAACGGTGTCACTCAACGACGCTGGCAAAGAATGTTGTAAAATGGGGCAAAACTCCTTTAGCAACTGTCTCGTTTAGAAATTGAAAGTTTAGGCTTGGTTCTAGATGTAAATCGAAAACTACCTGTGTAATTTATTAATTTATTTTTTTTAAGGAGGTTTAACTGCATGTCAGGCAGCGTTCAGATGCTCAGCCTGGCTGCAAGAAGGAAACAGCGAAGAATCGTACCCCAACCCCACGACCTTCTCCCCATCTTCTCCTAGCCCAGTGGTGAAATCCAAATTTTTTTTACTACCGGTTCTGTAGGCGTGGCTTGGTGGGCGTAGTGTGGCTTGGTGGGCGTGGCTTGGTGGGTGTGGCAAGGGAAGGATACTGCAAAATCTCCATTCCTTCCCCACTCCAGGGGAAGGATACTGCAAAATCCCCATTCCCACCCCACTCCAGGGGAAGGATATTGCAAAATCTCCATTCCCACCCCACTCCAGGGGAAGGATACTGCAAAATCCTCATTCCCACCCCACTCCTGGGGAAAGGATACTGCAAAATCTCCATTCCCACCCCACTCCACGGGAAAGATACTGCAAAATCTCCATTCCCACCCCACTCCAGGGGGAAGGATACTGCAAAATCCCCATTCCCCGTCACTCCTGGGGGAAGGATATCGCAAAATCTCCATTCCCCCCTCACTCCTGGGGGAAGGATACTGCAAAATCCCCATTCCCTCCCCCCCCCAGGGGAAGGATACCGCAAAATCTCCATTCCCACCCCATTCCAGGGGAAGGATACCGCAAAATCTCCATTCCCACCCCATTTCAGGGGAAGGATACTGCAAAATACCCATTCCCTCCCCACTCCTGGGGCCAGCCAGACGTGGTATTTGTCAGTTCTCCAAACTGCTCAAATTCCACTACCAGTTCTCCAGAACCTGTCAGAACCTGCTGGATTTCACCCCTGTCCCAGCCCCCCCTCCCCCCCACCCCAGGGGGAAAAACTGCAGGAAAACCACCTTACTTGGTATCTTATTGAGACCTGGCAGGGTTGAGGCAAACGGCAGCCGTCTGTAACGCCGGGGGCTTCCTAGGCTCAGCTGTGGGAGGGGAAAACAAGGTTAATTCGAACGTGGTTTTTAAATGTTAATTTTCTTGCTTTCGGATTTAAGCTTTGGATTGGAATGGCTGACATTTTAATGTATTTAATTGTCTATTTTGTCGTGTGAGATACTGTAAAGGTGCCCAGAGCCACTCAATAGTGATATGGGCGGCATATAAATTTAGTAAATAAATGGAGGAAAGAGCATTTTCAGAAGTTAACAGGGTTGGAAGGGACCTTGGAGGTCATCTAGTCCAACCTCCTGCTCAAGCAGGAAACAATACCATACCATTTCTGAGAGATGGCACATGGCTATTTGCAGCAACTCACGGTTAACAATCAATTAACAATCAGACTAGAGTTGGAAGGGACCTTGGAGGTCTTCTAGTCCAACCCTTTGCTCAAGCAGGAGACTTATACCATTTCAGACAGGTGACTGTCCAGTCTCTTCTTAAACACCTCCAGTGATGGAGCACCCACAGCTTCTGGTGGCAAGCAGTTCCACTGGTTAATTGTCCTCAATGTCAGAAAATCCCTTCTTAGTTCTAGGTTGCTTTTCTCCTTGATTAGTTTCCACCTGTTGTTTCTTGTCCCGCCTTCTGGTGCTTTGGAGAATAATTTGAACCTCCCCTCATCCCTGGAAGTTTTCAAGAAGAGATTGGACTGCCATCTGTCAGAAATGGTCCAACCCCCCCGTTTGGTGGGGGTTGGACTAGATGACCTACAAGGTCCCTTCCAACTCTGTTATTCTGCCCCGCAAATACTGGAAGACTGCTATCATGTCCTTCTTTTTTCTAGACTGGCCATACCCAATTCCTGCAACCGTTCTTCATATGTTTTAGTCTCCAGGCCTTTAATCATCCTAGTTGCTCTTCTCTGCACTCTTTTTACAAAGTCCAGTGGCCAAAATCGTGGGAACCTTTGGGGAAAAGTGTATTTTTGAGGTTTGATGGCTAATAACACCACTTTTTGTTTGGAGTTTCAAGATAATCCTATTCCACTGCTGGAATGGCCTGGGAATAGCCCAGACCTTCGCCCAATTGAAAAATCTATGGAGCCGACTAAAGAAACTGGTTAGTCAGAAGCGACCCAGCGATAAAACCCAGTTAATAGAAGCCATCATTCAATCTTGGTTTCACATGAGAACAGCTGCAGAACTCAAAGACTTGGTTCCCTCCATGGGAAGACGTTGTAAGGCCATAATTCATGCTAAAGGTGACCCAACGAAGGATTAACTGACATGGGGATCATTTTTGCATATCTCGTTTTTTCTATGGTGATCATTTTTGTTTATCTCCTTTTTTCTACGTGTTTCACTTTTCTTCTGTATACCGTAACTGCTATTCTAATAGCAAATCCTTCATAAACATTATCGCATTACATTCTTGATTAAATTATCTTTCCATTGATATATCATTTTATGGTACTACTCCCAAAAAAAAAAAAAAAAAAGTAGTGTTATTAGCTAGTTTTAGAAAATACACTTTTTCCCAAAAGCTGTCCACAATTTTGGCCATTGCTATAAGATTACTTATTCGACTTCTGGGACTGTTACAGTATTTACTATCTCTGTATGATTATATAATCGGCTGTTCACCGCCCTGAGTCCCTTCGGGGAGAAGGGCGGGATATAAATTCAACAAATAAATAAATAAAAATAATAAATAAGCTCTTTCCTTGTACTTTAAAGAGTAAATTGGAAAAAAGGGGCTTGGTTTTGAGTGTCATCATTACTGCTGCACGTTCTGGGCTCCGTGAAGGTATCCCAGAGATTCACAAAGCAGTTAGAAACAACTGATTGAAGGACGGCCGCCGGGAAGGAAAAAAGCCGGAGAAGGCACTTACCCCTGGGGCGAAGGCCGGAGGCTGCAGGGGAGCGGTGCTGATGTCGCTGTGGACCGACGAATCCAGATCCGAGAGGTCGCTGACCGAACGCAGAGAGGCTACGCTGCTCGTCATGGGTGCCATGGAGAAGAACATCTCTGCAGGGGGGGCAGAGGGGAAACCGGTGGGAGGTTTAGCATCTGCTACTGGGGGAGGGAGGATCCTTGGTGGTCTCTCTGAGCTTGGGTGGTTGCGGAAGAGGTTGCAGAAAAAAAATTGTTTATTTATTTATTTATTTGTTTGTTTGTTTGTTTGTTTGTTCGCATTTCTATACCACCCTTCTCCTTTCGGACTCAGGGCGGTGAACAGCCAAAAAAAAAAGCATTTATATACAAAAGTTAAAATAAGTTTAAAATAATTAAATAAGATTTGGCCCATAGTTTAAAACATTTCCAATTTAAAATTCATATCAAAATTTTAAAAAACCAGCCCTAAAATCAGGACAGCTGATGCATTTCAAAAATGCTTTGAAAAGCCTCTGACATCCCAGCTGAGCCACACGATGATCAGAGGCTTTTTTTTTTCTTTTAAAAGCATTTTTTCGGCGGAAGTTGTAAAAAAAATGCTTTTAAAAGTTAAAAAAAAAAAAAAAGCCTCTGATGATCGTGAGGCTCAGCTGGGCATGGTGGAGAGGGGGGGGGCGCAGGGATTTTTGCTACCGGTTCTCCGAACCACCCGCCACCGTCGCTACCAGATCGGGTGATCCGGTCCGAACCGGGAGCATTTCACTCCTGGGAACATCATTAGTTGTAGAAAAGAGTTGGGTTTGGGGGGGGGGGAGGAGGAGGAGGAGGAGGAGGAGGAGGAGGAGGGAGGGAGGAAGCCCTTAGGTGCTCTCTGAATTTGGTTGTTTTCTTGCCGACGTTTCAACCTAACAATTGATATGATATGTTCAACGTAACAGTTGATATGTCTATCAACATAACAATTTTAAATTGGGTTTTAAATTTCTGGGGTTTTAAATTTGAGCCGAATTCATTTAATAATTTTAAACTATTTTAACTGATGTTGTCTTGTGTTTTAATAGGCTGTACACCGTCCTGAGTCCTTCGGGAGAAGGGCGGTATAGAAATAAAATTATTCTTATTCTTATTCTTATTCATATCCAAGCTAGGTAACTTCATCAGGTTTAACATTTGCTAGCTCTCATTGTCTTTCAAAGAGGACACTGAGCATGTGGAGAGTGCAAACAAAAAAAAAAAAATTTCTAGATTCTGGAGAGAATTTCCAAATCTGGAAATGAGTGTAGGTTTCTCACCTCTTTTTTTTCTATTAATTACCGTATTTTTCAGAGTACAAGACGCACCTGTTTCCCCCCAAAAAAGAGGGTGAAAATCCGGGTGCGTCTTATACTCCGAATGTAAACTACACCCAGCTTCTCCAACGGAGGTTTCAGAGGCTGAAAAAAGTCTCAGAAACGAAGCTTCAGAAAAGAAGCCCCCAAACAGAGCTTCAGAGGCTTTTTTTTCTGAAGTTTTGTTTCGGAGGTTTTCAGAGGCAGGAAAAAAAAGAAAAAAAAGAAAAAAAAGCAAGGCACAGAGCTCACAACCAAGGAACCCGTTGCTAAAATTCACCTCTGGGAGCAGCTGATTGGGGGTATTTCTGATAGGCCGATCCACCTGCCAATCAGTTTTCTTATTTTCCTCCCCAAAAACTAAGGTGCATCTTATACTCCGAAAAATACGGTAATTGTTTATTTATTGAGCGAATTTATATAGCGACCCATCTCATACATAGGTGAGTCCGGGCAGCTTACAAAATTCTAGAGTGATCTACCATATCATAAAAACCCATAAAAAAGGGGAGTCTCACAGGCAGAGAGAGAGACCTAAGAAATGACAACGAAAGAGCCTTGGTGGCACAGCGGACTAAAGTGCTGTTAAGTCGCACTTAGATGCCAGCTGCCTGCAATTACTGCGAGTTCGAATCTCACCAGGCTCAAGGTTGACTCAGCCTTCCATCCTTCCGAGGTAAGTAAAATGAGGACCCGGATTGTGGGGGCAATAAGCTGACTTTGTATAAAAAAAAGAACACTGCTTGGGGGTGGAGGGCGAAAGCCCTACTAAGCAGGTCTATACAAAAGTATGAAGGCTATTGCTTAACGCATTGTAAGCCAGCCTGAGTCTCCGGAGGTTTGGCATATAAATCGAACCAATAAATAAATAAATAAATCAACTGCATCAAAGAGATCTATTGACTCTAGTGATCTGTTGGAGAGGCGGATCTCCCTCAAGGGCTCCCTTGCCAGGACCTACCTCCGTTCTCCACTCCAGCCGCCATTCCCTCCAGATGTGGACGGGCCGATCCCAGCCCCGAATGCAGCTGCTGGCTGAGATCCTGCTCGATCAACTTCAGATCTTCGGAATCCAGTGGGCGGTTTTTGCTCAGCTGCTCCTGCAGAAGGCCGGATTCTTTGCCAGGGGGAGAGAGAGAGAGGAGGCGAAGGAAAATTTAGGGAAGGGAATCTCCACAAAGGAGGGGAAAGAAATCGGGCATCACAAATTCCTTGAAATCAGTAATTTGGTATTTGCAGAAGCTGGATGAGAGCAAACCTCTGGGCCACACCCACGAAACTGTACATTTATTTTTTATTTATATCCTGTGTCAGTGTACGAGAGTTCATGAATTGGAATAGGCATGGTAACAGGTCAGCCACTGGGGACTCTTTCTTGACTCAACACAGCTCGGAGCCTGGGCGTGGCTTAGGTTGACTGATCTGTAAATATATTTATGTGATTATAGCCTCTGTATTATATAGCGTCTGTGATTTTGTATTCTGTCTTCGGAGTTCTGGTTCTGGCTTCTGTTGCATGGGTATTGCATACATGCATCATACTTTATGTTTTTGTACATAAAGGAGTTTCTTATATAAATGAATCCTGCTGAATTTTTTACTTGTGTGCTGCGTGGATTGCTGCAAACTCTAACATCCCGCCTTTATTGTTTTGACAAATAAGGCAGCAAACAGATCCATCATATCTTCCTCCTCCTATTTGCCCCGCAACAACAACAACCCTGTGAGGTGGGATGGGCTGACAAAGAGTGACTGTCCCAAAGTCTCCCACCTGGCTTTCATGCCTAAGACTGGACTAGAACTCACAGTCTCCTGGTGATTGGCCCAAAGTCACCCAGCTGGCTTTCATGCCTAAGACTGGACTAGAACTCACAGTCTCCTGGTGATTGGCCCAAAGTCACCCAGCTGGCTTTCATGCCTAAGACTGGACTAGAACTCACAGTCTCCTGGTGATTGGCCCAAAGTCACCCAGCTCCCTTTCATGTCTAAGGCGGGACTAGAACTCACCATCTCCTGGTGATTGGCCCAAAGTCACCCAGCTGGCTTTCATGCCTAAGACTGGACTAGAACTCACAGTCTCCTGGTGATTGGCCCAAAGTCACCCAATTGGCTTTCATGCCTAAGACTGGACTAGAACTCACAGTCTCCTGGTGATTGGCCCAAAGTCACCCAGCTCCCTTTCATGTCTAAGGCGGGACTAGAACTCACCATCTCCTGGTGATTGGCCCAAAGTCACCCAGCTGGCTTTCATGCCTAAGACTGGACTAGAACTCACAGTCTCCTGGTGATTGGCCCAAAGTCACCCAGCTGGCTTTCATGCCTAAGACTGGACTAGAACTCACAGTCTCCTGGTGATTGGCCCAAAGTCACCCAGCTCCCTTTCATGTCTAAGGCGGGACTAGAACTCACCATCTCCTGGTGATTGGCCCAAAGTCACCCAGCTGGCTTTCATGCCTAAGACTGGACTAGAACTCACAGTCTCCTGGTGATTGGCCCAAAGTCACCCAGCTCCCTTTCATGTCTAAGGCGGGACTAGAACTCACCATCTCCTGGTGATTGGCCCAAAGTCACCCAGCTGGCTTTCATGCCTAAGACTGGACTAGAACTCACAGTCTCCTGGTGATTGGCCCAAAGTCACCCAATTGGCTTTCATGCCTAAGACTGGACTAGAACTCACAGTCTCCTGGTGATTGGCCCAAAGTCACCCAGCTCCCTTTCATGTCTAAGGCGGGACTAGAACTCACCATCTCCTGGTGATTGGCCCAAAGTCACCCAGCTGGCTTTCATGCCTAAGACTGGACTAGAACTCACAGTCTCCTGGTGATTGGCCCAAAGTCACCCAGCTGGCTTTCATGCCTAAGACTGGACTAGAACTCACCATCTCCTGGTGATTGGCCCAAAGTCACCCAGCTCCCTTTCATGTCTAAGGCGGGACTAGAACTCACCATCTCCTGGTGATTGGCCCAAAGTCACCCAGCTGGCTTTCATGCCTAAGACTGGACTAGAACTCACAGTCTCCTGGTGATTGGCCCAAAGTCACCCAATTGGCTTTCATGCCTAAGACTGGACTAGAACTCACAGTCTCCTGGTGATTGGCCCAAAGTCACCCAGCTCCCTTTCATGTCTAAGGCGGGACTAGAACTCACCATCTCCTGGTGATTGGCCCAAAGTCACCCAGCTGGCTTTCATGCCTAAGACTGGACTAGAACTCACAGTCTCCTGGTGATTGGCCCAAAGTCACCCAATTGGCTTTCATGCCTAAGACTGGACTAGAACTCACAGTCTCCTGGTGATTGGCCCAAAGTCACCCAGCTCCCTTTCATGTCTAAGGCGGGACTAGAACTCACCATCTCCTGGTGATTGGCCCAAAGTCACCCAGCTGGCTTTCATGCCTAAGACTGGACTAGAACTCACAGTCTCCTGGTGATTGGCCCAAAGTCACCCAGCTGGCTTTCATGCCTAAGACTGGACTAGAACTCACAGTCTCCTGGTGATTGGCCCAAAGTCACCCAGCTCCCTTTCATGTCTAAGGCGGGACTAGAACTCACCATCTCCTGGTGATTGGCCCAAAGTCACCCAGCTGGCTTTCATGCCTAAGACTGGACTAGAACTCACAGTCTCCTGGTGATTGGCCCAAAGTCACCCAATTGGCTTTCATGCCTAAGACTGGACTAGAACTCACAGTCTCCTGGTGATTGGCCCAAAGTCACCCAGCTCCCTTTCATGTCTAAGGCGGGACTAGAACTCACCATCTCCTGGTGATTGGCCCAAAGTCACCCAGCTGGCTTTCATGCCTAAGACTGGACTAGAACTCACAGTCTCCTGGTGATTGGCCCAAAGTCACCCAGCTGGCTTTCATGCCTAAGACTGGACTAGAACTCACAGTCTCCTGGTGATTGGCCCAAAGTCACCCAGCTCCCTTTCATGTCTAAGGCGGGACTAGAACTCACCATCTCCTGGTGATTGGCCCAAAGTCACCCAGCTGGCTTTCATGCCTAAGACTGGACTAGAACTCACAGTCTCCTGGTGATTGGCCCAAAGTCACCCAATTGGCTTTCATGCCTAAGACTGGACTAGAACTCACAGTCTCCTGGTGATTGGCCCAAAGTCACCCAGCTCCCTTTCATGTCTAAGGCGGGACTAGAACTCACCATCTCCTGGTGATTGGCCCAAAGTCACCCAGCTGGCTTTCATGCCTAAGACTGGACTAGAACTCACAGTCTCCTGGTGATTGGCCCAAAGTCACCCAGCTCCCTTTCATGTCTAAGGCGGGACTAGAACTCACCATCTCCTGGTGATTGGCCCAAAGTCACCCAGCTGGCTTTCATGCCTAAGACTGGACTAGAACTCACAGTCTCCTGGTGATTGGCCCAAAGTCACCCAGCTCCCTTTCATGTCTAAGGCGGGACTAGAACTCACCATCTCCTGGTGATTGGCCCAAAGTCACCCAGCTGGCTTTCATGCCTAAGACTGGACTAGAACTCACAGTCTCCTGGTGATTGGCCCAAAGTCACCCAATTGGCTTTCATGCCTAAGACTGGACTAGAACTCACAGTCTCCTGGTGATTGGCCCAAAGTCACCCAGCTCCCTTTCATGTCTAAGGTGGGACTAGAACTCATCATCGCCTGGTGATTGGCCCAAAGTCTTCCACCTGGCTTTCGTGCCTAAGACTGGACTAGAACTCACCATCGCCTGGTGATTGACCCAAAGTCTCCCACCTGGCTTTCGTGCCTAAGACTGGACTAGAACTCACAGTCTCCTGGTGATTGGCCCAAAGTCACCCAGCTCCCTTTCATGTCTAAGGCAGGACTAGAACTCACCATCTCCTGGTGATTGGCCCAAAGTCACCCAGCTGGCTTTCATGCCTAAGACTGGACTAGAACTCACAGTCTCCTGGTGATTGGCCCAAAGTCACCCAGCTGGCTTTCATGCCTAAGACTGGACTAGAACTCACAGTCTCCTGGTGATTGGCCCAAAGTCACCCAGCTCCCTTTCATGTCTAAGGGGGGACTAGAACTCACCATCTCCTGGTGATTGGCCCAAAGTCACCCAGCTGGCTTTCATGCCTAAGACTGGACTAGAACTCACAGTCTCCTGGTGATTGGCCCAAAGTCACCCAGCTCCCTTTCATGTCTAAGGCGGGACTAGAACTCACCATCTCCTGGTGATTGGCCCAAAGTCACCCAGCTGGCTTTCATGCCTAAGACTGGACTAGAACTCACAGTCTCCTGGTGATTGGCCCAAAGTCACCCAGCTCCCTTTCATGTCTAAGGCGGGACTAGAACTCACCATCTCCTGGTGATTGGCCCAAAGTCACCCAGCTGGCTTTCATGCCTAAGACTGGACTAGAACTCACAGTCTCCTGGTGATTGGCCCAAAGTCACCCAGCTCCCTTTCATGTCTAAGGCGGGACTAGAACTCACCATCTCCTGGTGATTGGCCCAAAGTCACCCAGCTGGCTTTCATGCCTAAGACTGGACTAGAACTCACAGTCTCCTGGTGATTGGCCCAAAGTCACCCAATTGGCTTTCATGCCTAAGACTGGACTAGAACTCACCATCTCCTGGTGATTGGCCCAAAGTCACCCAGCTGGCTTTCATGCCTAAGACTGGACTAGAACTCACAGTCTCCTGGTGATTGGCCCAAAGTCACCCAGCTGGCTTTCATGCCTAAGACTGGACTAGAACTCACAGTCTCCTGATTTCCAGCCAAGCACCTTCACTGCTAGACCAAACTGGCTCTCATCCTATATTCAGCCCCCAGAAGCACAATTCTCACATTTTCCAGATTCACACAACCAGCCTCTGGGCTGACCAAAGATGTTGGCTTCACCAGCAGACTAAGAGCAAATGTCTACACTGCCTCTTTGAGGGACTTAGTGAGTCAGATGTACAGGATGAACCGCTCAAGAGTTACTTTTCTCAAGAAAAAAGGGCCTAGGGCAGAGTTGCTCATCCTTGGGTTGCTGGCTGGGGAATTCTGGGAGCTGTAAAGTCCGCACGTCTTCAGGGTTGAGCAAGAGCGGCCTGGGGTCATGCGATGACCTTGAGCAGGGGTCTCCAAACTTGGCCACTTTTAAAGCTTGTGGACTTCAACTTAATACTTGTGGACTTCAACTCCCAGAATTCCCCAGCCAGCAAGCCATGCTGGCTGGGGAATTCTGGGAGTTGAAGTCCACAAGTCTTTAAGTGGCTACGTTCGGAGTCCCCCAACCCCCCCGACCTTGAGCTCTCACAGAGAGGGCCTCCTCAGGGTGCTGTCGGTCAAGCAATGTCGGCTGGCGGCTCCCAGGGGGAGAGCCTTCTCTGTGGGGGCACCTGCCGTCTGGAATGAGCTTCCTCCCGGAATATGACTGATCCCGGATCTCCGCACTTTCCGTAAGGCCCTGAAGACGTTTTTATTTCAGCAAGCCGGCCTAGCCTAATTAGATTTTTTTATGGGTTAGTTTTTAATTGTATAGCTTTGGGGTTTTAAATTGGGGACCAGCTGATTTAATTTATTTTAGCTATCTTAACTTTTATATTGTATGTATTTTAATTTCGGCTGTTCACCGCCCTGAGTCCCTAGGGGGAGAAGGGCGGTATATAAATTCAAATATAAATAAAATAAAAATAAAACTGAGAAGAGGTTCAGCGCCACAAGATTCCCTAGGTTGGAGGCCTTCAGCCATCTAGATCATGGGTGTCAAACTCGCCGCGTCACGTGACCTTTTCTCAAGTCACGGAGCTGGGGTGGGCGTGGCCTGTTTGTGACGCGGGCCACCAGTTTGACGCCCCTGATCTAGATCAAGGGTCCCCAACCCCGGGCTGCCACCCACTATTCGGAACCGGGCCACACAAGTGATCTGTCCCCGTCCCCACACACACACAAACACAGCCAGCCGAGGGTTAAGGAAACACTTTGGAACGCACCCAGGTCTTATCTCCCACTTGGCAGCGATAGACACACCGTCTGCCAAGTGACTTTATTTTCACAAACAGAAAGATAAGATACTAACGTTCAAAAAAGTCCAAGCAGAAATAATATTCCTCCCAGCAGTTCCGGACGAGGCTTTAGTGACTATCCAAGGTTTGCTTTTGTTCGTCACAAGGATCCCTGACCACTACCCTCTATTATATAGTCTCTGGGGTGTGGTCCAGTGACTCAGTTCTAATCCCTACCACGCCTCCTAAGCTGCTGCAATCGTTTATCACGCCTTCGGAGGCGTGCGTCCAGGAATGATGTTTCTTCGTCACTCTGAGACGAACCAGCTGTCTCCCTGCTGATCTCCTCTCCCTCGGCCGGCACCTGAGACAATGCCAGAGGGGAGGGGCCTGGAGAGGGAGGCCTGGCTGACTCCTCTTCCTCATGCTCGGAGCTTTCTTCCTCCGATGGGACAGGCTCAGAGGGCGGGGCCACAACAAGCAGCCGGCTGGTGCGTTGCACACACAGCACGACTCGAGAGAGTGGCAGGCCGACACATGTGCACATATCCGTGCTCTACTTGCACAAGTCCCACTGTGTGTGCAGGTGCGTAATGTACCGCCCTCACCGCTTGTGCAAGTCGAGCTACGTGTGCATGTGCCGACTGTTGTGGTCCGCCAGCAGCCTGCGGAGCTGGCAGCGGAGTCGGACAGCGATGAGGCTGAGGAAGAACATGGGCCAGTCCTGGAGGCTGGGGAAGGCCCAGATGAGGGCTCTGCGTCGGAGGCAGAGATGGGGCCAGGGCCATCGGGGAGTGAGGTGCGGACTCCGGAGCCTCCAGAGGCTGACAGCAGAGAGGCAGAGGAACAGGGGGAGCCTGTTCCTAGTGGACGTATGAGAAGAGCTGCCAGAAGGCAGGAGCAGCTCAAGCAAAGAGGACGACTCAGGTGTAGGACCAAGAGATGATTGGCCCCTCCCATAAGGCTTAAAACAGGCCAACAACGGCGTTTGGGCTTTGCCGGAAAACAACGTTGGTAGCTTCTTCTTCTTCTGAACGTTTGCCAAGAAAGGCCTTTGGCAGTTTGCCTAATTGGACCAAGGTTTGCGATAGGACTGAGGAATCTGTGTTGGGAGGAATTTGCTTTAATTTAGTTGAACGACGCTGGGAATGAAGTCATTCTCAGCTGTTCGAATATAGTCTGTTTGTTTTTTTTCACTGACTGATTTTCCTACTACTTACTTGGGCCTGGGTCACAACACCACTCACACAGTCCCGGTTCCCCTCTTCCCCACTCCCAGCCGGGCCGCCAAGCCACAAATGTTGGGGACCACCGATCTAGAGCATGACTTCTCCAGCTCTCCCACCGCTCACCGGACAAGTTGAGGGATGAGAGAAGGTCCGTCAGGTGCAAGATCTGTCGAGGGGCGAGCAGCAGGTGCAGAGATCCAATCTTCCCATCTAACTCCAGCTGCAGTTGGGAAAAGAACCACGTTCTATGTCAAAAGAAGAAGCTCCCTGCCCATTTCGGGCGAGGAAAGGGTGAAATATTCTCCCTGGACCCTACAACCTAATTCCGGTAAATAAGACCCACTTAGACAGGACGTTAAACCAAGCATGCGTTCAGGAGAAAAACCAACAGATTTTGCATGCTTTCACAATTAAAAAACATAGAATATAGAATAATAATGTGACTAGGAAGGGACCTCAGAGGTCTTCTAGTCCAACCCCCTATACTAGTGATGGCTAACCCTTTTCTCTTTGTGTGCCAAAAGCATGCACGCGTACCGGCCCTCATAATGCAATGCGCATGACCCCGTGCATTCACGCATGACCCCGGGAGGCCCATTTCCCCCCCACCCGAGGCTCCGGAGGCTTTCCTCGAGCTTCCAGGAGGGTGAAAACAGCTTCCCCCGGGCTTCAGAGGCCCTCCGGAGGCTGGAAATGAACCCATTTCCGGACTTCCAGAATGCCCATTTTTCGCCCTCCCAGAGCCTCCGCACGGATTCTGCACTTACCTGGCATCCAAACGGGCCACGTGGAGATTCCTGGGAGGGGAGGGGCCAGACAGTCCTTGCAATTACCGGTTCGGCGAATTTGGTAGGAATCTACTGAATCTACTGACCTAACCGTCAACACTATTCTGGTGCTGTGTTCTCCCGAAAATAAGACCCAACTGGAAAATAAGCCCTAGCATGATTTTTCAGGATGCTCGTAATATAACTCTACCGCCAAAAATAAGCCCCAGTTAAGATTGTCAGCCAGATGGATGCATTTAGTACCGTATTTCCCCCAAAATAAGACCCAACTGGAAAATAAGCCCTAGCACGATTTTTCAGGATGCTCGTAATATAAGCCCTACCCCCAAAATAAGCCCCAGTGAAGATCGTCAGCCAGGCAGACGGATTTATCACAGTATTTCCCCAAAAATAAGACCTAACTGGAAAATAAGACCTAATGCATCTTTTGGAGCAAAAATTAATATAAAACCCAGTCTTATTTAGATAAAGGTTAACAGAACTCAAGTGGGTTGGACTGCTTGTGGTTATTAACAACTCTAGACTAATTCCTCTCTTGACTCTACCTGTCCTTCTCCTACACTACAGATAGTCCTCGACTTACAACGGTTTGTTTAGTGACCATTCAAAGATACCACGGCCCGGAAAAAAGTGACTTATGATCATTTTTTCACACTTACAATATAATACAATACAATATACACATACAGACATTTTGGCAATCGATTCATATTTACGACGGCTCCAGTGTCATGTGATTCGCGGTCTTCCGACAAGCCAAGTCGATGGGGAAGGCGGAGTCAATGAAGCGCCACGTTGCGAACTTCACAACTGCAGGAATTCCCTTAACAGCAGTGGCAAGAAAGGTCGTAAAATGGGGCTTCGCAAACGCCTCGCTTAGCAATGGAAATTTTGGGCACGGTTATGGGCGTAAGTCGAGGACTACCTGTACACTTAAGCTCATCTCTCCTTCGCTCTGTTTAGCCTAGCCTGCGAGGCTGTTAAAATCAAACAGGGAAAACTTCGGGACTCATTCCTGGATTCTGAGCCTTGGTGGCACAGCAGATTAAAGTACTGTTAAGTAACACCACCTGCCTGCAATTACTGCAAGTTCGAATCTCACCAGGCTCAAGGTTGACTCAGCCTTCCATCCTTCCGAGGTAGGTAAAATGAGGAAATGATTGTGGGGGCAATAAGAAAGCCCTACTAAGCAGGTATATACAAAAGTATGAAAGCTATTGCTTAACGCATTGTAAGCCGCCCTGAGTCTCCAGAGAAGGGCGGCATATAAATCGAACTAATAAATAAATTTCTTGACAGAAAGACAGGCTAAAAAGTCAACAATCATGCTAGTTTTCACAAGTTTCCTGGATGTATTCAACAAGCCAGGATTGAACCCAAATGACCTTGGCTCCAGGGAAGGCTTCATTTTGCTTGAGCTTAATCCTCATCTCGGTGTATCCGGAGCAGCTCCCAATCTGAAGCAGAGGACTGGGTCCGGCTTCTTCCCCGCCGGAATCGCACGGCTCAGCCTCCTGGGTAAAAAAGGAAATCAAACTTCCCTAAAAAAACAATACGCCGGAGTCTTGCAGAATGGCAGCTGCCATCGAAAAGGGACAGACAAAGAGTCCCAGCTGACCCCGAGCTACTCCGCCCGCTGTCACGACTGCATCTCTGCCATCCAAGCTTCATGAGCCGACAGCCTGACATTGGCAACGGGGCGGGAGGGGAGACGGAAAGACGGGAGTGTGTCACAGACGGCTCGCTGGGCAAAGCCTGCTGGCAACCAGACATCAGCAATGGGAGGAGGGAGAAAAGGCATTGGAATGCAAGTGGGGGGGGTGTCAGGTCCCATAGATCCCAATCGGGACTCTGCCATTCTGGTGTGGAGGTGGCCCTGAATGCATTCCACAGTTTATAACCTTTTTCCTGGTGCCTATCTATCCTGTGCTTTGATTTACCTTCAAGGGAACATAAGATGGGGAGGGCAGTGATGAAATTCACTTTTTTTTTACTACCGGTTCTGTGGGTGTCACTTGGTGGGTGTGGTATGGCTTGGTGGGCGTGGCAGGGGAAGGATACTGCAAAATCTCCATTCCCTCCCCACTCCTGGGGGAAGGATACTGCAAAATCTCCATTCCCTCCCCACTCCTGGGGTAAGGATACTGCAAAATCTCCATTCCCTCTCCACTCCAAGAGAAGGATACTGCAAAATCTCCATTCCCTCCCCACTCCAGGGGAAGGATACTGCAAACTTCCCATTCCCTCCCCACTCCTGGGGGAAGGATACTGCAAAATCTCCATTCCCTCCCCACTCCTGGGGTAAGGATACTGCAAAATCTCCATTCCCTCTCCACTCCAAGAGAAGGATACTGCAAAATCTCCATTCCCTCCCCACTCCAGGGGAAGGATACTGCAAACTTCCCATTCCCTCCCCACTCCTGGGGGAAGGATACTGCAAAATCTCCATTCCCTCCCCACTCCTGGGGGAAGGATACTGCAAAATCTCCATTCCCCCCCCTCCACTCCTGGGGGAAGGATATTGCAAAATCTCCATTCCCACCCCACTCTGGGGCCAGCCAGAGGTGGTATTTGCCGGTTCTCCGAACTACTCAAAATTTCCGCTACCGGTTCTCCAGAATCTGTCAGAACCTGCTGGATTTCACCCCTGGGGGAGGGCCAACTGTTTTGTCTCAGCTCTGGAGCCTCCAGCAAGAGATGCCTGAGAACAACTTATCACTTTCTCAGCCTGTGATTTTCAAAACAACTTTGCACCTGCGGATTTCTTTATTCAACATCGGACCAAGGGGTGGGGTCTCTGTTTTAATCTAACAGAATTGCACAGCATAGCTGGCTGGAGAATTGTGGGAGTTGAAGTCCACAAGTCTTAACGCTGCCGAGTTTGCAGACCTCTGAGTTAAAAGCTTCCGTAAACTCTACTCTTGGCAAAAACAACCGGGCGGGAGCCTTTCTTTGCTAGGTGATTGAGCGGGACTGTTGGTACCCACCCCCGAGACGGGAGGAGGATCTCCCACAAGGCCATACCTTTGGACCCCGGGCACTGCCCTCACCAAATTCCTCATAGTAAAGCAAGAGGCCACTCAGCTGGAGGATTTTGTGCACAAACGGCGGAGGCTGATGGATGTCAACAGCTAGCGCCTGGCCGGGATCCCGCACCACTTCATCGCAGTAGTCCAACCTGTAAAGAGAGGAGGGGGGGGAACACTCAGAACAAGACCCCGGCCAGTGGTGGGTTGTTCCCGGTTTGCACCGGTTCACAAGAACCGGTAGTAAAAATTTGTAGTAGTTCGGAGACCCGGTAATAACATTGGCTGGCCACGCCCCTGAACCGGTCTCCAGCCTGGTCGCCACTCGCTTACACCGCCCACCTCATTAGAGGCTTTTTTTTTTTTAGTTTTAAAAGCATTTCTTCAGCCGAAGAGGTTGTAGGGAAAAAAAGTGCCTTTAAAAGCCTCTGGCGATCCCAGCTGAGTTGCCTGATCGTCAGAGGCTCCTAAAAGCATTTTTTTCTGCAACCTCTTAAGGTTGTAGAAAAAAATGCTTTTAAAAGTAAAAAAAAAAAAAAAATGGCCATGCCCACCCAGTCACATTATCCCCCCACCAAGCTATGCCCACAAAATAAGCCACGCCCACAGAACCGGTAGTAAAAAATTTTAGAAACCACCCCCGACCCCAGCCATTTCCCATCGTGCTAACTCAAGGCATCCGTGGTTTGAGTCAGGCACAGGAGTGGTGCGGTGGCCTAGAGGGGGAGCTCTCGCCTCACAATCAGGAGGCTGTGAGTTCGATCCTAGGTAGAGGCAGATATTTCTCTGAGCGAGAATATATCTGCCGAACAAAACTCCTCATGGGCGACAGGATAGGCATCCGGCCAGTAAAACACTCTGCTACCTCCATTCAGTTGCCCAGACTTTGGGTTATGGGGGTCATTAAATGAGGATGAGGATGATGAAACAATTCAGAGGCTTCATTTAAATCAGTGGTTCTCAACCTTCCTAATGCCGCGACCCTTTAATACAGTTCCTCATGTTGTGGTGACCCCCAACTAGGGGTGGGTTCTAAATTTTTTTACTACCGGATCTGTGGGCGTGGCTTATTTTGTGGGCGTGGCTTGGAGGTCATGTGACTGGGTGGGCGTGGCTAGCTGGTCATGTGACCGGGTGGCCATGGCTATATGTATAGGGACTACTCAGAGGGCTGAAAAAAGTCATTTCTGACAGGTCCTCGCACTTTTGACTGGTCCTCACACTTATGACCATCCTCACATTTATGCCTGTGCAGCATTCTTAACAACCATGTCACTCATTTCACAACAGCTTCTCTTCAACATGGTATAAGATAGGGCAAAAAACGTAAAATGTGAGGACAGTCGTAAATTCAAGGACTGGTCAAAAGTGCGAGGACCAGTCAAAAATAACTTTTTCAGCCCTCTGAGTAGTCCCTGTGCACAAAAGGACTACCCAGAGGGCTGAAAAATGTGATTTCTGACAGGTCCTCGCACTTATGACCAGTTTTCGCAGTTATGACTGGTCATCATTTATGCCCATTGTAGCATTCTTAACAACCATGTCACTCATTTCACAACTGCTTCTCTTCACCATGGTGACAAGATAGGGCAAATACGTAAATTGTGAGGACAGTTGTAAGTTCGAGGACTGGTCAAAAATAACTTTTTCAGCCCTCTGAGTAGTCCATATGCATAAAAGGATACAGCAATAGAGAGGGATGAAGGAAGGGAAGGGAAATTAGAGTAGGAGTGAAGGTAAGAGAGGGAGGAAGAGAGGAGGAGAAGGAGAAAGAGGAAGTAGGGAGAAGAAGAAGGGGGGGAGAGAAAGTAAGAAAGAAAGAAAAGACAGAGGTGATAGGTTTGAGGAGAAAGATTGCTGTACAATAAAAAAGATGAAAGGGAAGAAAGCCAAACAAATGTTAAGATATTAAGATAAAGAATGCATTGTTAAACTTTAAAGAATAAAAGAGAACAAATAGCAATAAATAGCAATAATTAGAAACACACATACAAACATGCAACGTATTTTCTTTGAACAGAGTATTTGGCAGGTTCACAAATTTAACAGTTGTAGGAGGTTAGCACCCACCCCTTTCCTAGAAGAATGAAATATTTTGGGAAATATTAAAAAGGCAGAATATTGTATTTCCCTACCTGTATGAGAAATGGAGAAGCATATTTTACAGACAAAGCAGCTCCCACCTTCCTGCCCCCCACCCTTTGTTAATGGGCCAGAGGCAGAAACTCAATCCTTTGTCAAAGGACATTTGCAACACAATAGCAACAGAAACTAACACAATGGGCCCCATCAAGCCATGTGATCCTGTCCAACATTAAACCATCTTTCCAAGCAGTCTCCATGTTTCCAGTGTCTTTTTCCCCGCTTGGAGCAGAACCCAGAAGGATATTTCTTCTAACACAGTATTTAGTCATTTCAATTAAATTTACAATTTCTATATTTCCTTTTTACCATATTTATTCCTCATCTATTTTTTTAAAAAAACAATATTACCCTTCATCCTCATCTCTAATCTTAATCAAATTCAATTTTTCCCTTCTATTCTATATTATACCCCTTCGCATTGTCATCTATTTTTATATCCATCCTCACATTGGTTAATTATGTAATACAGTTGTTTAATACAAATTCAACATTTTAATATAAATCAATTAGTTATATAACTATCTTTTTTGTATATTAATCAATATGAACATGAATATTCCAATTATTTCCATGCAATCCAATTTCTTACCAATCAATTAATTATATTTACCAATAATAATAAACCAAATAATTTCCCCCATATATTCCTCCAAACCACAACTTAACCAATTAATAGTATCTCAATTATTACAATTCCCTAGTTAAATAGAGCTTTTTTTCTTTTGTGTTTTAAAATCTTGGAACTCTCCTCTTTTGCCCTAAATTTCCCATTGTTTGCAGTGTTGCACTTACCTTTTTTGGTGAGGAAAAAGAAAAAGAAATCTCTCTGCCTCATTTTGTCACGTTGCAGCCTGCTTAGTTTCAATTTCGCTTTTTCAGCATAGATAGGGGGAAAAAAACTTGCTCCAGGAATTTACCTCTTTGCAGCTAGCTCTTTGAAGCCCCGCGGCAAGAATTTAAAGTTTTTTTCCCCTCTAGCCACCAGCTGGGACTGGAGGCAGCAATAGATTGGGAGTGGGCGGGGTAAGCGAACGGCGACTGGGCGATCTAACAGAGGCAGAGGGGGAGAGGGAGTGAAGGCGGGGGGGGGGGCAGAGAAGGCTTTGGCGACCCCTGTGAAATGGCCGTTCGACCCCCAAAGGGGTCGCGACCCCCAGGTTGAGAACCGCTGATTTAGATTATCCCCCCCCCCGCACCACACCCCCACGATATGATTCTGGCAGTGTGCACGAGTGGGACTGCTTGTAGTTGGCAGAATTAGTCTGCAACCCTGAATTCTAACCACTGGGCCACCACGCCTCTTATTATTTGGCAGTGTTTAGGCCACTTTTTGGTGTGCTTTAATCCCACTGCCTTTTTCAGTTAACCCCCCTATTGTGACTCTACAGGTAGCCAAGGTGTGACTTTCCCCCCCCCAATGGTGCCCTCCAGACGGTTTGAGGCCCCGTTTCCCAGAATCCCCCAGCCAACGTGGCTCCTAGAAGTGCCCCTTCCTTCTTACGCCATGACTTTCTTGATAGAATTTGGGGGTGGGGGGTGGGGGGAAACGGGCACCAAACCACCCAAAGCTGACCTTTTGATGTGAATTTCCAGGGCCACGCCGGGTGCCTCCCCACTTCTGGGCATGTGTTCCACGCGTATCACCGTGTCCACAAAAGTTACTTCGATCCGTCTCAGAACTGGGAGAGAGAAAAAAAAAACAGAAGAGTCTTGGTGGCACAGCAGACTAAAGTGCTGTTAAGTAGCATCAGCTGCCTGCAATTACTGCGAGTTCAAATCTCACCAGACTCAAGGTTGACTCAGCCTTCCATCCTTTCGAGGTAGGTAAAATGGGGACCCTGATTGTGGGGGCAATAAGCTGACTTTGTATAAAAAAAGAAGACCTGGGGGTGGGGCGAAAGCCCTACTAAGCAGGTATATACAAAAAGTATGAAGGCTATTGCTTAATGCATTGTAAGCCACCCTGAGTCTCCGGAGAAGGGCGGCATATCAATCGAACCAACCAATCAATCAATCAATCAATCAATCAATAAGTCCTTTCTATCCCTGGCCTTCTACAATCCCATTGTTCTGACCTAGCCTTCCCAAGAGCACGAAGCAGAGTCCTTGTCCCGACAAAAAAACCCTTTTTATTAAGTTACTGTGAATTCCTCTCATTCACAGCCAGCAAAGTCTTTCAAGGGAGAATTTACAGTCACAGACCTTATCTGGCTTGGGGAGCTGCCAGGCCGATAACTTCAAAACATGGCAAGGAGTCTCGAAGAGTCACAAACCAATTAAGCGAACTAATTGTCTCCTGCAAACTCCACTCCCCTTTCGCTCCTCTTTTATTATTCCCTCTGGGAGGGGCCCTTCATCGTCCACCTGTGGCTTTACTCCTGAGTCGACCCTTGTTCTTTAGCTGTTCCCTTCTCCTGGCAACTCTGCGGATGCGCACACTGGGAACAGGCTCCAGCTGTTCATCTGCCTCACTGATGTCCGACTCCGAAGGCAGCTGATAACTGTCAGACAGCCCTGGCCTCCTCTGTGCCGCCGATGCAGAGCTCTCGTCAGAGCCCTCCCCAGGCTCCAGGACTGGCCCATGTTCCTCTCCAACCTCCTCACTGTCTGAATCTGCTGCCAGTTCTGCTGGCAGGCCACAATACCCATCTCATTCACGTCTCTGACCCGATTTCATGACATTTTTCCCAGCAGTCGTTAAACAAAACCATGGTTCGCTATGGACCGATTTTGCTGAACACCAGAAGATAATGCTGGGTTTTGGTAAAACCATCGTGTAACCTGGTCATGTGACTGCAAACGGCTGTAACTATGGTGATGGGTGCCCCACATGCTGGTCATGTGACCAGGGGGGCGGCCATTGCCATGTCCAGCCTCGGTTACAAGTCCCTTTCTTTAGTTTTGTTGTAACTTCAAACCGTGGCTGAGCAACCTGTCATAACCCGAGGACTGCCTGTACATAGATTTCTGTCAGTCTCTTTAATCCTCGTTAAACACAGAGCCTTGGGAATAATCGGAGGAATCTCCCACTTAAGTTTATACAGGCAGTTCTCAACTTACAACCATCCATTTAGTGACCGTTTGAAGTCACAACGCACTGAAAAAAAGTGACTCGTGATCGTTTTTCACACTTACGACCGTTGCGGCAACCCCGTGGTCACACGATCAAAATTCAGACGCTTGGCATCCAACTCGTATTTATGACGGTTGCAGTATCCCGGGCTCATGCGATCCCGTTTTGCGACCTTCTCACAAGCAAAGTCATCAGGGAAGCCAGATTCGTATAATGACCATGTTTAGTAACTTAAGATCGGCAGTGATTCACTTAGCGACTTGTGGCAAGTTGAAGTCGTAAACTGGGGGCAAAACTCGCTGAACCCCCGTCTCGCTTAGCGAGGCAAATTTTGAGCTCCAGGGTGATCATTCCTGTACTGTAGTCAGCGAATTAATTTCATTTTCATTTCAAATTTCATTTGAATGTACGCCAATGAGTATACATTCAAAGTGCCAATAAAGTTGTTGGCAAAGCCTCGAGATGGTTGAAATGTTCCTTCCCGATTTCTGCCACTTGGGCTGAGTGTTGTGGCCCGTCAGTGGCCTGTGCAGCTAGTAGCTGATTGCGACAGCGAGGAGGCTGGTGTGGTGCTGCGCCAGCAGCCTGTGCAGCTGGCCCTCGAGTCGGACAGTGAGGAGGCTGGAGAAGATGTGGTGCCAGAGGCGGGGATTCAGCCAGGGCCTTCAGAACCTCCAGAAGCTCCCTTAAGTGAAGAGGAAGAAGAGGAGGAGCCTCTTCTCGATGCACGGGCGCGCAGAACTGTCAAAAGGCAGTAGTGGCTCCTCAGGAGGAGGTCTCCTCGAGAGTAAGGCTTGGGGTTAATTGGCCACTCCCTTAGCCTATTTAAGGAGGAACGCTAACTGAAGTAATTTGCAGGGAACAACTTCGTTCACTCTCCTTCACGTCTGGATCTTAGTTCTCTGCAAATTGCTTCTGGGCTTTCTGCCAACTCTAGTAAGATTATGATTGTTTATTCTTTGGATTCTTGTAGGCTGTTAAGAAAGTTAATTAACAGCCTTTGTTTGAAAAAGACTGATTTAATTTAGTAAACTAAGGTTTGTACAGACTTTGTGTGTGGAGCGTTCTTTGGGGTCCGTATCTGGGGCAGAACACTGAGCTGCCAACAGGTTCACCCTCCGACTCTTGGCTGCTTCGGTCTCCTCCCCCTTCCACACCCCTTTCCCAGCCCCTCCCCGTCTCTCCCACCTGCCCTTCCCACCTACCTGTTTCAATGGTTTGGGCAAACATCTCCAGGCCCTCCAGGGGCTGGCTGGCATCCGAAGGCTCCTCCGTCTGTTCCTTCAAGCACTCCTGAGCCAGCTGCATGGAAGTGGTCATGGATGAAGGCCAGCTTTGGGATTCTGAGCCAGCATGACCTGGAGTTGGGGGGGAGGAAAAGGTACGGAGAGGTTAGAAAAGCAGGTAAGGAAGCAGAGAAAGGCAGCAGGACATTCCCTTCCATCAGAGGCTCACTTAAACACGAGCCAGCCGTGTGCGGCAGCAGCCAAAAAAATCGAATACAATCCTTGGTTGTATAAACAGAGGCACAGAATCAAAATCACATGAAGTATTAATACCGCTTTACAAATCCTTAGTAAGGGCCACACCTGGAATTCTGCATCCAGTTTTGGTTATCATCAGGGTGTCAGCATTGCAACGCTGGCATAGAGAGAGAGCAGAGGAGAGCGAGAGATAAACTCTGAAACTTTTGCCTGCAAAATCCCTTTGAAGCTTGGTTGTCGTGGAAATCAGGGGAGGGGGCACATTCCTGGGAAATGACGAGGAAAAGAAGTCTGAAGAATGACTTGGAAGACAGCCAATGAGAAGCAGAGATTTGGGGATCGGAAAGGGAGAGATTGGGAGGCAAAAGGTCAGTCTTGTCCGCGCGGAGTCATGATCCGGTGGCTGAGCTCAATTAAAGAAAGATTTCCTTAAAGATTGGCAGTTTGGAAATTCATTTAATTTTGAGGTAGCACCGCGGTCTGACACAGGGTAGGTAAAAATCAATGATTTTTTTAAAAAAATCAAAAAAATCGGATTTTTTTGATTTAAATCAGATTTTTTTTTATTTTTATCAAATTTATTTTAATAAAAAACTTTTGGGGTAAAAATCTATCGTAATATCGTTTTCTATTTAAGATACATAAATAATTTAGTTTATTCAGCCTGAAATGGAGCTTAGTTATGTAGCAGGAGGCTGTATATTCTGCAACACCGGGACTATCGGTGAGTCAACAGTGGGTCAAAGGAGTAGCAGAGATGACCGTTGCTCTTTAAAAATTATGATTTAAATCGAGTTGATTTAAATCAAGCCTTTTGACTAGTGATTTAAATCATGATTTAAATTGTGATTTAAATCAACTCGATTTAAATCAAATCCACCCTGGTTACCACAGTACAAAAAAAGATGTTGAGACTTTGGAAAAAGTGCAGAGAAGAGCAACTAAATTGATTAAAAGCCTGGAGATTAAAGCATACGAAGAATGGCTGCAAGAATTGGGTAGGGCTGGTCTAGAGAAAAGAAGGACTAGGGGAGACACGATAGCAGTATTCCGGTATTTGAGGGGCTGCCACCAAGAAGAGGGAGTCAAATTATTCTCCAAAGCACCTGAAATCCGGACAAGAAACAACGGATGGAAACTAATCAAGAAGAGAAGCAACCTGGAATTAAGGAGAAACTTTCTAACACGGAGGACAATTTTGGCATGCAATGGCGCAGTAGGCCCATTTTTCACCCTCCCCAGGCTCCAGAGGCTTTGTTAGAGCCTGGGGAGGGCAAAAAATAGGCTCCCCCCAACCCCGGAGGCCGAAAACAGCCTGTTTCCCTACTTCCGGTGGGCCGAGAAGGTCTAAAAATCAGCTGGCTGGTGTGCGTATGCGTGCCGGAGCTGGGCTAGGGTGACGCTTGCATGCCCACCGATATGGCTCCGCGTGATAGGTTCGCCATCGCAGGTATAGGGCCTCCTGCTTGAGCAGGGGGTTGGACTAGATGACCTCCAAGGTCCCTTCCAGCTCTATTCTTTGATTGATTGATTTTGGCTCTAGCCAGCTGGCCCCAATTTATTTATTTATTTTATTTATTTACATATATTTATATGCCGCCCTTCTCCCGAAGGACTCAGGACTCCCGAAGGACTCAGATATGGAGGATCCCGGATCTACGCACTTTCCGCCGTGCTCTTAAGATTCTCCTATTCCAACAAGCCGGCCTGCCCTAATTTTCTCCCCTGTTTTAAATTTCTTTTAAATCAAAATTTTAATCTGTTTTAAATTATTGGGATTTTTTAATTGCCTCGGGCTAAATTATTTAATCTGGTTTTAATTATGTCTTTTAACTTTTGTATCTATGTGTTTTATTCTGTGCCTGTTCACCGCCCTGAGTCCTTCGGGAGTAGGGCGGTATATAAATCTAATAAAAAAATAAAAATAATTAAAAAAAAAAGGGCGGCGAACAGAAGATTGAAAAACAAACGACAATAGAATAAAATCCTAATTAAAACCAATTAGAAAACTAAAATAATTCAATAGTTAAAAACCCCGGAATCAGAATCAGCCCATTTGATGGAATAGCCAAGTCTTTAGGCCACGGCGGAAAGAATGGAAATTGGGCACTCTCCGGAGCTCGGTAGGTAGCCCATTCCAGAGGGTAGGTGTGCCCACAGAGAACGGCCTACCCCTGGGTGCCACCAGACAACATTGTCTGGTCGACGGCACTCTGAGGAGGGCAGCTCTACCCCGGACCTAAGCCATGTAAGGCTTTATAGGTAAGTACCAGCACCTTGAAGTGGATCTGGAGGACTACCGGTAACCAGTGAAGCTCACGCAGGAGGGATGTAACACGGGAGTAACGGGGAGCTCCCATAACAACCCGCGTGGCTGCATTCTGGACCAGCTGGAGCCTCTGGGTGCACCTCAAGGGCAGCCCCATGTAGAGGGAGTTGCAGTAATCCAAGCGAGAAGTAACCAGGGCATGAGTGACTGTGCAAAGGGCATCTCAGTCTAGGAAAGGACGCAATTGGCGCACCAGGCGAACCTGTGCGAAAGCCCCCCTGGTCACGGCCGTCAAGTGGTCTTCTAGAGATAGCCGGGAATCAAGGAGGACACCCAAGTTGCGAACCCTTTCAGAGGGAGCTAGTACCTCCCCCCCCCCATCGAAAGTGACGGGACCTCAAGAACACGAGGTGCTGGCATCCACAACCACTCCGTCTTGTTCCCCCTCTCCCCTCTCTGGCTCCCACCTTGGCGATATTTGGGCCGACAGGTGACCTGCAGCCCGCTGACTTCCACAGTGCAGTTCTCGGTGACTAAGGCAGACCAGGGGATGGTTACGGCAATGCTGTCGATGAAGCCATCCAGGATCTCCAAAGGGGCGCCCACGGACTCCAGGAACTCATTCACGGACTGTAGAAGGGAAGACAAGGCAGCGTCAAGTAGCGAGCCAGCCCAGAAGCCCAAAGCAAAATTTATCTAAGCAACATATCCCAGATCAACCATCGCTGCTCCACGGTCGCCCACGCCCAATTCACCTCTCGTCTTGACTACCGCAATGCGTACTACGTGGGGCTGCCCTTGAAGAGTATCCGAGAGCTCCGGCCGGTTGAAAATGCGGCAACCCAGGTGGTTTTTGTGCAAGCCTAAATTTGCACATGTGTCACCCTCTCTTGTGGGAGCTGCATTGGCTGCCGATCTTACTTACTTACTTACTTTATTTGATTTATATACCGCCCTACTCCCGAAGGACTCAGGGCGGTGAACAGCCAAACAGTAAAAATTCATAGATAAAAAATTTAAAAACAAAGTAAAATCGAATTAAACAATTTGGGCCAGACAGATTAAAACACCCCAATCATTTAAAAACCGATTAAAATTTGCATAATTAAAAAGAGGGAAAAGATTAGGCCAGGCCCGCCGATCCGGGATCCTCTGTATCGTTCCAGATAGTAGGTGCCCCCACAGAGAAGGCTCTCCCCCTAGGGGCCGCCAGTCGACACTGTTTGGCTGACGGCACCCTATGAGAGCGTACTGGCCGGTGGGAGGCTATTGGTGGTAGTAGGCGGTCCCGTAGATAACCCGGTCCTAAGCCATGGAGCGCTCTAAAGGTGGTAACCAAAACCTTGAAGTGCACCCGGAAGACCACCGGAAGCCAGTGCAGCTTGCGCAGGAGAGGTGTTACATGGGAACGCCATGTCGCTCCCATTACCATCCGCGTGGCCGCACTCTGCACCAGTTGGAGCCTCTGGGTGCTCCTCAAGGGGAGCCCCGTGTAGAGAGCGTTACAATAGTCCAGGCGGGAGGTGACAAGGGCGTGAGTGACCGTGCGTAGGGAGTCCCAATCCAGAAAGGGATGCAACTGGTGAATCAGGTAAACCTGATGAAAAATCCTCCTTCAGGGTTTGATTTAAAAGTGCTGGTTGCTACCCTCCATGGCTTAAGGCCAGATTACTTGAAGGACTGTCTTTTCCCCAGTTACATCCACCTAATCCACCATAGTGAGGAGGTAAGGGACGTTAAGGGCCCCCCTGTTTAAGGAGGTCCGTCTGGTGGGACCCAGAAGAAGGGCCTTCTCGATGGTGGCTCCCTCCCTGTGGAACATCACCCCTGCTGAGGTAAGATTGGCCTCCCTTTGATACTCCGCGTGTCTATGGAGATGCTCCGTCATCCAGGTCACGGATGCTTTTTGAAGCGGCAACTGGACTTTCTGGGTTTTCTTTGAAGACGTCTCGCTTCTCATCCAAGAAGCTTCTTCAGTTCTGGAGGAAGCGAAGCGTCTTCAAGGAAAAACAAAGGAAATTCCAGTTGCCTCCTGAAAAAAAGCACCTTTAGGACAACTGTGACCTGGATGATGGAGAATCTCCATACATAAAAGCTAACAGAGTACTAAATTCTGTTGAGTACTGTCTATATCCCACCAAAGAAAATTGACTAAGAATTTTTAAATCTAATAGTTAAGTAAGCAACAAGCCATAAATGCTTTTACATTTACTGTTTGTTAAGGAGAATGATACAATCAAGAACAAGTGAGTTACTAATACCACTCTATAAAGCCTTAGTAAGGCAACACCGAGAGTCCTGCATCCAGTTTTGGTCACCACGCTATAAAATAGATGTGGAGACTCTAGAAAATGTGCAGAGAAGAGCAACCAGGATGATGAGGGGACTGGAGGCTCAAACATACGATGGACGGTTGCAGGAACTGGGCATGGCTGGTCTAGGGAAGAAAAGGACCAGGGGAGACAGGAGAGCATCTTCCAGTATTTGAGGGGCTGCCCCAGAGAGGAGGAAGGGGGTCAAGCTATTTTCCTAGGCACCTGAAGGCCAGACAAGGAAGAATGGATGGAAACTGATCAAGGAGAGATTCAACCTGGAAATAAGGAGAAATTTCCTGACAGTGAGAACAATCAACCAGTGGACAGAAGTTGCCTTCAGAGGTTGTGGGAGCTCCATCACTGGAGGCTTTCAAGAGGAGACTGGACTGCCATCTGTCAGAAATGGTGTAGGGTCTCCTGCTTGGGCGGGGGGTTGGACTAGATGATCTCCAAGGTGCCTTCCAACTCTGTTAATCTGTAATACGATGAACGGTTGCAGGAACTGGGCCTGGCTAGTCCAGTGAAGAGAAGGACCAGGGGAGACAGGAGAGCATCTTCCAATATTTGAGGGGCTGCCCCAGAGAAGAGGAAGGGGGTCAAGCTATTCTCTAAAGCACCTGAAAGCCAGACAAGGAAGAATGGATGGAAACTGACCAAGGAGAGATTCAAAGTAGAAATAAGGAGAAATTTCCTGACAGTGAGAACAATCAACCGATGGAACAGAAGTTGCCTTCAGAGGTTGTGGGAGCTTCATCACTGGAAGCTTTCAAGAAGAGACTGGACTGCCACCTGTCAGAAATGGTGTAGGGTCTCCTGCTTGGGCGGGGGGTTGGACTAGATGACCTACAAGACCCCTCCCAACTCTGTTCATCTGTAATCTGAATGTTAAAATACCAGCTTGGGTGATCCAACAAACTGACCAATAAATTCTGGTTATGAACGGTCACAGCTGAGATGGCCGAAGCTAAAGCTAAAAGTAGGAAAGGAAAACAATTCAGTTCAATTCGCTGCGATTTGCCCCAAAGACTCAACCGATTCTGTGAAAGTCACAGCAGTTAATATTTGCACAACATACAAAGTTCAGAAGTGCGATTTCGGTGTGTGGCTTGGCACGTTGTGCAAACTCCACTTACTTGCTTACGTGTCATACAATAAGTCCAGAAAATGGTTTCACTGAGTACAAGTCCTCAATTTATGACAATGGAGGTCGAGATTTCTGTTGCTAAGCGAGATAAATGTTAAATGGGTTTTGCCCCATTTTATGACTTTTCTTACCACTGTTGTTAAATGAAACATTGCAGTTAAGTTAATCACAAGGTTGTTAAGTGAAACATTGCAGTTAAGTTAGTCACAAGGTTGTTAAGTGAATCACTGCAGTCGTTAAGTTAGTCACAAGGTTAAGTGAATCACTGCAGTCATTAAGTTAGTCACAAGGTTGTTAAGTGAATCACTGCAGTCGTTAAGTTAGACACAAGGTTGTTAAGTGAAACATTGCAGTTAAGTTAGTCACAAGGTTGTTAAGTGAATCACTGCAGTCGTTAAGTTAGTCACAAGGTTAAGTGAATCACTGCAGTCATTAAGTTAGTCACAAGGTTGTTAAGTGAATCACTGCAGTCGTTAAGTTAGACACAAGGTTGTTAAGTGAAACATTGCAGTTAAGTTAGTCACAAGGTTGTTAAGTGAATCATTGCAGTCATTAAGTTAGTCACAAGGTTAAGTGAATCACTGCAGCTGTTGAGTTAGTCACATGGTTGTTAAGTGAATCACTGCAGCTGTTGAGTTAGTCGTTAAGTGAAACACCGCAGTGATCACATGACCCCAGGACATTGCGACCGTCATAAATACACACCAGTTGCCAAAGGGCTGAATTTTGTTCACACGACCACGGGGATGCTGCAACGGTCGTAAGTATGAAACACAGCCATAAATCACCTTTTTAGTGCCATCGTAACTTCGAACGGTCACTAAACAAATGGTTGTAAGTCGAGCGCTACCTGTACTGTAACCAAGTTAAGGTTATTGTGGCATAGCAGTAAGAGAAGGCCTCGGGTACAAGGAGAGCAACCGGGACCATCGACCTGGTGAAAGGATTAAAATGAACGGTCTTCCCAATTTAATCTCGAAAGAAAATTTTAAAATTGAACCTGTTGCGGTGTGGAAACTTAACTGAGTAGAAAATGGAGCCTGCCGAAGAATCTACAACGGGGAGGAAGGAAACGGGAGCATAAAGGGAAGATGCAAGAGAGACACGTAGGCAAAAAAATTAGCCTGCCGTAGGTGGAAATGGAAGAATACAAGCTGCAAAAAACAGCTGCAGGAGGAAACTGGGCTGAATTGAACAAGAGGATAGCTAAAAATGGATTTAGCAACAGCAACAGCACTTAAGACATATCTGCCACTTCATGGTGCTTTACAGCCCTCTCTCAGCGGCTTACAGAGTCAGCATCTCGCCCCCAACAGATTAACAGAGTCGGAAGGGAGCTTATAGGTCATCTAGTCCAACCCTCCACCCAAGCAGGAGACCCTAGACCCGTGATGGCGAACCTATGGCACGTGGAGCCATATTAGTGGGCACTCCAGCTCAGCTCTGGGGCACATGCGCCCACCGGCCAGCTGATTTTCGGGCCTTCTGGACCCACCAGAAGTAGGGAAACAGGCTGTTTCCTGCCTCTGGAGGGCCTGGGGGGGGGGGGAGTGGGGAAGGCCCGTTTTTCTTTCTTACCTGTCTCCAGATCCTCTCTATGCATCTGGGAAGGGCGAAAACAGCCTTTCCCACTCCCTTGAAGGCCCTACGGAGGCTTAAAGGGCCCATTTCCCGATTCCTGGTGGAACAGGAAGTGATTTTTTTTCCTGTCCCCAGCCTCCAGAGACTCCTAGAGAGGCTCCTAGAGACTCCTAGAGAGGCTCCTAGAGACTCCTAGAGAGGTTCTGGAGGCTGGGGACAGCAAAAAATGTCACTTCCTGTCCCACCGAGAGTTGGGAAATGGGCCCTTTCAGCCTCCATAGGGCCTCCAAGGGAGTGGGAAAGGCTGTTTTCGCCCTTCCCAGATGCATAGAGAGGATCTGGAACCAGGTGAGAAAGAAAAACGGGCCTACCAGGCCATCATGGTGCCAGGAGCGGGGGTGGGTGGGGTTGCATGGGCACGTGCGCACGCGACCCTCCCCCGCACCCCCCCCGGCACGCGATGGCAAAAAGGTTAGCCATCACTGCCCTACACCATTCCTGACAAATGGCAGCCCAGTCTCTTCTTGAAAGCTTCTAGGAATGAAGCTCCCAAGCCTTCTTGGCTGGTTATTGACCAGAGGCGAGCTCACCTCTGGCCAACGAAGGAAAAATAGCCAGGAGCACATAATGCCGGGGAGGCCACAAATATAAATCAAGCCAAGGAGCAAAGATCCAAATTTGCAGCTGGCGTTTCGGTTTGTTGGGAAATCGTTTTTTGCTTGCACAGCTAGGGAGACACTGGGCTGGAGGGCAGGGAGATCAATGTCTCCTGTTTTTGCAAAGCCAGGCGGCCAGACAACAGTCGTGACGCGGACCGAGAGCACATGAGTCAACTCTACAAAAACAAACGCCCCACATTCCTCTCCAGACACTTGACACTTCCTGGAGCCCTTGCTCCATCCGATGCTGCTTTGCTCTTGCTCAAGGAAGCCGGCTGGTGCTCAACCCAGGCGTCCCGTTAATTGCTCAGATTTCGATCTCGGCCTTCTTATTTTGCAAGTGACTCATGGCAGCCAACCTGTCTGATGATCTGTTTGTATCATAGCCTCTTATTTTCCCCACCATAACAACATGAACCGAGAGGGAGGGGGACTGGCCCAAAATCACGCAGGTGGATTTCATGCCTGAGGCAGGACTCGAACTCACCACCTCCTGGTGATTTGTCCAAAGTCATCCAATTGACTTTCATACCTAAGGCAGGTCTAGAACTCACCGCCGCCTGGTGATTGGCCCAAAGTCATCCATTTCATTTTCATCCCTAAGGCAGGACTAGAACTCACCACCTCCTGGTGATTGGCTCAAAGTCACCCATTTCATTTTCATCCCTAAGGCAGGACTAGAACTCACCACCTCCTGGTGATTGGCCCAAAGTCATCCATCTCATTTTCATGCCTAAGGCAGGACTAGAACTCACCACCTCCTGGTGATTGGCCCAAAGTCATCCATTTCATTTTCATTCCTAAAGCCGAACTAGAACTCACTATCGCCTGGTGATTGGCCCAAAGTCACCCATTTCATTTTCATGCCTAAGGCATAAAAACACCATAAAAACATTAGAACTCACCATCGCCTGGTGATTGGCTCAAAGTCACCCATCTGATTTTCATGCCTAAGGCAGGACTAGAACTCACTGTCACCTGGTAATTGCCTCCAGCTGATTTTCATGCCTGAGGTGGGACTAGAACTCACCATCTCTTGGTGATTAGCCCAAAATCATCTAGTTCCAGCCCCCGTGCCCCTTGTGCCTAAGGGGGGCGAGGGGGGGCGGACTAGAACTCACTGGCTCCTAGTTTCTAGGCCAGCTCCTTCATCAGTACACCCAACTGGCTCTCAGTTTCATCCATTTCGTCTTGCAACCCAACAAGGAACCCTCTCAGCTCCTGGGCTGGACACATGTTGGCTTCACGCATGACCCACACCTGTCCTCACACATACAACCATGGCAGCATTCTCATGATCACATGTTAAATTTTTGGAAGCTTAGCATGTACTTATTATTATTATTATTTGTTCCATGTATTTGCTGCCCATCTGATCTTTTATGGTTGATGATGGCTGCAGCATCATGTGAAGGCCATTTGTGATAAGGAGGGGGAACCAGATTTGCTTAACGACCACCTCATTCACTTAATGACCACGGCAACAAAAGCTGTTAAGATAGGGCTCGCTTAATGAACACCTTGCTTAGCAACGGAGCTCCACTCCCAGTTGTGGTCATAAGGCAAAGACTATAGGTAGTTCTCGACTTACAACCATCCGGTTAGTGACGGTTCAAGGTTACCTACAGAAAAAGTGACTTATGACCGTTTGTCACTTTTACGATCGTTGCGGCGTCCAAATGGTCCACGAGATCAAAATTTGGAGGCTTGGCAACTGGCATGGACTTACGACGGTTGCAATGTCCCGGGGTCACGTGATCCCCTTTTGCGACCGTCTGACAAGCAAAGTCAATGGGGAAGCCGGATTCACTTAACAACTGTGGAACTAACTTAGCAATTTAGTGGGGCTAAACATATGAACATGTGAATGATTTTTTAAATGTTATCTAATTCTGGGTTTTATTTAATTGACCAAACTAAGTAATAATTTTAATTAGCAATTTTATGATGTTTGTGTGTCTATATCTTTCTTGACTGTACACCGCCTTGAGTCCTACGGGGGAAAGGCGGTATAGAAATATAATAAATAAATAAATAAATAAATTGCAGTGGTTCACTTAACAACTCTGCCAAGAAAAGTCGTACAATGAGGCAAACTCAGTTCACTAAGGTTTCACTTAGCAAACATAAATGTCGGGCTGAATTGTGGTCATAACGTGAGGACTATCTGTATGTGTGTGAATGTCCAGAATATATACACATTCACACACACTGGATAGCCACTTGTCTGAAATGATATAGACCAGAGTTCTTCAAACTTGGCTGCTTTAAGACTTGTGGACTTCAACTCCCAGAATTCTCCAGCCAGCTATGCTGGCTGGAGAATTCTGGGAGTTGAAGTCCACAAGTCTTAAAGCTGCCAAGTTTGAAGACCTCTGATATAGACTATAGACTAAGTCTCCTGCTCAAGCAGAAGGTTGGACTAGTAGACCTTCAAGGTCCCCTCCAACTCTTGTTATTTTATTTTGTAAATACCGGTATATACAGACAAGCATCTATAAACATCTATATAAATATGGCGATATTGATAAGATATATATTTATAAATATATTTTAGGGTTTTCTATGTATACATTTTTACTTACATATTTGTAAGCTATGAACATAAGGTTATGAAATGTTATCCTATATTTATTTGAATCCTTCCTTTATTATTTTTACAAATAACTCAAGGAAGGGAGCATATCCAGTGCGCCTTCCTCTTCCTATTTTCCTCACAACAACCCTGTGAGCTGAGAGGAGAAAAAGTGACACAAATTCAACCAAGCTGACTTTCATAATTAAGGCGGGACTACAATTCACCATCTCCTGCTTTCTGGTATATAGTAAACAGTATACAGTATGTGTTTATATAGACAAATGTATATACCAGAACACATAATTATACGTTAAACATATAGAATCATATGAAAAAAAAAGCACAACAAAGAATGTTCTTTCTGCACCAACTCAGGAAGCTCAAACTACCCAAAGAGCTGCTGATCCAGTTCTACAGAGGAATTATTGAGTCTGCAATCTGCACCTCTATAACTGTCTGGTTTGGTTCTGCAATCCAACAAGACAGACAGAGACTTCAGAGGATCATTAGAACTGCAGAAAAAACCATGGCTACCAACCTGCCTTCCATGGAGGACCTGTCTACTGCACGAGTCAAAAGGAGGGCTGGGAAAATATTTAGACCCCTCGTATCCTGGACATAACCGGTTTCAACTCCTACCCTCAAAACGACCCTATAGAGCACTGCACACCAGAACAACTAGACACAAGGACTGTTTTTTCCCTAATGCCATCACTCTGCTAAACAACTAATTCCCTCAACACTTTCAAACTATTCACTAAGTCTGCACTACTATTAATCCTCTCATCGTCTCCACCACCCATCTCCTCCCACTTATGACTGTATGATTGTAACCTTGTTGCTTGTATCCTTGCGATTTATATTGATATTGTTTCCTGATTGCTTATTTGTTCCCTATGACTATCATTAAGTGTTGTACCTTATGATTGTTGACAAATGTATCTTGTCTTTTTATGTGCACTGAGAGCATGTGCACCAAAGACAAATTCCTTGTGTGTCCAATCACACTTGGCCAATAAAAATTCTATTCTATCTATCTATATAGAATAATACATGTATATTAACAGATAGATAGATAGATAGGGGGATAGATAGATAGATAGATAGATAGAGGGGGAGATAGATAGATAGATAGATAGATAGATAGATAGATAGATAGATAGATAGATAGATAGATAGATGATATATATAAAGAGGGGATAGACAGATAGAGGGGGGGATAGATAGATAGATAGATAGATAGATAGATAGATAGATAGATAGATAGAGGAGGGATAGATATATAGAGAGGGGATGGATGGATGGATGGATGGATGGATAGATAGATAGATAGATAGATAGATGATATATATAGAGAGGGGATAGACAGATAGAGGGGGGATAGATAGATAGATAGATAGATAGATAGATAGAGGAGGGATAGATATATAGAGAGGGGATGGATGGATGGATGGATGGATAGATAGATAGAGAGGGGATAGATAGATAGATAGATGGGGATATAGAGAGAGGGGATAGATAGACAATAGACAGATGATAGATAGGGGTGTCTCCGTGTGTGTGTGTGTGTGTATACACATACAGACACCACCATCTCTAAAGGTGGTGTACCTCTAAAGTGACATACACACATGTACAAAACACGTAGCTTGCTAGACGCACCTTAAGCCCAGCAAGGCTCTGCCTCTACAGCCAATCGATAAAGTTATACTATAGTCAATGCCTTCACTCAATGCCACAGCCCGCTGGGACTTCAACTCCCAGAATCCACCCCACCCCGCAGCCTGCTATGGGGGATTCTGGGAGTTGTAGTCCACCCCTCTAAAAAAGGGGCTCATGGCTGAGAAACCTGGATCCATGTCCCCTATCTATTCGAAGGGGGGGGTGGAAAAACCACCCTCTGGGATGAGTTGGGACCCATCATCCCAGCCCCTTCAGGCAGCTCGGAGGGAGGGGATGATGGGGCTTGTAATCCCTCCCAAGGACACTATATAAGGGAGGGAGAGGAAGGAAGGGAAGAGCCCCCTCCAGCAGGCCTCCAGAGGAGAGGAAAAGGAAGCTGCACCGGTGGGATTTCTGCCTGCCCAAGGAAGCCAAGCCAGGCCTCCTTTTCTCGCCTCCTTTCGCTCCGCAACGGCGGGGAGGCCTCACCCAGACGTCGAGGTGGAGGCGGGTAAGGCGTCCGGCGCCCGCGTAGAGGTCGAGGCTGAGCTGCTCCAGGCCGAGCCGCTCCTCCAGGAAGTGGCCCAGGTAATGCTGCAGCAAGTAGCGGCAGGCCCGCTTCTTGATCGAGCTCGACCACGGGAAGAACCACCGGGACATGATGAGAAAGAGAGAGAGAAAAAGAGAAAAAAAAACGGGGTCGGGCTATGGTCGTCCTTCGGAGGTGGTCGCCGCCCCCCGCGGCACCTCGCCCGGCTACTCCGATCACGCGACTCCCCGGCTTCGCGTCCGGCTTCTTTTGCTCTCCAGGCCCGACTCGCTGGCCGACGGGCTCGCTCATTGGCCGCGCCTCCCCCTTTCCTCTCCTTTGATTGGTCGCTCGGCGGGCCCTCGAGGGTGACGTTGAAAAAAGGGGGCGGGGAAGACCTGAGATGAAAACACGCCACCGGGGAGGGGGGGAGGGGGCGGAGCGTGGAAGTGAAGCTCCCTTCATTCTCCTCTAGAGAGAAATTATATGAGAGTCACCCGACTCCTGTAGGGGAACGTGCTTCCGGGCTCGCTTAGAAATTACTTGAGTTTTGCTGTCTCTCTCTATAAAGCTGGGAGAAACAGGGGTGCAATTTGGAAATTCGGACTTCAGAGGTTGGAGCGTCCCTTCTTAAATATCCTAATAATCCTTCTAAGATTGAAAGAGCCGGCTTCCAGATCCGGCCTGCCAAAAGGCAGGATGAATAGAGTAGAATTCCTTATTGGCCAAGTGTGGTTGGACACACAAGGAATTTATCTTTGGTGCATAAAAAAATACATTCATCAAAAATCATAAGATACAACACTTAGTGATAGTCATAGGATACTAAATAAGCAATCAAAATCATACTACGAAACTAAATAAAACAATATAATATTATATATATATATATATATATATATATATATATATATATATATATATATATTTGTTTTCTCAGGTTTTCGCGGGTGTTTGTATGTAGGTCTTTGGTTATTCGGGTCTTCTCCCACGTAAAATTGGAAGTGTCTTGGCGACGTTTCGACGAAGTCTCATTCGTCATCTTCAGGCTGGTGTTCTCGGCTTCGTGCTCCTGGAAGCACACGAGAAGACCCGAATAACCAAAGACCTACATATATATATATATATACATTCCTTTATTTATCAGCGAAATATAAATTATAGATAGATAGAGATAGATCGATAGATATTATATAATTAATATATTTCAAATAAAAGTAGGGTAAAATACAATAGTTATAGGATTAGATACAATATAATTTGATACACAGATATATAAAACAGTGTAAAATGACATAAAGTTATATTTCGGTGTCACCCTTTGCAATCTACCGCAATCAGTCCCACGTATGCAGATCTCAACCGAACCATTTTGTTTTAAGTCCTGTGCTGTGTTAAATGTTATTTTCAGGTTCTAGCTGCACATAAAAGTAAGTTGTTTTGATATGGGGGTCCCAATGGGTCCTTCATTTGGTATATGGACCAAGATACCTGTCTCTCAACCAGTGGTGGGTTTCAAAATTTTTTTACTGCCGGTTCTGTGGGTGTGGCTTGGTGGACGTGGCAGGGGAAGAATACTGTAAAATCTCCATTCCCTCCCCAATCCAGGGGAAGGTTACTGCAAAATCCCCATTTCCTCCCAATCAGCTGGGACTCGGGAGGCAGAGAATAGATAGGGGCAGGGCCAGTCAGAATTTTTACTACCCGTTCTCCGAACCACTCAAAATTTCTGCTACCGGAGAGATGCAGAGATGCTAATTGTAGGGTATAGAATCTCCCATATCTGACCATTGTGTCAAGCTGTTCGAATCTCACTCGCGTAAGATGTTTTGGCAGTTGTAACTTCATATAGCTGTCTGCTTGAAAAATATGTTTGTATTTGCTCAGCCATTTCAACTGACCTTACTAAGGATAGCTATGTCATTTTGTGTTTCTATATCCTTAATTCTTTGGGCAGCTCTTTTTTTTTTTTTGAGTTGTATCTCCTGTTACGCAAGAGACAGGAAGGCCACAGCTTCTTACAAAATTGGTTAGTTTGGTGATCCAGGAGATTTGTGATTGTAATTTTATTTGCTCCATTTGACGTAACTTGGGGAGTCTATCGGTATCCATTTCATTGACTTTGCACCAGTAGTTACTGTATATGCTCCTGGTTTGGGCAATGGATTGGACTGGCTAACCTTGAAGATGCCTAGGATTCTAGGTTTCTAGGATTCTCCATGGCTGCCTTATGCTTTGCCATTGTTTCTTCCATCCCATTCTATATTTTGCAATCTTGAATCCCTTCCACAAATGCCCTGCCTAATTTTTGGAATGAAGCCCTCCATATACTGTGCAAACAAAGCTAATCTAACTCATCTACTGTGGATGGAAGTGAATGGAGAGTTTGCACAGCAGTAAAGTGATGAGTAGGGATGCGGTGGCTCAGTGGCTAAGATGCTGCGCTTGTCGATCAAAAGATCGGCAGTTCGGCAGTTCGATTCCCTAGTACCGTGATGGCGAGTGGAGTCATGTTGCCTGGCACGTCAGCTCAGCTCTGTCAGCTGATTTTCGGCCCTTTTGGGCCCACCAGACGAGGGCCTGGGGGGGGGGGGGGAAGGCCCGTTTTTCTTTCTCCCTGGCTCCAAATCCTCTCTATGCATCCGGGGAGGGTGAAAACAGTCTTCCTCACCCCCTCGGAGGCCCAAAACGGCCTGTTTCTCAACTTTCTGCCTCCGAGGGGGTGGGAAGGCTGTTTTCGCCCTCCCCAGATGCATAGAAAGGATCTGGAGTCAGGTGAGAAAGAAAAATGGGCCTACCGGGCCATCGCGTGCCAGGAGTGGGGGGGGAGGGGGGGTTGCATATGCGTGGCGGGGCACATAGAATTATGGGTGTGGGCACACGCACGGGCAAAACTCTCCCACCCCACCCCTTCCTGGTAGTAACTCCCCGTGACTTGTCCCAACTTCTGCCAACTTAGTAGTTCGAAAGCAGGTTAAAAAATGCAAGTAGAAAAATAGGGACCACCTTTGGTGGGAAGGGAACAGCGTTCGGTGCGCCTTTGGCATTGAGTCATGCCAGCCACATGATCACAGAGACGTCTTCGGACAGTGCTGGCTCTTCAGCTGTGAAACGGAGATGAGCACCGCCCCCTAGAGTCGGGAACGACTAGCACATATGTGCGAGGGGAACCTTTACCTTTACGTTTAAAGTGATGTGTAAAGTGTAAAGTGATGCAGTAAATGGACACGGTGGCTCAGTGGCTAAGATCTAAGCTTGTCGATCGAAAGGTCGGCAGTTCGGCGGTTCGAATCCCTAGCACCACGTAACGGGGTGAGTTCCCATTACTTGTCCCAGCTTCTGCCAACCTAGCAGTGCGAAAGCAGGTTAAAAAAAAATGCAAGTTGAAAAATAGGGACCACCTTTGGCCTGAAGGCTCAAAGGTAAAAAAAGATGGTTTCCAGGTCTGACAGACAGGTGGGTGAGGGGAGCTATGACTAAGTAGCATGAATTATAGAGGCCTCTGATTTCCCTGTGATTCAGCCTTCAGCAAGGGAACAGTCTTGTTTCAAGCAGTTTATGAGCTCACAGCTGTATAGAACAGGGGTCTGCAACCTTAAGCCCTCAAAGAGCCATTTGGACCTGTTTCCCACAGAAAAGAAAACACCGGGAGCCACAAAACCCTTCCTGTGCCTGACTATTTCTTGAGCGGCCACAAAATTAGCATATGTAGTTGAATTAAAATGTTCTGTTTTCTTCTGAATCTTTTCTTTTCTTGGATTTATCCATGGTTGGCCTACCGGGGATTGAAAACAGGGGTGAAATCCAGCAGGTTTTGACAGGTTCTAGAGAACCGGTAGCGGAAATTTTGAGTAGTTTGGAGAACTGGCAAATACCAACCTCTGGCTGGCCCCAGAGTGGGGTGGGAATGGGGATTTTGCAATATCCTTCCCCTGCCACACCCACCAAGCCACGCCCACAGAACCGGTAGTAAAAAAAATTGGATTTCACCACTGGACTTGACTGCCGCCGGTCAGAAATCGTGTAGGACTTGGATGGGGGGGGTTGGACTAGATGACCTACCAGGTCCCTTCCAACTCTGTTAATCTGTATCTGTATACCATTAATGGCCAAGGATGATGGGAACTTGCTTCCTAAGGCCTCATGAAACTTAGAAAGACTCTGCAGGAATCTGACCCTGCAATACAATAACCGACCACAGGGGGCAATATAACACAGCAGCTGACTTCATCCCGTACTGTGTGTAGCTCACCATTTTCTCAACATCCGCTACTTTAAGATGGGTGGACTTCAACTCCCAGAATTCCCCAGCCAGATATGGTGGCTGAGGGATTCTGGGAGTTGGTCCATTCCATGCCAGATGGGAGCTAAAAGTCCGCTCATCTTAAAGTGGCCAAAGTTGAAAAATAACTACTACTGTAGATTCTTCGCTCCTATTCCGTCTTTCCCCATGCATGCATGGATGGATGGGAGTTGTAGTCCAAAAGATCTGGAGGACAACATTTTGAAGAAGGCTTCTTAATTGTAGCCTACTCCAGAATTCAGTTGGCATCTCCTGGCCACCAGCATATTTCTAGGAAAATAGCTATGCAGGTAGTCCTCGACAATTGGAACCAGAATTTCAGTTACTAAGCAAGGCAGTTGTTAAGTGAGTTACGGGAATCAGGTGGTCATTAAGCGAATCCATTGACTTGGCTTCTTGGAAGTCAGCTGGGAGGGTTCCATGCATGGCTGGTTGTGAAGCACCCAAATTTTATCCTCTGACTGGGGAGTGGGGGTAGGGGGTGAGGGAGAAGAGGGTTATTGTGAGGACCGCTCATATAAGTCACTTTTTTCAATGCAGCTGTAACTTCAAATGGTCGCTAAACGAATAGCTGTAAGTCGAAGACTGTGTTACTGTAAGAAATAGCTTGGCCGTTGTATTGACTGCCAAGGAAATCAGAATGTTCTTCTTTTGTATTTCTTTTTCTTCTTTCTTTCTGCCCTTTGGATTGGTTTTTTCTTTCTTTCTTTCTTTGTCTTTCTCTCGTTCCTGCTTTTACCTTTATTGCTTTGAAGATCATAGGAGATAGATTCCTAGGGCTGGAAGGGACCCTGGAGGTCTTCTAGTCCAACCTCTTAACCCAAGGCAAGGGACCCTATACTATCTCAGACAAATGGTTATCCAGTCTCTATTCTATAACAGTTCTATGACAAAATAACAATTCCATTTCATCCTTGTGTGTGCAATCACCCTTGGCCAATAAAGGATTCTGTTCTGTTTTATTCCATTCCATTCCATTCCATTCCATTCCATTCCTCTCTTCTCTTCTCTTCTCTTCTCTTCTCTTCTCTTCTCTTCTCTTCTCTTCTCTTCTCTTTTCTCTTCTCCTCCCCTCCCCTCTCCCCTCCTCCCATTCCATTCTTTCCACTCTTCTCTTTATTATTCTATTCTGTTCTATTCTATTCTATTCTATTCTATTCTATTCTATTCTATATTTTACTGTATTTTACCCTGTTTCCCCCAAAATAAGACATCCCCAATCGTGCTTTTGAGCACATGGCAATAAGGCCAAGCTCTTATTTCAGGGTTCAAAAAAATATAAGACAGGGTCTTATTTTTGGGAAAACACGGTATGTTCTATTTTATTCTCTATATTCTATTCTATTATTCTATATTCTATTCTATATTCTATCTATATTATAAATTCTATATTTTATTCTATTCTCTATATTCTCTTCTCTTCTCTTCTATATATTCTCTTCTCTTCTATATATTCTATTCTATTTCTATTCCATTCCATTCTCTCTCATTCTATTCTATTCTATTCTATTCTTTCCTCTCTTCTCTTCTCTTCTCTTCTCTTCCCTTCTTTCTACTCTTTATTATTCTATTCTATTCTATTCTATTCTATTCTATTCTATTCTATCTTTTACTGTATTTTACCCTGTTTCCCCCAAAATAAGACATCCCCAATCGTGCTTTTGAACGCATGGCAATAAGGCCAAGCTCTTATTTCAGGGTTCAAAAAAATATAAGACAGGGTTTTATTTTCGGGGAAACACGGTATGTTCTATTTTATTCTCTATATTCTATTCTATTATTCTATATATTGTATTCTATAGTCTATCTATATTATAAATTCTATATTTTATTCTATTCTATTCTATTCTATTCTATATATTATATTTCTATTCCATTCCATTCTCTCTCATTCTATTCTATTCTATTCTATTCTATTCTATTCTATTCTATTCTATTCTATTCTAATCTAATCTAATCTAATCTAATCTAATCCTATTCTTAAAAATCACCAGTGATGGAGCACCCCCAACTTCTGAAGCCAAGCCCTTCTGCTGATTAATAGTTTCTGTGTCAGGAAATTTCTCCTAGCTTCTGTTTGTTTTATGCTCTTTATGAAATGTTCAATTTAAAATACAGCTTGCCAAATTCACGTCTTGACATTCAAACCCCCGAGGCTCTGTGCAAAAGCCACATTTCCTGTTCTTGCTAAAAAAAGTGATTGAGTGACAGCTATCTCCTTTTCTACCCCTCCTGATTTCCTACTGTTGGAAGAAATATCCATCTGGTCCAGTTCCAAGCGGGGAGAAAGGCACTGAAAACATGGAGGCTGATTGGAAAGATGGATTAATGATGAAGCAGAACCACATGGATGGTCCTGGGCAGCTGAGCACATGGCCTTGAGAGCGGGAGGTTTTTATACCTTCTCTTGGGCGTTGCACTTGAGCTTCCTGTTCCTGTGCAAGAACATATATTCTATTGGCTGTTGTCAGACTCCCATGGGGCCATGTAAGGGTCATGTTTGTCTGAGCTACGTTTGGTTGAAGTTTGGGCTGATGCAATGAAGGAGTTTGTTGGGCAATTCCTATTTATTTATTATTTATTATATTTCTATACCGCCTTTCTCCCGTAGGACTCAAGGCGGTGTACAGTCAAGAAAAATATAGACACACAAACATTGTGGCTGAGGGCTAACCCTTGCTACAGGGAATTTGCTTATGAATAGAGCTATCGATCTCTTTATCTCTTAAGTGCTGACATCTGCTGTGGGCTATTAAGGAAGGTGGGGGGGTATTAAGAGTGAGTCTGCTTCCTACCTCTAAAAAAACATGTTTCTCCATTTCTCATCCAGGGAAATATAATATTCTGCCTTTTTAATATTTCTCAAAATATTTCATTCTTCTAGGAGAGGGGCGGGTGCTGACTTCCCACACTACCATTTAATTCCTTTTGTGGGGACTGCTGAGAATCGTACAACGGATGGAGACTTGTAGCATAGGTTGTCTGCCCCACTAATTCATGGCTGACCACAGGAAACCGCACTGGGAGAAAAGCTGCAAAGGGAACTGGTCTAAGGAAAACTTGCCTGGAAGGTATAAACATACATGGGAATTGTAGTCCTTTGAAATCAGTGTCTTATGCATGGGGGGGGGCGGGAAGGTATCCCACCTTGATTTTTCTGGAATGCAAATTGAGCCTTGCAATTCGGGTTGGAATTGCTGCATGAGAGAAGGGAAGATAAGAACTAACGGAGCTAGATGTCGCAAATAGTCCTCAATGTACGACCGCAGTCGGGACGGCCGCTTCTGTCGCTAAGCGAGGCGGTCATTAAATGAGTCGAGCCTGATTTTTTCCTGCAGTCGTTAAAGCTGACCGCTACAGCTGTTGAGCGAATGATGTGGTCATTGAGCGAGTCTGGTTTTCCCCATTGACTTTGCTGGTTGGAAACCTATTCTATTTTATTCTAATCTGAATTCTATTCTATTTGGAATTCTATTCTATTTGGAATTCTATTCTATTTTAATCTGAATTCTAATCTATTCTGAATTCTATTCTATTCTATTTTCTTCTGAATTCTGTTTTAGTCTGAATTCTATTCTATTCTATTTTGAATTCTATTCTATTTTAATCTGAATTCTATTCTATTCTATTTTGAATTCTATTCTACTTTCTTCTGAATTCTATTCTATTTTCTTCTGAATTCTATTCTATTTTAATCTGAATTTTAATTTATTCTGAATTCTATTCTGTTGTATTCTAATTAGGATCTTCCATTCATTAAACGAATGGTCATAAACTGAGGATACCTGTATTTGTTTTTACAAATACAGTTAACTCTATTTATAAATGCTGGAAAAGCTTGCTGGTCCTCCGTGTCAGTCATGTGCTTCAGACAAGTAATGGGAGGATTTCTTCTTCCTCAAGCAAATTGACTCCTCATCCAAGTTTTCTGCCCTTACACAGAGTGGAGAATTTCTCCACGTCGTTCGAAATCAGCTTGAATCTCCTTTTGATTCAGTCAGGGTGAAAACGTTCAGTCTAGTGATGAAGGCACCAAGTTAAAAACCAGGAGACGGTGAGTTCTAGTTGCAACTTAGACATGAAAGTTAGTTGGATGATTTTGGGCCAATCACAAGGAGGTTCTGAATTCTACTCGTGCCTTAGGCATGAAAGCCAATTGGATGACTTTGGACCAATCACAAGGAGGTTCTGAATTCTACTCGTGCCTTAGGCATGAAAGCCAATTGGATGACTTTGGACCAAACACCAGGAGGTTCTGAGTTCTACTCCCACCTTAGGCATGAAAGTCAATTGGATGACGTTGGGCCAATCACAAGGAGGTTCTGAGTTCTACTCCTGCCTTAGGCATGAAAGCCAATTGGATGACTTTGGGCCAATCACAAGGAGATTCTGAGTTCTACTGCCTTAGGCATGAAAGCCAATTGGATGACTTTGGACCAATCACAAGGAGGTTCTGAATTCTACTCGTGCCTTAGGCATGAAAGCCAATTGGATGACTTTGGACCAAACACCAGGAGGTTCTGAGTTCTACTCCCACCTTAGGCATGAAAGTCAATTGGATGACGTTGGGCCAATCACAAGGAGGTTCTGAGTTCTACTCCTGCCTTAGGCATGAAAGCCAATTGGATGACTTTGGGCCAATCACAAGGAGATTCTGAGTTCTACTGCCTTAGGCATGAAAGCCAATTGGATGACTTTGGGGCAATCATCAGGAGGTTCTGAGTTCTACTCTTGCCTAGGCATGAAAGCCAATTGGATGACTTTGGGCCAATCACCAGGAGGTTCTAAGTTCTACTCCCGCCTAAGGCATGAAAGTCAATTGGATGACTTGAAGCCAATCACCAGGAGACGGTGAGTTCTAGTCCCAGTTCCTCTCTCTCTCTCTCTCAGCCTTTATTTTGTGACGGGCAAAATAAGAGGAGGAAAGAGTATTAGGCATCTTCGCGACCTTGAATTATTTATAAAAATAATAAAAGTGTTATAAAAAATATTTAAAAAAGCCCAGAACTCAGTAATCCCCCTTCCGGAATAGGGTACCACTTTCTCCAAAATTCCAGATACTCATTTAGTAGAAAAAAAAAACCACAAGCTTCTGTTTATTGATTGACATTTGACTTAGAAAAGGCACCAATAAATACACCGAAAACGAGCCGGGCAAGGAGGGGCTCCCTGTGCATTTGGGAGGGGGGGGGTCCCTGCCCTGCAAGATGGGTAGAGACCCTCTGTATCTTCACCCCCACATCGTCTCTCTCGCAGCTCGTAAGAAAACCTTCGTATCGTTTTTGTCTTTGCACAATGCCAGGTTTTTCCTGTTCCATCCTCTCTGTTGTTCCTTGAGGTCTACATCATTCCAGCCTTCCCTCTTATCCAGGGATGGTCAGAGGACAGCCCTGGTGGCTAAAACCCACCTTGGAGCAACCGAGATGGGAGAGCTAACCAGGGCAAAAGTAGAGATGAGGAGGTTGCTGTGGGTCTTGGGACCCACACTTAATCCCACACCCCGCCATGTCTACATCCGAACACATCTGGCAGCGCGAAAATCATCGCTTTGAAGAACCCGAAGGCCACAAGTTTCATTGCTCAGACACAGCCACGGCCACCCAGAAACAGAAGCAAAATTGGCTTCCTTCAAGGGAGAGAAGAAAAATCACGACTAGGAAAGTCCGTTTGCTTCGAGATGCCAGAAGAAAAGCTCAGACCCCAAATGTTCTTCTCCGTTGCAAACACCAAACTTCTCTCTCTTGTTTTAACTTCCAAAAATGGAGCTGGGTAGCGGTCTCGGCAACCCAGCTAACTGGAAGGGCCCAGCGGCAAAGGGTTGGCCTCCGCTTCGTTGATCCTGCAACTAACACCCATGGGAGATGCCAGATCCCAGATCCTGATTCCCCCCGGTTGAAACTCAAAGGCGGGTCGACTGGACGACGGGAGGCGCGGGGCTCTTTGCCGGCGTCTCCGGCAGGATGGCTTTGGATTTCCATCGAGCTCTGGGGAGACAGATGTTAAAAGGCCATTAGAAGCCGCAGATTTTATTAGCAGGAGGAATAAAGGGGCAGGCGAGATGCGTTATTGGAAAAAAGAAGACGCACCCGAGCAGAGAGAAGGCTATTTGGAAAAAAAAGAAAAAAGAAAGGAGAGACAGAAAATCGATTTCTGCAGAGATAGGAACCCACGGGCAACGGGAAATTGCAAAATGATGAAAGGCATCGAACCAGATGGAGAGAGAAGGGTAGGGCAGGGTAAGGATAGGATAGGATAATATATAGAATAGAATGGAATAGAACAGAACAGAAGAATATATAGACTAGAATCAATATAGAATGGAAGGGAATGGAATGGAATGGAATAGAATAGAATAGAATAGAATAGAATAGAATAGAATAGAATAGAATAGAATAGAATAGAATAATATATAGAATAGAATAAATATAGAAGGGAAGGGAAGGGGAGGGGAAGGGAAGGGAATAGAATAGCATAGCATAGAATAGAATAGAATAGAATAGAATAGAATAGAATAGAATAGAATAGAATAGAATAGAAGAATATATAGAATAGAATAAATATAGAAGGGAAGGGGAGGGGAGGGGAAAAGAGAAGAGAAGAGAAGAAAAGAGAAGAGAAGAGAAGAGAAGAGAAGAGAAGAGAAGAGAAGAGAAGAGAAGAGAAGAGAAAAGAGAAGGAAAACAACAGAATGAAAATGAGAGGAGAAATAGGAATATAGAAATAGAAATAGAACAGAATACAGAATAGAATGGAAGAAGGACACGGGGGAAAGAGGAGGAGGAGGAGGGGATAGAGAAGGTGACCCACCTCTCTTCAACTTCTGCCACTGTGTCCAGCAGAGGGACATTAAACATTTCGGGCAGGAAGACCGCAGAAACGCCAGACACGACGGGCGTCACCCCAAATATCACCAGGGGCAGGAAAGGCTGGTAGTCCCCGGCCATCAGCACGAGGGGGGCTATGATGCCCCCCAGCCGGGCCATCACTGTAGTGAAGCTGCTGCCTGTTTGCCTGGCAAGGAAAACCCACAGAGATTTTTATAAGCTGGTCCTACCTTGTCCTCTTCACCTGCACAACGACGACCCTGTGAGGTAGGCGAGGCTGAGTCACCTAGCCCATGATTCCCCACCAGGTGGTTGAAAAAAAAAAAACCTGTTGTAGCTTCACACGGGACTACAGATCGCACGTAGCCAGCCAGGTTCTGTTTCCTCTACTACACCCAGAACCTTGGAAAGAGCCTTGGTGGCGCAGCAGACTAAAGTGCTGTTAAGTAGCACCAGCTGCCTGCAATTACTGCGAGTTCGAATCTCACCAGGCTCAAGGTTGACTCAGCCTTCCATCCTTCCGAGGTAGGTAAAATGAGGACCCGGATTGTGGGGGCAATAAGCTGACTTTGTATAAAAAAGAACACCGCTTGGGGGGTCCCCAAAAAGCCCTTCTAAGCAGGTATATACAAAAGAATGAAGGCTATTGCTTAACGCATTGTAAGCCGCCCTGAGTCTCCGGAGAAGGGCGGCATATAAATCGAACCAATAAATAAAATAAATAAATAAACCACAAAAAAGGTCTAAAAATGCAGTAGTTCTCAACCTCAGAAAACTTTTAAGAGGTGTGGACTTCAACTCCCAGAATTCCCCAGCCAGCCTCCTGGAATTCTGGGAGTTGAAGTCCGCATCTCTTTTTTTTTTTTTCCCCAATACGCTTTATGAAACTTTTATTACATTAAAAACATAAAAAAGTATTTCACTCAACAACAGCTATTTGTGGTGTTTTTCTTGTGACAATAGTTCGGGCATTATTTACAAAAATTAAATTGTGTGTATTTATATTCTTTTTTTATCTATTACTTATACTCAATAACTACCTCTCTTTAATCTATCTCCGTTCTATCCAGTTATACCACTGTTCCCACACATTGTAAAATATCGATGCCTCTTTATCTTTTAAACTCAGCGTTAATTTGTCCATTTCTGCGCAATTCACGACCTTTTGTATGACCAGTTTCTCTGCGGGTGTGCATGGCTGTTTCCAACATTGAGCATAGGCAATTCTGGCAGCGGTTAATATGTGTAGAACTAGATATTTTGTGCCCTTCACATTTTTTGGGTGGGGGGAAGATCCCCAATAGGAAGAGTTCCGGTTCTAAGTCTAATTGTTCGTTAGTAATTTCCTGTAGCCAATCTTTAATTTTTAGCCAATATTTTCGAGCTTCAGGACAGGACCACCACATATGGTAGTATGTTCCCTCTTTTTTTTTTTACATTTCCAACATATGGGGCTCATTTTAGGGTACATTTTCGCTAATCTCAAAGGAGATAAGTGCACCTTTTAAAGTAGTTGAGGTAAGAAACAGTGGTCTAGTGCAGGGGTCTCCAACCTTGGCAACTTTAAGACTTGTGGACTTCAACTCCCAGAGTTCCTCAGCCAGCTTGGGAGTTGAAGTCCACAAGTCTTAAAGTTGCCAAGGTTGGAGACCCCTGGTCTAGTGTGCTGCGTGCTGAGATTCAAGGCCCGGTTTCTTCAATTCTAGATTGATCCTTTCGGGACACGCCAAGCAGGTGTCCTCCAGGGGCGTTAACCACAACTCCTATCATCCCCAGCCTGGGAATGGTCATAAATGTGGTAGGAGAATCCTGGGCTGCTGGATCTAGAAAGGGAGCCAGGATGTCTCTGAAAGGGGGAACCTGACCTGGATTTCCAAGAGAGACCCCTCCCCCAACATGGTTTCCACACCTATCGGCTTACCTGATCACCGTCGGGAAGAGTTCCCCTCCGTACAGGTAGAGGCACATGGAAGATGCCGCTAAGCAGCCTTTACCCAGAACCACAAAGACAAGACGCAGCGTCAACATATCTAGGAGAAAGGGAGGTGGGTTGAAAGCATAACCTGGTTAGTTTTCTTCCAACGTGGGCCCGAGACAGTGTTTCTCAACCTTGGCTATTTTAGGATGGTTGGACTTCCATTCCCATAATTCCACAGCCAGCATGTTGAGAAGCATTGAATTAACTCTATTCCTCCATCCCTTCATCCATCTCTCCATCCATCCATCCATCCATCCATCAACCCATCCCTTCATCCATCCACCTATCCATCCATCCCTTCATCCATCCATCCATCCCTTCATCCATCCATCCATCCCTTCATCTATCCATCCATTCTTGTTTCTCAAACTTGACAATTTTAAGATGTGTGGACTTCAACTCCCAGAATTCCCCAGCCAGCATATTGAGAAGCACTGATCTAACTCTATCCCTCCCTCCCTGCATCCATCCATCTATCCATCCCTCCCTCCCTGCATCCATCCATCCATCCATCCCTTCATCCATCTATCTATCCATCCATCCCTTCATCCATCAACCCATCCATCCCTTCCTTCTATCCATCCATCCATCCATCCCTTCATCCATCCATCCCTTCATATATCCATCCATCTATCCTTTCATTCATCCATCCATCCATCCATCCATTTCTCAAACTTAATAAATTTAAGATGTGTGGACTTCAACTCCCAGTATTCCCCAGCCAGCATATTGAGAAATACTGATCTAACTCTATCCCTCCCTCCCTGCATCCATCCATCTATCCATCCCTCCCTCCCTGCATCCATCCATCCATCCATCCGTCCCTTCATCCATCCATCTGTCCATCCATCCCTTCATCCATCAACCCATCCATCCCTTCATCCATCAACCCATCCATCCATCCATCCATCCATCCATCCATCCATCCATCCCTTCATATATCCACCCATCTATCACTTCATCCATCCATCCATCCATCCATCCATCCATCCGTTTCTCAAACTTGATAAATTTAAGATGTGTGGACTTCAACTCCCAGAATTCCCCAGCCAGCATATTGAGAAGCACTGATCTAACTCTACCCACCTCCCTCCCTCCCTTCATCCATCCATCCATCCATCCATCCATGTTTCTCAAACTTGATAATTTTAAGATGTGTGGACTTCAACTCCCAGAATTCCCCAGCCAGCATGTTGAGAAGCACTGATCTAACTCCATCCATCCATCCAGTGTGGCTGGCTGGGGAGTTCTGGGAGTTGAAGTCCAGAACTGAAGAGTCAGAAACTCTGCTCTTGATCCTGTCTTTTCCCACAAACATAGCTACAGGGGAATAAATTAGAACTGCTAGTAGATCCCTGAAGGTGGACACTCCACGTTGTTTCTTCTTACCGGAAGGGACAGGAAGACTGACCAAAAGGAACAGTCCTGCAAGGATGAGGGAAACGGACTGGATGATGCGTCGGCCGACGTAGCTGAGCAGCAGAGCACAGACCATCTTGGCCACCAGGTCTGTTGCTCCAAAGAAGAGCTGCACCAGGAAGACGTTCATACCAAACATGGAGAGGTCCATGGAGAGCCCAAAATAGGCCATGTTCATGGAGAAACTGAGAAGGACAAATATTGGATTAGAAGTTATCTAGGTGGAATCCCACAACTGATAAGAAATGCTGGTGTTGGGTTGAGGGTCTCCTCATTGGCTGGAGAAGATGGAAGTTGCCATCTTCTCAATCTGAGAAGGACCTCTGTTTGGAGAAGATGGAACTGCTTCATCCATCCTTCCTTTGGTGATGTCTTCACCATACCTGATGAGCATAAGGCAACAGCTGATGCGTCTCAGTCCAGGGGTGCGGAAGAGGTCCAAGCAAGAGTGGTTGCCCCGTCCTGGAGAATTACTTCCCGTTTGGGTCTCCAGCATCTATGTGGAGAGAAGAAGAGATTATTCAAGAATAAACACAACCGTTTTTGTGTGTAGATCTGTGTTTCTCAACTTCCGGCACTTTAAGATGAGTGGACTTCAACTCCCAGAATTCCCCAGCCAACATGAGGAGTTGAAGTCCACAAGTGTTAAAATAGCCAACTTTGGAGACCCCTGGTCTAAAGTATAGTTGATCTGGACTGGTCCCCAGTGCCAAGCTAGGTTGGACTTGGTTACCACTCGGTTAGGAGACCATCATAGGATCCTAGGAATGTATGTTAGATCGGGAGGTTGAAAACTATTCCAGAAATAGACAAGAGTAGGCCTGCTTCCATCTTGTTGTCCAAGGAAACTGCCCAGAAGTGAAGTTCTGTGGTGTTCAGGAGTCAGCTTGGATTTCAGAAGATGTTACGTCATAGATGGTCTGCACTAGATCGGACATTCTCAAACTTGTCAACTTCAAGATGTATGGGCTTCAACTCCCAGAGTTCCCTGAAGGAAGTTGAATTCTGGGAGTTGAGAAATAAGGATGGATGGATGGATGGAGTTACTAAAGTGCTTCTCAACATGCTGGCCGGGGAATTCTGGATTTGAAGTCCACAGATCTTAAAATTGTCAAGTTTGAGAAACAAGGATGGATGGATGGATGGAGTTACTAAAGTGCTTCTCAACATGCTGGCCGGGGAATTCTGGGAGTTGAAGTCCACAGATCTTTAAATTGTCAAGTTTGAGAAACAAGAATGGATGGATGGATGGATGGATGGATGGAGTTACTAAAGTGCTTCTCAACATGTTGGTTGGGGAATTCTGGGATTTGAAGTCCACTCATCGTAAAGTGGCTGAAGGTGAGGAACTGGGATGGATGGATCAATGGATGGATGGATGGATGGATGGATGGATGGATCAATGCTTCTCAGCATGCTGGCCGGGGAATTCTGGATTTGAAGTCCACAGATCTTAAAATTGTCAAGTTTGAGAAACAAGGATGGATGGATGGATGGATGATGGATGGATGGATGGATGGATGGATGGATGGATGGAGTTACTAAAGTGCTTCTCAACATGTTGCTTGGGGAATTCTGGGATTTGAAGTCCACTCATCGTAAAGTGGCTGAAGGTGAGGAACTGGGATGGATGGATCAATGGATGGATGGATGGATGGATGGATGGATGGATGGATGGATAGATCAATGCTTCTCAGCATGCTGGCCAGGGAATTCTGGGAGTTGAAGTCCACAGATCTTTAAATTGTCAAGTTTGAGAAACAAGAATGGATGGATGGATGGATGGATGGATGGAGTTACTAAAGTGCTTCTCAACATGCTGGCCGGGGAATTCTGGGAGTTGAAGTCCACAGATCTTTAAATTGTCAAGTTTGAGAAACAAGAATGGATGGATGGATGGATGGATGGATGGATGGATGGATGGATGGAGTTACTAAAGTGCTTTTCAACATGTTGGTTGGGGAATTCTGGGATTTGAAGTCCACTCATCGTAAAGTGGCTGAAGGTGAGGAACTGGGATGGATGGATCAATGGATGGATGGATGGATGGATGGATGGATGGATGGATGGATGGATGGATGGATCAATGCTTCTCAGCATGCTGGCCGGGGAATTCTGGGAGTTGAAGTCCACAGATCTTTAAATTGTCAAGTTTGAGAAACAAGAATGGATGGATGGATGGATGGATGGATGGATGGATGGATGGATGGATGGAGTTACTAAAGTGCTTCTCAACATGTTGGTTGGGGAATTCTGGGATTTGAAGTCCACTCATTGTAAAGTGGCTGAAGGTGAGGAACTGGGATGGATGGATCAATGGATGGATGGATGGATGGATGGATAGATCAATGCTTCTCAGCATGCTGGCCGGGGAATTCTGGGAGTTGAAGTCCACTCATCCTATAGTGGCCGAGGCTGAGGAACATTAGGGTAGGATTATTCCCAATCCAGAAGTGCCAGACCAACCCCTAGAGAGCCAGTTACGGGCCATGTCCTGAACCTCAGAGAAACCCCCGTTGCTCCTCACCTCCAGTACCACGGCTTCCCCCGCGGCGGCTTTCCCATTGATCCTGGCCACGTGCTTCAGGTTGCGCAGGGCGGCCTCACGTTCGTTGTTCATGAGGAGCCAACGGGCCGACTCTGGAAGCCACCTGAGGAGAAGGTCAAAAAAGGGGGGCTTGAAGTTGCTTCTGGGGCTCCGGGCTTGATCCTGCTCCTATCCTGCTCTCCATGGTGGCCAGGGAGAGCTGCTTCGTTGTTTTGAAATGGGTATACAGGTAGTCCTCGACTTACAACAGTTCATTTAGTGACCATTTGAAGTTACAACAGGACCGAAAAAGCGATTAAGGACCATTTTTTTAATGTTTATTATGACCACTGTAGCATCTTCCATGGCAGTGTTTCTCAAGCTTGGTAGCTTGAAGATGGGTGGACTTCAACTCCCAGAATCCCCCAGCCAGCAGCGCTGGCTGGGGGATTCTGGGAGTTGAAGTCCACCCATCTTCAAGCTTCCAAGGTTGAGAAACACTGCCCTATGGTCAGGTGATCAAAATTCAGACGCTTGTCCATGGACTCATATTTATGACGGTCGCAGGTCCCGGGGTCTCATCATCTCCTTTGGCGGTCTTTTGACAAGCCAAGTCAATGGGGGGGGGAGCCAGATTCACTTAGCGACCGGGTTACTGACTTAAGAATTGCAGGGATTCACTTGATGACGGTGCGGCAAGAGAGGTCATAAAATGAGGCAAAATGCATTTTATAAACGTCTTGCTTAGCAACAGAAACGTTGGGCTCAATTGTGGTCGTACGTCAAGGACGATCTGTGCAGTTTAAAGGCTCTCTACCTTTTCTCTCCCATCACGTTGATGCCACTTCGCTTAACCCACTTACAGGTTATCCTCAATTTACGTCCATTCGTTTAGCAACCATTGAGAGTTACGACAGCGCTGAAAAAGTCACTTAGGGCCAGTCCTCGCACTTACAACCGTCACAGCATTGCCACGGTTGCGTGTTGTGGTTGTTGTGAAGTTGTGAGTTGCTCCATCCCTGGAGTTTTTCAAGAAGGGACTGGACCGCCATTTGATTATTTATTTACTCATTTTATTATATTTCTATACCGCCCTTCTCCTGCGGGACTCAGGGCGGTGTACAGCCAGGATAAAACATAGCATATAAAATTTAAAAACATTTTAAAAAAAACAATTAAATAATTTTGGCCCGAATTTAAAACAACCCAATTAAAACCGAAATTCGATTAAAAAAAAAAAACTGAGAGGATGGGATCAAGCCAGTTCAGCTAGATGGTATAGGGCAATGATGGCTAATCCTTTTTGCCGTCACGTGCCAAAAGTGGGGGAGTCCACGGGAGGGTCGCATGCGTGCCTGCCCACACCCATAATTCAATGCCCCCCCCCATGCATGCATGCGTAATCCCCCACGCACACTCCCCCTGCTTTTCGCACGCAATGGGCTCGGTAGGCCTGCTTTTTGCCCTCCCCAGGCTCCAGAGGTTTTCTAGGAGCCTGGGGAGGGCAAAAACAGCCTTCCCCCTCCCATTGGACTTCTAATTCAAAGGTTCCGGGTTCGAGTCCCGGTGGAGTCACCAGTTGTTGTAGACAAAATAACGGACTGGGCAAGCTCTTCAATGCAGGAAAGAGTTTATTGCGCAAGGTTCAAACAGTCCAAAGACAAGAAAAGGGTCTGAACACCGATGGCTTCTTCTGGCCATGTATTTATACAGTTTAAAGGCAAAATTATTACAGAGAATGATGCATTTCACACGTAGAAGCTACCCTTTAATCTATCTCTAGGAAAGACATAACAGCCCTGTTCCCACAGGCTCAGGTTTCCAGCTCCGGAGCTCAAGACATAATAAAAGGAGATAAGGAGCTCAAAGGCACCTCACAAAGTAAAGAAAAGTAAGGAAAGCAGTATTTCTTCTCTAGAATCTACATGACATTTGGGGTGCAATAAACATTAAACAACAGGATGTATGTGTTTAGGGTCAGTTTGCCCTTTTACAATTCTGTACCTACGTCAAATACCGTTTGTCATCTCAGCACCTTGGCACGGAAGGGGCACTTCTGTCTTGACCAAAGATTTGGATTTCTAATATTTGAGTTTTATCCCAATATCGAATCTTAGCCTGGCTCACTGGAGGCCCTCTGGAGGCCGAAAATGGCCCCAAAGGCCCAAAAATCAGCTGGCCAGCACACACATGCACGCTGGAGCGGAGCTAGGGCAATGCTCACATGCCCACAGATATGGCTCCATGTCCCACGCGTGCCATAGGTTCGCCAACCCGGGTATAGGGTCTCCTGCCCGAGCAAGGGGTTGGACTAGATGACCTCCAAGGTCCCTTCGAACCCTGTTATTCCACTATGTGGTATGTTGGGTGCTTGGCAACGGCTTGTGTGTACAAGGGTTGCAGCATCCTTTCCAGCTCGTTTCTCAATAAGCAAAGTCCACATGGATGGTTGGCTCACTTAACAACCGCATGGTTCACTTTTAACGACTGCAGGCTTCGCTTTACACTTGCTGCGATTCGCTTCGCAACCATGGCAAAAAAAAGGGTCTTAAAAGCAGGGGGGGGGCTCACTTAATGACCACCTCACTAAAAAAAAACAAAAAAAAAACAACAACAGAAGGTCCAATCTCAGTCGTGGTCATAAATCAAGGACTACCTATATAATTTCCTGGGGATGTTGTACGAACATCTGGACTCAGCCAGAGGCCTGCAGCCTTCCTCGCAATTAAAGTTACGTTCTGGCCTGAAGGGAAAATTGGGGAAAACTCACCAGGAATAGGCGAAGAAGGCGAAGAACGGGGCGGAAATGGCCAGCTGCAGCCAGCGCCAGTCGCGAATGGCGTACGCCAATCCTGCCAGCAGCACCTGCCCAGCTGTGCTGCAGTAGCTCTGGATGGAGACCACCACTGCCCGGGATTTGGTGGGCACCCACTCCAGACCTGGGAGAGGAAGAGGAAGACAAGCTGAAATTTCAGACCTGCAGCATGGGTAGGATGGATCGATCCATGATAGAAGAGAATATTTGCAGCTCAGGGTTGAACTGAGAATCTCTGAGCTTCGTGGTTTTCTCACGGACATTTCATTACCCAACTAGCTAACATCTAACACTGAAGATGTCTGCTTGGTTGTCTTCTAACACTGAAGGGAGGGGGGTTTATGGAGGGGGGTGGGAGAGGAGGAGGAAGAGGAGGAGGAAGAGGAGGAGAAGGACGACGACGACTGTGCGGTGCTTGGAGCTCTCTGAGCTTGGTTGTTTTCTTGCAGACGTTTCCTGACCCAACTAGGGAACATTGTCAGTGCTACAAGGGAGGGGGCTTGTAGAGAGGAGGAGGAGGAGGAGGAGGAGGAGGAAGAAGGAGAAGAAGAAGAAGGAGAAGAAGAAGAGGAGGAAGAAGAAGAAGAGGAGGAGGAGGAAGAAGAAGAGGAGGAGGAGGAAGAAGAAGAAGAAGAAGAAATAGAAGAGGAGGAGGAGGAAGAAGAAGAGGAGGAGGAGGAAGAAGAGGAGGAGGAGGAGGAGGAAGAGGAGGAGGAAGAAGAAGAGGAGGAGGAGGAGGAGGAAGAGGAGGAGGAAGAAGAAGAAGAAGAAGAAGAAGAAGAAGAAGAAGAAGAAATAGAGGAGGAGGAGGAGGAGGAAGAAGAGGAGGAGGAGGAGGAGGAGGAGGAGGAGGAAGAAGAAGAAGAAGAAGAAGAAGAAGAAGAAGAAGAAGAAGAAGAAGAAGAAGAAGAAGAAGAAGAAGAAGAAGAGGAGGAGGAGGAGGAGGAAGAAGAAGAGGAGGAGGAGGAGGAGGAGGACTGTGGGACCCTTGGTGCTCTCTGGGCTTGTTTGTTTTCTTGCAAACGTTTCATGACCCAACTAGATAACATCATCAGTGCCAGAAGGGAGTGGGAGTGGTTTCCTTTCATCATCATCATCATCATCATCATCATCATCACCAGTGGTAGCACTGATGAGGTGACCTAGTTGGGTGATGAAACATCTGCCAGAAAACAACCAAACTCCAAGAGCACCAATCTAAGACTGCTTTCCAAAAATCGGAGGAGGGTCCCCTTGAGGCTAACCAGTCCAGCTCCTTGTTGACGCCAGTAGCCAAGCCATCAATTGAACCCAATATTTCTCCAGCTTTGCTACTTGGTGGACTTCAGTTCCCAGAATTCCCCAGCCAGCATTGCCCACACTTCGCCCAATTGAAAGCCGGCTGGCTGGAGAATTATTGGGAGTTGAAGTCCACCCAACGCAAAGCTTGCCGAGCTTGGGAACCACAGCTCTAACCAAACCTTCACCCCGTATCTTCCCACGAGCCCCCCTTCCCATCCTGTCTACCCACCACTCACTTAAACAGATGTAATTCAGCAGGAATCCGGAGATGCCGATGCCGCTCAGGAAGCGGAAGACGCAATAGGTGAGGAAGCTGTTGGAGAAGGCGGCCCCAGTGCCCATGGTGGCCACCATCAGCAGGGACCAAATCAGGATCAGACGGCGTCCGTATCTGTGCCAAGAGGGTATACAAATAGGCTTAGGACATGTCGGTTAGATCCCAGGTTTCTTGGGGAGGGAGAGGGCAGGGGACGGATTTTGCGTAGGATTCGAAAGGGGAGCGCAAGGCGAGACTTAAGAAATCATCCTTGCCTTTACGTAGCCAAGCTGGTTCCTCCTCTGTGTTTATCTCTTTGAGAGCCAATTTGGATCTAGAGGTTAAGGCACCCGGCTAGAAAGTGGGAGATGGAGAGTTCTAGTTCCGCTTTAGATACAAGGCCAGTGGGGTGACTTTGGGCCAATCACCAGGAGACTGGGAGTTCTAGTCCCACCTTAGCTATGAAAGCCAGCTGGGGAATCTTGAGAGAATCATCAGGAGACAGGGAGTTCTAGTCCCACCTTAGCTATGAAAGCCGACTGGATGACTTTGGGCCAATCACCAGGAGACTGGGAGTTCTAGTCTCACCTTAGCTATGAAAGCCGACTGGATGACTTTGGGCCAATCACCAGGAGACTGGGAGTTCTAGTCTCACCTTAGCTATGAAAGCCAGCTGGGGAATCTTGAGAGAATCATCAGGAGACTGAGAGTTCTAGTCCTACCTTAGCTATGAAAGCTAGCTGGATGACTGGGCCAATCACCAGGAGATTGGGAGTTCTAGTCCCACCTTAGCTATGAAAGCCGACTGGATGACTTTGGGCCAATCACCTGGAGACAGGGAGTTCTAGTCCTAGAGTCCTAGCTGGGTGACTTTGGGAGGGTAAAAGGACTCTTGCCTTGGGTAGGAGGCGTTGGGCTACTAGAAGATCTCCAAGGTCCCTTCCATCTCTATGATTCTATGGGCCCATCTTTCTCTCTCAGCCCAGCCCATCTCGCAGGGTTGTTGTGGGGAAAATAGGAGGATGAAGGTGTGTCAGATATACGTCGGACATTTTCGCTGCCTTATTCGTAAAAATAATAAAGGCGGGATATAAATAAATAATAAGAGAGAGAAATACGCTCAGCTGCAAGGTTCAGACCGCCTAAAATGCACTCTTTTATTTGTAGAATTCTTGCCTTTGCAGAATTCTGTGATTTGTATGTCCGTCTCTGGATCGGGCAGCCCCTTCCCCCCCCCCATTTTCTTGGCTTGCGGAATTTTCCTTCAGCCGCCTGAAGCTTCTTACCTGTCCGAGAGGTCTCCCAAGACGAAGGCCCCCACCAGGACCCCTGCCATGAAGAGGGATTGGGCCAGGCTCTTCAGGGGCTGTAGGTTGCAGACCAGGTCCCACTGCAAGGACACAGAAGAAGAGAGAGCTGCAGAAAGGTTGGGGACCAAGGCCTTTAAGCATTGCACGGAAAATTGGATAACTTCAGAAAAGTTCATAATTCCTCCACTTGGGCGTTGACAGCGTGTCTGTATGTGTGTGTGTTTATTTGTACATGTGACAGAGAGACTGGGAGAGCTCCCACGTCAAACTGTAGATCAGTGGTCCCCAGTCTTTTTGGCACCGAGGACTGGTTACGTGGAAGACCGTTTTTGCACGGATCGGGGCTGGCGGGTGTTGTGACCCAGGCCCAAGTAGTAGTATTAAATACAAACAGTTCGAAAACAAACAGACTTTATTAGAACAGCTGAGAATTAACTCATTCTCAGCGTAGTCCAAATTAAATGAAAGCAAATTCTTCAAAACACCATTACATAGTTAATCACCGACCTTGGGATAATTAGGCAAAGTGCTAAAGGCTTTTCTTGGCAAAAGCTCAGAAGCAGAAGACGCCGACAAGAAATGAATACAGTGAAACAAGAACCAATTCTCTCAATAGTTGTTTTCCGGCAAAGAGCCCAAGAGCCGTTGCTGGCCTTTTAAGCCTTATGGGAGGGGCCAATCATCTCTTGGCCTTACTCCCGAGTCGTCCTCTTTGCTTTAGCTGCTCCTGCCTCCTGGCAACTCTTCTCACACATGCACTAGGAACAGGCTCCTCCTGTTCCTCTGCCTCTCTGCTGTCAGCCTCTGGAGGCTCCGGAGTCCATGCATCACTCCCCGATGGCCCCGGCCCCATCTCTGCCTCCAATGCAGAACCCTCATCCGGGCCTTCCCCAGCCTCCAGGACTGGCCCAGGTTCTTCCTCAGCCTCATCGCTGTCCGACTCTGCTGCCAGCTCTGCAGGCTGCTGGCGGACCACCACAGAGTGGGGGATGGTTTCAGTTGTGCTTGCTCACCTGCTGCTCACCTCCACCTGTGCAGCCCAGTTCTTACTGGGTTGGGGGGCCCTGCTGTAGCTATAGATCACATCATGACCTACATCATAAGCTGAGGGCATATATAGGTATCCTCGACTTACAACAGTTAGTTTAATGACCCAAGTTACAACGGTACTGAAACAAGTGAATTATGACCATTTTTCACATTACGACTGTTCCAACATCCCCATGGTCACATAATCAAAATTCAGATGCTCATATTTATGACGGGTTACAGTGTCCTGGGGATCACGTGATCCAACTTTTGTGACTCTCTGACAAGCGAAGTCAATGGGGAAGCCAGTTTCACTTAACAACGTGTGACTAACTTAATAATTGCAGTGATTCACTTAGCAACGGTAGCCAGACAGGTCGTAAAATGGGTGCAAAGCTCAGTTCACAAATGTTTCACTTAGCAGCAGAAATCATGGGCTCTATTGTGGCCATAAGACTAACTATACCAGTCCAGTATCAGATTTTTTTTTTTCATATAAATGATGTTGAGCTTCAATGGGTAGATTGCCTACAGTGGTGGGTTCTGTGGGTGTGGCTTGGTGGGTGTGGCTTGGTGGGCGTGGCAGGGGAAAGATACTGTAAAATCTCCATTCCCACCCCACTCCAGGGGAAGGTTACTGCAAAATCCCCATTCCCTCCCAATCAGCTGGGACTCGGAAGGCAGAGAATAGATGGGGGTGGGGCCAGTCAGAATTTTTACTATCGGTTCTCCGAACTACTCAAAATTTCTGCTACCGGTTCTCCAGAACTGGTCAGAACCTGCTGAAACCCACCTCTGATTGCCTAGCCCTAGACATTGGTATCTGAATGTAAGAGTGGTGCAGTGGCCTAGACATGGAGCTCTCGCCTCACAATCAGGAGGCTGTGAGTTCAATCCTAGGTAGAGGCAGATATTTCTCTCTCTGGGCACAATGAGAATAGATCTGCCGCACAAAACACCGCACTGGCAACGGGAAGGGCATCCGGCCAGTAAACATTCTGATAGCTCCGTTCAGTGGCCCAGACTCCACTCTACAAGGGATAATGGGGTCGTTAAATGAAGATGATGATTGGTATCTGAATATAGATCTTTTTAATATTCATGTTTTATTGTTTTTTTTTTAAATCTAGGTACATATTGCAAGCCCATGTAGGATATGCCATATAGCAGTGATGGCTAACCTTTTTGCCATCGCGTGCCAGGAGAGGGGGCGGGGGGGGTCACGCGTGCGCGTGCCCACACCCATAATTCTATGCACCCCACCCCCACACATGCATGCGTGACCCCCACCACGCTCCTGGCACGTGATGGCCTGGTAGGCCCTTTTTTCTTTCTCATCTGGCTCTAGAGCCTTTCTAGGAGTCTGGGGAGGGCGAAAACGGCCTTCCCCACCCCTCCGAAGGCCCTCCAGAAGCAGGAAACAGACTATTTCCCTATTTCTGTTGGGCCCCAGAAGGCCCGAAAATCAGCTGGCTGGCACACATGCGTGCCAGAGCTGAGCTCACGTGCCCACTGATATGGCTACGTGTGGCGTGCCATAGGTTTACCATCACGGCCATATAGATTGACTGACTGACTGATTAAATGAGTAAATAAACAAACAAAAAAATAAGTAAATAAAAGGAGCCGGAGGTGACCTCCGAACATACCTCCGTCACGATGGTGGAAGCGAAGGTGCTTTGGTCATACTGCCACCCGTCAAGGCAGGGTTCCAGTCCCACCTCCTTGCCCATCGTATCGTTGGCATCGGGCGCCAACCATCCCGTGAAGCGCTGGCAACTGTCCGGCTTCAGGTTTTGCCCGAGCGGCACCAGATTCTCTTGCTGGGAGAGGTTGCCCGGCTGCGCCAGCTTGCACCCGTGCTCTGGGGTGGCCGCGCTAAAGTTCTGCACCAAGTTGTGGCTGGCCAGGAACAGGACGGGCAACGAGAGGAAGAAGACTGAGAAAATCTGGAAGGTACCCATGCTGCCAACCTCCTCCAGGAGGTCCCCGAAGGGGATGGTGGCCACGGGAGGCCCTGGGCACAGGGAGAGGCGGCGTTGTTGTCCCTTTGCTGGAGCCATCTCTGTCCGGTTTTTCTGTCTTTTTCCTTACTGCCAAGGAAAGGACCCCTTTTTATAAGCAAGGAGAGGAAACGGAGAGGGCAGGTTGGATTAATGAATGGCCATCAGGAAGCTGCGGCTGACCGGGCACCCCCTGGCATGAGAAGCAGGTAGGACAACAGCCATGGAGAAGGCAGGATATGTGTGTGCGTTTGTGCATCTGTGTGTGTTTATGTCATTTTTTGGCCCGTCCTGTAATTTGCCCAGCTTTGCCCTTTTTCCTCCCACCCACCCCACTCCAAAAAAGCGATGCGCAGGCAGTCCTCGAATTACGACCGCAACGGAGCCCGGTATTTCCACGGCGAAGCGAGACAGTTGCTAAGGGAATCGAGCCCGTTTTGCAACTTTTCTTGCCACGGTGGTTAAGGGAACCGCTGCAGTTGTTAAGTGAGTCACACGGTTGTTAAATGAATCTGACTTCAACCCCCCCATTGACTTCGCTGCTGAGACAGTCACAAAAGGGGGATTGTGTGACTCTGGGACATGGCGACCGCCCTAAATATGGGTAGTACTCAACTTGCAACAGTTCATTTTGTGACTATTCAAAGTTACAACGGGACTGGCAAAAAAGGGACCGTTTTTCACACTTGCGACCATTGTTAGCATCCCCGTGGTCACGTGATCGAAATTCAGAGGCTTGGCAACTGACTCATATTTATGACGGTCGTAGAGTCCTGGGGGGGCTGTCATGTGATCCCTTTTGCGACATTCTGACAAGAGCCTTGGTGGTGCAGCGGACTAAGTGCTGTTATGTAGCACTTAGCTGCCAGCTGCCTGCAATTACTGCGAGTTCAAATCTCACCAGGCTCAAGGTTGACTCAGCCTTCCATCCTTCCGAGGTAGGTAAATTGAGGACCTGGATTGTGGGGGCAATAAGCTGAGTTTGTAGAAACACCGCTTACGAGGGGCCAAAAGCCCTAATAAGGAGGTATATACAAAAGAATGAAGGCTATTGCTATAAGTGCATTGTAAACCGCCCTGAGTCTTCGGAGGAGGGCAGCATATAAATTGAACTAATAAATAAATAAATAATAAGCAAAGTCGACGGGGTAGCCCGATTCGCTTAACAACCGTGTGAACTAACTTGCAATGATTCACTTTTAACAGCAGCGGCAAACAAAGTCCTAAAACAGGTCAAAACTCGCCGAAATGTTTCACTTAGCAACAGAAATTGTGGGTTCCGTTGTGGTCGTAAGTCGAGGGCCAACGACTGGCTGGGGAAATCTGGGAGTTGAAGTCGAGAAGGCCTTAGACCAGTGTTTCTCAACCTTGGTAGCTTGAAGATGGGTGGACTTCAACTCCCAGAATCCCCCAGCCGAAGTTGTTCCCCCTTTTAATTTGGGGAGAAATTGAGACGAAAACCTCTACGTCAGTACTGTCCATTTCCTGCGCTCGCTTTTGCCAGGTGCGCATATTCGTTCTAAGCCCCCAACAGTTGGCCTGGCGCTTTGGCGACGGGAACCTTCTACTTTGCAGAAAAGTTGCCATGCTAGGATATTTTTTTTAGCCACGCTTTATCGAACAGGCTGCCTTCGAGATTAATAATACAAGATTCGCAGCAAGCCGATGCATCAAAATGCGTCATTTCATTCCTGGAACTTTCGTTTCGTTTATCATTTATGGAGAAATTCTCGGGAGCGCCTTCTTTAAAATTCTTGTGTCTTCTAATTGGAGGCAAACGCTCCCTCCCCACGCGGTTCTAGTTAATGAGTTTGCAGCAGCTTTCCCAGGTCCATCCTGTTGTCTTGCATCCAAGTATGGTCAGAACATGGCTAACCATTGATCAACTGACCTTCCCTTTCCTGCCAGCTCTGAGCACATGGAAGGAACTGAAAAATTCCTGGAAATCAACCTGCACACGGAGCCCTGTGCGCTACTTCCTCTAGACGCCTTCTCCTGGCCTTTTGACACAGTCCCTGCTGATTTGGGTGCACACGCACTGAAAGCATCCTAGAGTCATCGGATTGGAAGGGATTTTAGAGGTCATCTAGGCCAACCCCCTGTGCTGGTAGAACAAAGTGTTTCTCAACTTCAGCAGTGTTTATAGACTGCTTTGTTCTAGTTTGATCTACATGTGGACCAGGGGTGAAATTCATTTACCTCCCCTACTGATTTGCAAATGTCTGCACATGTGCTGAAAATTGTCGCAAAAAAGGGACGTCATGACGTCCGCGTGGGTGGGTGGGTGGGGCTTCGCGCCGTCGGCCCTAATGTATCGCGCAATCCGGTAGAAACCAGCTGAATTTCAACTCCTGATGTGGACCAGTTGGGTCTAGTGCCGTGATGGCGAACCTATGGCACGTGTGACCAAAGTGGCATACGAAGCTATGTCGCCCGGCATGCGCAGCCTTGCTTGCTTATGTTCTGGGTTTCTGATGCACATGTATGTGTGATGATCAGCTGTCCTTCATGCGTGCAGCAGTGCCAAAAGCCAGCCTGTGCATGCCCGCCGACCAGCTGATTGTTGGGCACACATGCGCACCAGAACCCAGAAGTTCGGCTTTTCTGGAGCATGGCCCTGATGAGCGCACGCGAGCACACGCAATGTTTCCATGCAACCTTTTTGGCACTTCGTACCACTGAAAAGATTCGCCATATAGTGGTTAAGGCACCAGGCTAGAAAGCAGGAGAATCCGAGTTCAAATCCCGCCTTAGGGATGAAAGCCAGCTGGGTGACGTTGGACCAATTACCAGGAGATGGTGAGTTCAGTGAAATCTACTTACCTTCGCTACCGGTTTCGGGCCATTTTCCAGGTTGTTTCCAGGCTGTTTTTTGGGCCGTTTTCAGGCCATTTTGTGGCCATTTTCAGGCCTGTTTTTTGGCCATTTTCCGGGTTGTTTTCAGGCCTGTTTTTTGGTCATTTTCCAGGTTGTTTTCAGGCCTGTTTTTTGGTCATTTTCCGGGTTGTTTTCAGGCCTGTTTTTTGGCTGGTTTTTTTGGGCCATTTTCAGGCCTGTTTTTTGGCCGTTTTTCAAGCTGTTTTTGGGCCATTTTCTGGGTTGCTTCCAGGCTGTTTTTTGGGCCGTTTTCAGGCCATTTTGTGGCCATTTTCAGGCCTGTTTTTCAGCCATTTTGTGGCCATTTTCAGGCCTGTTTTTTGGCCATTTTCCGGGTTGTTTTCAGGCCTGTTTTTTGGCTGGTTTTTTTGGGCCGTTTTCAGGCCTGTTTTTTGGCCATTTTTCAGGCTGTTTTGGGGCCATTTTCTGGGTTGTTTCCAGGCTGTTTTTTGGGCCGTTTTCAGGCCATTTTGTGGCCATTTTCAGGCCTGTTTTTTGGCCCTTTTCTGGGTTGTTTTCAGGCCTGTTTTTTGGCTGGTTTTTTGGGGCCATTTTCAGGCCTGTTTTTTGACCGTTTTTCAAGCTGTTTTCGGGCCATTTTCTGGGTTGTTTCCAGGCTGTTTTTTGGGCCGTTTTCAGGCCATTTTGTGGCCATTTTCAGGCCTGTTTTTTGGCCATTTTCCGGGTTGTTTTCAGGCCTGTTTTTTGGCTGTTTTTGGGGTTATTTTCAGGCCTGTTTTTTGGCCGTTTTTCAAGCTGTTTTGGGGCCATTTTCCGGGTTGTTTCCAGGTTGTTTTTTGGGCCGTTTTTCATGCCATTTTGTGGCCATTTTCAGGCCTGTTTTTCAGCCATTTTCCAGGCCTGTTTTTTGGCTGGTTTTTTGGGCCATTTTCAGGCCTGTTTTTTGGCCGTTTTTCAAGCTGTTTTCGGGCCATTTTCTGGGTTGTTTCCAGGCTGTTTTTTTGGGCCGTTTTCAGGCCATTTTGTGGCCATTTTCAGGCCTGTTTTTCAGCCATTTTCAGGCCTGTTTTTTGGGCGTTTTTCAAGCTGTTTTCGGGCCATTTTCTGGGTTGTTTCCAGGCTGTTTTTTTGGGCCGTTTTCAGGCCATTTTGTGGCCATTTTCAGGCCTGTTTTTCAGCCATTTTGTGGCCATTTTCAGGCCTGTTTTTTGGCCATTTTTCAAGCTGTTTTGGGGCCATTTTCTGGGTTGTTTCCAGGCTGTTTTTTGGGCCGTTTTCAGGCCATTTTGTGGCCATTTTCAGGCCTGTTTTTCGACCATTTTCCGGGTTGTTTTCAGGCCTGTTTTTTGGGCCATTTCAGGCCTGTTTTTTGGCCGTTTTTCAAGCTGTTTTCGGGCCATTTTCTGGGTTGTTTCCAGGCTGTTTTTTTGGGCCGTTTTCAGGCCATTTTGTGGCCATTTTCAGGCCTGTTTTTCAGCCATTTTGTGGCCATTTTTAGGCCTGTTTTTGGCCATTTTCCGGGTTGTTTTCAGGCCTGTTTTTTGGCTGTTTTGGGGGGGGCCATTTTCAGGCCTGTTTTTTGGCCATTTTTCAAGCTGTTTTGGGGCCATTTTCTGGGTTGTTTCCAGGCTGTTTTTTGGGCTGTTTTTCAGGCCATTTTGTGGCCATTTTCAGGCCTGTTTTTTGGCCATTTTCCAGGCCTGTTTTTTGGCTGGTTTTTGGGGCCATTTTCAGGCCTCTTTTTTGGCCGTTTTCCAAGCTGTTTTTGGGCCATTTTCTGGGTTGTCTCCAGGCTGTTTTTTGGGGGCCATTTTCATGCCATTTTGTGGCCATTTTCAGGCCTGTTTTTCAGCCATTTTGTGGCCATTTTCAGGCCTGGTTTTTGGCCATTTTCCGGGTTGTTTTCAGGCTGTTTTTTGGGCTGTTTTCAGGCCATTTTCAGGCCTGTTTTTTAGCCATTTTCTGGGCTGTTTTCAGGCTCTCCGGCGCCCAGAAAGAGCAGCTGGCGATGGCGTGCGTGCCCACAGAGAGCGTTCTGCTTGCCATCTCTGGCACACGTGCAATAGTTTCGCCATCACGGGTATAGAGTCTCCTGCCTTCAGCAGGGGGTTGGACTAGAAGACCTCCAAGGTCCCTTTTAACCATGTTATTCTGTAATTCATCTCTCTCCCCGCCACCCCCCACTTTAAATTCTGCGTTATTTCAATGATCAGCGATCACGTTGACTTTGATTGCACGGATGCGACGATCTTGCTTTTAAATCTCCTGAGTTTATTTTTCCACGCAAAAGCTGCTATCGGCAGAAGAGCAGAGAAGGAATTGATCAGAAAATGCATTTCAGAAAGGTGAACCTGGGGCTTAGCAATGAGAGGGCATCCGAGCCACCAGCACCTCCGCTCGCCCGATCGGCTTATCCAGATTATTGAACGACTGGCAGCTGCATTTGCATAGCCTGCTAAGCTTGGTTAGTTTCAACTTGGATTAGTTTCCTCAAAATTTAGCATCTTGGACAAGCCCTGCCTATTAGCTCGATTGATGATTCGTGCATTATTGCAGGGACTCCGAAAATGGATTCATTCACAGGCTGTATAATCCCAGGCACCGTTTTGGTGCTAAATCCCTCCCAGGCCACTGTAGATTATTTTGTGAATTGCAATTAAGCAGCTCAGCGGATCATAAGAGATTTCCCCCCCCTCCCGGCATGGGAGCATCTCCTGAATTGCAAGCCGCCGTTCCCAGGGTCAAGATACGTTTGGGTTTTCGTTGTTATTGTAATTCTGTTTCTTTTTGAGTGGCAATTTTGTTTGTCCCCTGATTTATGAAGGCCAGCGATGCAAGCCTTGACGGCGATCAGAGCAGTAAATAAATACAGGGGGAAAAAAAGGAACGGTCAGATCCTTGATTTGGCAAAACAACTTGTTTGCAAAAAAGATTCTTTGGACTGTTGACTCTGGAGGAGACAGCCGGGGGGGTGTATGTGAGAGAGAGTGGGTCATTTCCTTTTTCAGTCCTGGATGGCAAAATAAACCGGGTTGGTCTTGGGTGCCAATTAAAGACTTTCCAGTTTCAGCTGGTTTTCTCTCCTGATGAAACTCTGGCAGGTGCCAGGCAAGGCAGGGGTGAACAAGGACTTCCTAATCAAAGGGCGAACCTCGAGTCGCACGCCTCTTCACGGGTCAGTGGTCACATTGGCTGAGGGACGGCTGCACAATTCAGCCAATATACCCTGCTGCAGCTGGATCCGGATGCCACGGCATGACACCAACGGGGAGATTACGAGGCAATAGCTTGTGGTGTTAAGCAGTGGTAGGTTTCACATTATGTTACTACTGGTTCGCCGCGCGAGCGCCGGTTCGCACACGTGCCTGCCTTCCGCGCATGTACCCGGCCTCAAAAACGTGTCTAAATAAAATGGCATAGAGCCAGTGTGTGTGTGTTTAGGGGCGGGGAGGACTCGTCCACCCATGATTTCCGCAACCGGTTCAGGCGAACCGATCCGAACCGGCTGAATACCAGCTCTGGTGTTCAGTTGAATTCAGCATGTTTACTGAGTTAGAATCAGAATCAGAGAGTTGGAAGGGACCCCGGAGGTCTTGTAGTCCAACCCCCCTGCATAAGCAGGAGATCCTATACCATTTCAGACAGGTGGCTATTTAGTCTTTTCTTAAAAGCCTCCCGTGATGTAGCACCCATCTAAAGGCAAACGGTTCCACTGGCTCAGGGGTCAGCAACCTGCGGCTCCGGAGCCACATGTGGCTCTTTGGGCCCTCTGCTGTGGCTCCCTGTCACCCCGCTACTGGCTGGTCCCACCCCTCGTCCTCCCCTCCCAGTCACTCCTTGCCTGTACTGAGAAGGTAAGGGCAATGGCGAAGGATGGAGAAGCGTCCGAGAGATACAGAGAGAGGGGAAGAAAGGGAGACATAGAGAGATACAGAGAGAGAGGGAGAGAGGGAGACATAGATACAGAGAGAGTGGGGAGAGAAAGCGACAGAGAGCGATACAGAGAGAGAGGGAGGGGGTGGAGAGGGAGAGAGGGGAGAGAGAGAGATGTAAAAAGGATTTTGTGGTTCCCTATGTTTTTTAACAACGGGTTGTCTGCCCTAATGACCGACTGGGTAGGCGTGGCTAGGGGGGGTCATGTGACTGGTGGAAGTGAGTGACATTGAGTTGGCCACGTCCAGCCAGGTTTTGTGGCTCCCGGTGTTTTCTTTTCTGTGGGAAACGGGTCCAAATGGCTCTTTTCGAATATTTAAGGTTGCAGACCCCTTCACTGGCTTATTTTTCACACTGTCGGGAAATTTCTCCTTCATTTTAGGTCGCTTCTCTCTTTTAATGATCTTCCACCCTTGACTTCTTGTCCTGCCCTCATGATTCAGGAAGGAATCGTAGGACTGGAAGGGACCTCAGAGGTCGTCTAGTCCAACCCCCTGCTGAAGGCAGGAGCCTTATACCATCCCAGTCAAATGGTTCTCTAATCTCTTTTTGAAAGCCTCCAGTGATGAAGCTCCCACAACTTCTGAAGGCAACTTCTGTTCCATGGGTTGATTCAGAAAATTTCTCCTTATTTCCAGGTTGAATCTCTCCTTGTTCAGTTTCCATCCATTCTTCCTTGTCTGGCCTTCAGGTGCTTTGGAAAATAGCTTGATCCCCTTCCTCCTCTCTGGGGCAGCCCCTCAAGTATTGGAAGACAGCTATCATGTCTCCCCTGGTCCTTCTCTTCACTGGACTCGCCAGGCCCAGATCCTGCAACCTTCTTATGTTTTAGTCTCCAGCCAACCTGATTGCTCTTCTCTGCACTTTTTTCCTAGAGTCTCACCAGGGTGTCTTGTATTTTGCAGCTTCCCCAAATGACAAATTAATCAGTAAGCAAATTTAAACGCACTCTCAGACCCCAAACTTTCTCTTTATTTCTATTCTCCGTCCTTCTTAGAATTGCTGAGTTTTACTCACGGATGGACAGAGTTCTTAGCAAAATGTTGTTTTTTTAAAAAAAAAAAAAATCTAGGTCAGCCATCGCCTCTTTGGCACAAAATCTTGCCAGTTGCCATTCAAAAGTACAAGTACAAGGAACACTGTATTTAACTTGTCTTCTTTATCTGGGTCTAACGCTGTAAAAAAAAAAACCACTGCTGTTTTCATTCCTAAATATGGAGAGGGTTTTGGTTTTTTTAAAAAATTGCTTTCCTACAAGCCTGATAAAGAATTAATGTCCCCCAAAGCTTGCTCAGTTTCCCAAGAGTTTCTCTAGGTTCACCCATCATGCAAAACTTACAACCTGGGGGGAATGGAATGGAATAGAATGCAGAGAATACAATAAAATACAGAATGGACTGGGCTGGACTGGACTAGACTAGAATCTGGAAGGGACCTTGGAGGTCTTCTAGTCCAGCCCCTTGGAGACCCTATCCCAGGGATGGCTAATCTTTTCCAGACCGAGTGCCCAAAGTGTGGGCATGAATGCGCGCGCACGTGCCCGAACCCCAAAAATGCAATGCGCGTGCAGCCCCGTGCATATACCTCACCCCTTGCGCATGCGCGGAAGAGACCCAAAAACAAGCTGGCCAGTGGGAGGCGTACATTTGCGGCAAAGCTGAGCCGAGGCGACGGCTCACATGCCCACAGAGAGGGCGTTGCATGCCACCTCTGGCACGCGTGCCATAGGTTCGCCATCACGGCCCTATCCCATTTCAGACAAGTAGCCGTCCAGTCTCTTCTTAAAAACCTCCAGTGATGGAGCGCCCACAACTTCTGGTGGCAAGCAGTTCCGCTGGTTAATTGTGCTCACTGTTAGGAAGTTTCTCCTTCATTCCAGGTTGCTTCTCTCCTTGATTGGTTTCCATCCTTTGTTTCTTGTCCTGCCTTCAGGTGCTTTGGACAATAAACTGACCCCTTTTTCTTTGTGGTGGTAAATCTTTGTAGTGGGTTGTGTTCACCGGCGTAAGAATGCAGCAGAGCTGTGTTTCAACCACAGGATAACCACGGATCATTTTTTTTTTCCACTTATGGGCAGATCTCCGAAGCAGGAGAAAACAAGTTTATGGTTTCCCGTCAGCTGATAAAATTTGCCAGGCCGTATTGTCGGAATTGCGCAGCCAGTGTCCAAACGGAGTCGGAGACGCTGACACAAACTTGTACTTTTACACAAATAAATATATTTTACAACTCTATATACACAGCACACTGGGAGTGGTGTGGTGGCCTAGAGGGGGAGCTCTCGCCTCACAGTCAGGAGGCTGTGAGTTCAATCCTAGGGAGAGATATCTCTCTCTCTCTGGGCACAATGAGAATAGATCTGCCGAACAAAACTCCACAGTGGCGACAGGAAAAGCATCCGGCCAGTAAACATTCTGATAGCTCCATTCAGTTGCCCAGACTCCACCCAGCAAGGGATTATGGCATCATTAAAAGATGATGATGATTGGTATCTGAATATAGATCTTTTTAATATTCATGTTTTATTGTTTTTTTTTTTTAAATCTAGGTACATATTGCAAGCCCATGTAGGATATGCAATAGACCCGTGATGGCGAACCTATGGCACGCATGCCAGAGGTGGCACACAGAGCCCTCTCTGTGGGCATGTGTGCCATCATCAGCTGCTCTTCTCGTTTCCAGCCCACACGTGTGTGCTGGTCTTCAGAAAACAGCCCGAAAAATGACCCAATAAATGGCCAAAAACAGGAGGCTGCATATCCTACATGGGCAGTTTATCACAGTTTATCAGTGTCCAATAGCACGCTGTCCAGATGTTTTGGGAATGGCTTGGATGTTCGCTCCGCTCAATGCAATTCTGCATTCGGTCTATGGCAGGGGTGAAATCCAGCAGGTTCTGACAGGTTCTGGAGAACCGGTAGCAGTAATTGTGAGCAGTTCGGAGAACCGGTAGCGGAAATTTTGAGTAGTTCAGAGAACCGGCAAATGCCACCTCTGGCTGGCCTCAGAGTGGGGTGGGAATGGGGATTTTGCAGTGTTCTTCCCCTGGAATGGGGTAGGAATGGAGATTTTGTAATATTCTTCCCCTGCCACGCCCACCAAGCCACGCCATGCCCACCAAGCCACGCCCACAGAACCGGTAGTAAAAAAAATTTGGATTCACCACTGGTCTATGGAGATTCTCAGGCATCAGGTCCCTGGTTGTCCCAAAAATGTTTTTTTTTTCCAAGAGGCAGCTGGACTTTCTGGTTTTTCTTCGAAGACGTTTCTCTTCCCTTCCCAGAAGCGTCTTCGGCTCTTGCCGTTGTTTCATTGTTCTTCAGTCAGAGCGGAAGAAGCTTCTGGGAGGAGAAGCGAAATGTCTTCGAAGAAAAACCAGAAAGTCCAGTTGCCTCTTGGGAAAAAAAAAATAGCACCTTTGGGACACTTTTGCATTCTGTTCCCAGGTTTCCTTGAAGGCTGGTTTGATCGGTTCCTGACATCCGGGCTGCCTCCCCACTGCCATTGTCTTCCCATTCCAGTGGTGGGTGTGGCTTGGTGAGCGTGGCATGGCTTGGTGGGCGTGGCAGGGGAAGGATACTGCAAAATCCCCATTCCCTCCCGATCAGCTGGGACTCGGGAGGCAGAGAATAGATGGGGGCGGGGCCAGTCAGAATTTTTACTACCGGTTCTCCGAACTACTCAAAATTTCCGCTGCCGGTTCTCCAGAACTGGTCAGAACCTGCTGAAACCCACCTCTGTCCCATTCCCATACTTCTCTTTGCTAACCCTACATTTCTTTGACACACAAACACACCCTGCATTTTATGGCAGGATGCCAACAAAGCGCAAAAGCTAAAATATGGCAGATTGGACAATCCCTCTGTTGATGCTGCCTAGGACTCCATTAGCTTTCCTGGCAGCTGTGGCACACTGCTGGTTCCTACTTAAGTTGTCCATTAGGACTCCTACATCCCTCTCACAGTTACTGCTATGGAGCAAGGTACCACCTACCCTGACCCACCTTTCCCCTCCCTAAAAGGGGGTGAAAATTTAGGTGGGTCTTATACACCGAATGTAGCCCCGCCCACCCACTGGCCCCCACCCTTTGGCCTCTGCCTCACAGCAGTTACCTCCTTGCAAGCAAACAGCAAGAAAAAACGGCTCCTTTCAGCTTCAGCACAGCCTAATTAGCACAAGTTGATTGGATCGGCCTCCCGACTGTCAGCTGATTTGCTCTCAGCTGTTTTGCACTGGCCTCTGCTGCTTGCTGCAAAGAGGTAAATTGCTGGGACAGATTTTTTTTTTCTCCTTGTGCTAATCAAGCTATGCTGAAAACGAAACTGAAAGTAAAGCAGGCTGTTGGCTGTTTGCTGCAATGAAGCAAAATTGCTCAGAGGCAGAGGCAGATTTCTTTTTCTTCTTTTTCTCACTCAAAAAGATAGGTGGGTCTTATACTCCAAAAAATACGGTATTCTACACCTGTGCATTTGGTTTTTCCTGCCTAAAAGTAAAAACTTGTTTTTCTCACCACGGAACTGCATCTTGCTGGCAAACCTGTATATGTCAACCTCCCCTGAATTGCAACATTTTTAACTGTTATTTTCCACTGCCGGTTTTTGCCAGATGGCAGAGATGGGAGGGGTGGGGGGAAGCTAGGTTGACAAAATATAAAAGATCTGTATTTTTTAATAAATAGTTTCTTGTGTGACCAATCTGAACCACAATGAGACCAAGGTTTCATTCACAGACCCAAATTCATTTAATTGTTTTAAAGGAGCCCCAGAATTGTAAAGTTTAATAAGCTCTAGCCAAACTACAATTTGATGGCCCAAAGAAAAGAAAAAACAGAAAATCCAGTTGCCTCTTGAAAAAAAAAAAAACCATGACCTGGATGATTGAAAAATCTCCATTCAGACATTTTATTTATTTTTTACTTATTTGGTTCGATTTATATGCCGCCCTTTTCCGAAGACTCAGGGCGCCTTACAATGTGTTAAGCAATAGCCTTCATACTTTTGTATAGACCTGCTTAGTAGGGCTGTCGCCCCCCACCCCCAAGCGGTGTTCTTTTTTTATACAAAGTCAGCTTATTGCCCCCACAATCCGGGTCCTCATTTTACCTACCTCAGAAGGATGGAAGGCTGAGTCAACCTTGAGCCTGGTGAGATTTGAACTTGCAGTAATTGCAGGCAGCTGGTGCTACTTAACAGTGCTTTAGTCTGCTGCGCTACCAAGGCTCTTTTGGGACATAGGATCCCAAAGCTAAATATTGTCAGCAATAGATTTGGAAAGGAAAGATTGTCTACTCATTTCCATGATTAGACAATCTGTGACTTGTTGACAGATTGTCAACGGAGTTATATTTCCTTGTATAAACATATATTTCCTATATAAACATATAAACAGAGATATTTCCTTGTCTGGTTTGGCTCTGCAACCCAACAAGACTAATGTAATGAAGCGGGCTCTGATAGATGACCACTGGATAACTTTCTATTCACTCTATTCTAAAAAGCAATGCATCCGGTTGGAAAAAGTACAAACTCAGCCAAAATCCTTTTGGTTCCTCTAGGAGGCCTCTAAGTTGTCAGAAGAAAGGAACATTCTAATGACATACAGCTTAAAGGTTGGTTAGGTCAAGGGGATCCACATGAGTTAAAAGTTGTCCATCGTCAAAAGATGATTTGAATCTATGCTTCAGTAATATACAAAAAGAATTATAACTGTTTGCAAAGAAACTCTGTAATGAGGAAATGTCAATTAAAAATGATAAATGTATATGACCATATGAATTGCTGAGTTAACAGAATCCTTTGTCTAGAAGGGTATAAAACCATTGTACCTAATTTCTGTCTTTGTTCAACGCTTCATGTACAGAGCCTTGAACCTATTGCGCAATATATAAAATCTGTCTCTGATTAATCTAAAAGTTGTGTTTGTCTTATTAAATCCACAACATTTATGGCACCCTGCAGATGGGACTACAAGGCAGAGAACTTTTGTTCTACCAGACAGCCTGCCTCGGCGGGAATTGACGCCTCCCCAAGGAAAATCCACTGGCCGGCCATTAGGACTCCTTTGAAGTCCACGGAGATTCAGTGAGGAGGTGCCATAAACCCGCTGACGAAGACAGGCCAGTCAAGAATCCTTGAAGTTTAATCAGACACAGAGACTCAACATAAATACAAAAGAAAGAAAGAAAGAAAGAAAGAAAGAAAGAAAGAAAGAAAGAAAGAAAGAAAGAAAGAAAGAAAGAAAGAAAGAAAGAAAACAGGTAAGTATAAATCAGAGAGTTAAAGTCTCTCTGTTTAGAGGTACCTACCCTTTAAAGGGGTGGAAGAGTGGGATTTGATCAATCCCCTGGGAGACCAGGTGGCATCCTGAAGTCTCTGGAATTAAGTATTTAAGTTTTGGAATTAAGGAACTAAGTATTGTGTGTAATCTTATGTGTGGTAAGAGAAGAACTAATTGCAGTGTTATAAATTTTCTGATAAACTGACATTCTTAAACAGCCAGAGTTTACTGTTCTTCCCTCCCGGGGTTTAGCAGGCAGTTAAAAAGGTGAAGCCTGTCTAAATGGGAAAACAGATATGATTTGATCAATTTGGTGTGATTTCTGTTAAATATATATGTATATATATAATGATAGTGTGTAAATTTGAATGGAATTTAATTGATTGTGATATGTGTGGCTGCCAGCAAAGTGAGATGATTTGTGCTTGAGGCATGAAGTGGGATTTTTTGTATGTGAAATTGGTTTAAACAAGAAGTTGATTGCAGTGCAAATGTGAATGCCGGTGTGTTGAGAATGTGAGAAATTAGAAAGAAATGCAGAAGGTTGTGTTGTTGAAAGGAGAGGTGAAAGGAAGATGAGAATTCTATGTACTTTAAATATTTTTTTTCCCTGTATTTCCCCCCCCCCCCGTTCCTTTGAAAGAAAGAAGCAGGAAAAGGGTGGGCTGCGGAAAGCATGTCTCTCTGCTGAGCAGAGAAAGGAGGGGGAAGTGGGTGATCGGCTAATGCTGTTGCTGCTAGGTCTCTTTAATTTGCATATGAAAACTTTTCTGCTCTGAATACAATTTTGATTTTATTTTTTTCTGGAAATTTTTGAGGTTTACAACGCTTACTTAAACCTATATAAAAGAAATGATTTTGAAAGATTTTTTTAATCTGACTTGCATTTTACTATTGTTTCTTTTATTTTTGAAGCTGTCTCTTTTAATGTTTTTATGTCTGCGTGCATTCTGCATCCTTAACAGATGGCACGTTTGTTTGTTTGTATGTTTGTTTGTTGTTTATTTGTTTGTTTGCTAGTAGCACAAGTTACTGCCCTTTTTGGGAATTGTCACAGAGATGAGTTGGAAATTGCGATGTGTGGTGGGAGAGATTCAGTGGCATTTTTGTCTAAAATGATTGGATTCTGCCTTGAGAATATGCTTTTTTTTGTTCACTTCAGTTTGGGGGGAGATTAGATAATTGGTGCTGAGGAGCTAATTGTTTATAGAAAGAATATACGGTAGTTGAAGGAAGAGAGGAAGTTTTAAGGGAAGTCAGAAAGTTGCCTTTAAGTTTGTCTACACAGACTTGTGCTGACAGCGGTAGGAGAATTGTATAAGAAGGAGTTAGAGAAAGTAGAATTGATGGAAAGGAGAAGGTATGTGATTTGTTTTTGGAAAGTTATGGAAGTTGGCAGAATGAAATGTGGAAGTGCTAAGAAGTAGAAGTGGTGATATGGGCAGGGAAGACAGCGTTAAAGATTGCCCGATCCAAAGAAGAGAAGTGGTGTTTTTCGTTGACAGAGATCAGATTAAGTGAACAAAGCATTTGAATACACTTAATCAGTGAAGGGAGTGTTGGAAGATTTGAGAAGCTCAATATTAAAAGCACAAGAAAATTCCCCTAAAAAAAATAGGCAGAAACTCAGGCAGAGTTCAGCCCCCACCTTTACCAATGGGCCATTAAGAAACTGCCACCTTATTTCCACAACAAAAGGAAGAATAAAAGATGTGTTTGTTTCTTGCTTGCCTTACTAGGAACAATAAAACTGATTCCAGGAGTTTTGAATTCAGGAAGGGAAAGCTCTGCCTTTCAGCAATCTTTAAAGGGAAAGACTCCCCCCCCCCCCGCCCCCCACAGGAGAAAAAACAAAAATCACTCCTGATAGAAAGGAGGGGTGGCATCTCCGCCTCCATCTGAAAACAAGCAAGAATTAAGACAATTCTATGCAAAATTAATTGAATCTGGACCTTGGAGTTTGAAATGGGAGGGACATGAAAGAGGAAGCCTTGAAAATTTGAAACAGGCTTTAACCAGGGCTCCTGTATTGGGTTTGCCAAATTTGGAAAAGCCATTTGGTCTCTTTGTAGACACACACACACACACACACACACACACACAAATTGAATTGCACGAGGGGTGTTGGCTCAGAAAGTAGGAAATTGACCTTTGAGGGAGCCCTCATTGTAAGCACCCCACATCAAGTCAGAACTATCCTACAGTGGTGGTTATCTGATTCAAAATTCTAAACAAAATAAAACAATTTTAATGCAGCAGACAGATTTGATTTTACCTACAGTTCTCAATTTGAATCAAGCACAGTTCTTAACCAACACCAGATCAATGTATCACCTTGGATGAGAACATTATGGTGTTGAAATAATTGGCTTCCATACAAAAATAAGACCAGATTTGGAGGGACACCCCCTGGAGACAAATTGCCTCGAAATTGGTCTGCTTAAACCTTTGAATTGTATTCATTAAATTAAGCTCTATGGACAGGGAGCCTGGATAGCTCAGTGGATAAATGCATTGTAATTTAACACCAGCTGTCTGCAATTACTGTAAATTCGAATCTCACCAGGCTCAAGGTTGACTCAGCCTTCCATCCTTTCTAAGGTAGGTGAATTGAGGACCCAGTTTGTGGGGGGCAATAAGCTGACTTTATGACGGCTATTGCTTAATGCATTGTAACCCTTAGTCTCTGGACATCATTTGGCAAAATATGGGTGGAGTCATTGGGGACTTCAAGCTATTGTACATGAACTTTTAAACTAAGCTATGGTTGTATTGGGATATATCCTTTAGTAACATCAATTATAAACAAATGTTTGGTTTGTAAAAAGGTCAATGAACATGCTGTCAGAAAACAACATATGGGTAAGATGTATCATCAGCTTTAATTCCATTTCAATGTATTCATGTGGATTTTACAGAATTACCAAAAGTGGGGATTGTAAAATATTTATCAGTCATAGTGAACCACCTCATAGGGTGGGTTGCAGCTTTTATCTGCAGTAATGCTACAGCAACAGTGGTGTCAAGAGTTTTACCCAACCTAGACAGATTATCATCATATGAACTATTGTTTGGAGTAGTTTTCACTACAGGAAGCATATGCATTACTTCCTTGGAAACCAGTGACAAAGTATTGAAACAATATGTGTATAACCTGTCCAGATATTTTGAAGTTTTTAGGAAACAAGGACTATTAGCCCAAACACCACCTTTGAAGTTTCCAGTCCACAAATTCCACCACGATGATTGGATGTTAATCCAAACTGGACGGAAGTTAGACCCCAAGTGAACGGGCCCAATCTCATCAAGGAAATCCATTGAAGTTGATGATCCAAAGGATCCAGCCACCAGTGGGAATAGCATTCTTCATCATCTGGACTATTTTTGTATTTTTTTTCTTTCTTAGGATTCAGTGGTTGCCTATGCTGTTTCCCAACTGAAAAGGACTACAACTGCTCAGATTCCTTTGCGCACTCGCCCAGATATATTGGTTTTGTAATTGTGTTTTTAAGATCTTAGGAGGATGATCCTGGATCCACTGGATGAGACTGATACCAGGTGATCATCAGCCCTGCTGAATCACTCCGGAAGCTGATTCTCTACGCACGGCGGAAGATTTGTAAAGAGGACAACTGCCTTCACATTGTACATATACATATTATTAGCTGTAATATAACACTTTCTTACACATGCTAATGTTATTAGAAGTTTGGGAGTACGTTTTGTGGGTACTTGTTTTTCTAATCTTGCTAGTAATTTTGTTTTACATATATAAGGAACGGTTTTTGTGGTAGACCTAGGATTTTTATTGCTACTCCTGTTTCCCAAACCACATGCACCACTAACCCTTTCCCTGACGTAGTGAGCTTTACACCATAGTTGATTATGATTTGTTTATGGCTTTGGACATTATTCGCACTAGGACTCTCAGGTGAACATAAGATGAACATTGATTCCCCAAGTAGAGACACTTTAGGTCAAGTTCGCTACCGCCAAAAACGCATTGTCTATGCACAGGGTTCTTACTTTAGACCTAAGTCAACTCCACCACCTAAGGTTGCACTATTGACATTCCCAGCTGAGGGGGGAATAGATAAGGAAAATGGGCCTCTACAACAATTGCATAGAGGAGACTATATATCACAGATTTTGGAATAAAGTCAAGATCTTGTTAAACAGTATGACCCTACCCTAGGTCAGAAATGCTGCTTATGTTTATCTGCTAGCCCTACATCTTATCATGCTGTTCCTGTCAAACCACAACTCTGGGTTAGAACAAAGGCTACCAGAAATAAACTTTAAGAAGGGAAAATGGGGTGGATGGAATCTGTCCAAGACCATTTCAACCTTCAGAATTTCCGCTCTGGTTCAACTTAAAGTCCAAATCAGATTTGTGTATCCTTTTTCCATCTCCTTTTTCTATCTCTCGATATGTTTTTGAAGGACCAGTTCTCAGAGATAAACAGAAGGACCCCTCACTGGAAGTCCCATTGCAACCATTGGCAGGAATGTTTGTGGCAGGGACTTAGGGATCTGGACTAATGCAAGGAACTACTGAGTGCATGCCTTTTCCATAAATCTTCTTATGTGGAAAGGATGCATATTTGTGTTTACCAACAAATTGGACAGGAACATGTAACAAATCAGGTGTGGTCAGAGAAATTGCCAAGGAATTGCAGGATAGGGCTTCCAAGATAGGTCAGAGGTTATAAACAACTGACATGTGGTTTTCTTGGTTGACTGGATCCGGGTGAATTAATATGGCTGTGGCAGGCCTAGCTTTTATTCCTTGTGCAATCCCTATGCTGAAACAGCTATCAATAAGAGCAGTAAAGGAGATTCAAGTTGAAAAGGAACTAGCTTTGATAGAACATTTTCTTATTCAACTTGGTCCCTATCCTATGGAAGAACATAAAGATTCTGAGGCAGACCCATATGAGGAAATGGAACCCGTAGAAAGAGGTAGAGAATCTCCCCAAGAATCAAGAGAGTAAAAAAAACAATCAAGAACTACCTATCCTTTACTTTTATTAATTATCTTTTGTTAGACCCTATATATGGTAGATTTGTTTATTGGAACCTTATATACTCAGAAGTTAAACTTATATGAGAATAGTGAAAGTTTCTGCATTGAAAAACTTTCAGAGGGGGGAATAATGTAATGAAGCGGGCTCTGATAGATGACCACTGGATAACTTTCTATTCACTCTATTCTAAAAAGCAATGCATCCGGTTGGAAAAAGTACAAACTCAGCCAAAATCCTTTTGGTTCCTCTAGGAGGCCTCTAAGTTGTCAGAAGAAAGGAACATTCTAATGACATACAGCTTAAAGGTTGGTTAGGTCAAGGGGATCCACATGAGTTAAAAGTTGTCCATCGTCAAAAGATGATTTGAATCTATGCTTCAGTAATATACAAAAAGAATTATAACTGTTTGCAAAGAAACTCTGTAATGAGGAAATGTCAATTAAAAATGATAAATGTATATGACCATATGAATTGCTGAGTTAACAGAATCCTTTGTCTAGAAGGGTATAAAACCATTGTACCTAATTTCTGTCTTTGTTCAACGCTTCATGTACAGAGCCTTGAACCTATTGCGCAATATATAAAATCTGTCTCTGATTAATCTAAAAGTTGTGTTTGTCTTATTAAATCCACAACAAGACGGACAGAGACTTCAATGGATAATTAGAACTGCAGAAAACACAATGGCTACCAACCTGCCTTCCATGGAGGGCCTGAATACTGCACGAGTCAAAAAGAGGGCTGGGAAAATATCTACAGACCCCTCGTATCCTGGACATAAACTGTTTCAACTCCTACCCTCAAAACGACACTATAGAGCACTGCACACCAGAATAACTAGACACAAGGACAGTTTTTTCCCGAACACCATCACTCTGCTAAACAAGTAATTCCCTCAATACTGTCAAACTATTTACTAAGTCTGCACTACTATTAATCTTCTCATCCTTCCTATTACCCATCTCCTTCTACTTAGGGCTATAACCTTGTTGCTTGTATCTTTACGATTTATATTGTTTTATTTAGTTTCCCATGTAGTATGATTTTGATTGCTTATTTGTACCCTATGTCTATCATTAAGTGTTGTACCTTATGATTCTTGACGAATGTCTTCTTTTCTTTTTATGTACACTGAGAGCGTATGCACCAAAGACAAATTCCTTGTGTGTCCAATCACACTTGGCCAATAAAGAATATTCTATTCTATTCTATTCTATTCTATTCTATTCTCTGTTCTGTTCTGTTCTGTTCTGTTCTGTTCCATTCTGTTCCATTTCATATTTTCTACCGGTATTCTATTCTATTCTATTTCTGTTTCTATTCTCTGTTCTGTTCCGTTCCGTTTCGTTCCGTTCTGTTCCATTTCATATTTTCTACTGGCATTCTATTCTATTCTATTCTATTCTATTCTATTCTATTCTATTCTATTCTATTCTATTCTATTCTCTGTTCTGTTCCATTCCGTTCCGTTCCGTTCCATTTTGTATTTTCTACCGATATTCTATTCTATTCTATTTCTATTCTATTCTGTTCTGTTCTGTTCTATTCTATTCTATTCTATTCTATTCTAAATCCTATTCTATTCTATTCCCATTCCATATTTTCTATTCTATTCTATTCTATTCTATTCTATTCTATTCTTTCTATTCCATTCCAATTTTTTATTCTATTCTATTCTATTCTATTCTGAGAAAAAAATGACAGGCAAACAAGCAGGAGTGGCTTCTGACTTCCTGCTGGCTTCCCCATTGATTTTCCTGAGCTGTGGTGGCGCAGTGGTTAGAGTGCAGTACTGCAGGCTCCTTCTGCTGACTGCCGGCTGCCTGAAATTTGGCAGATCAAATCTCACCAGGCTCAAGCTTGACTCAGCCTTCCATCCTTCCGAGGTGGGTAAAATGAGGACCCAGATTGTTGGGGGCAAGAGGCTGACTCTGAAAACCGCTTAGCGAGGGCTGGAAAGCTCTGTAAAACAGTATATATGTTGCCAAATTTCAATCCTATCGAGATCATGGTCGGTCCCCAATTTTGGGTGCATTCTGCAAGTTAGCCCATCTGAGGTGTGTTAATTTCAAAATTGTTGCACTAAGATGCACCGTTTCACCCAATGCAAAGTTACAAACAATCCAACAGACACGTAGCATACAGAGAGATTTGTTCGTTTCATGAATTATTTTGAGTACATGCAGAAGCCAATGCGAAAACACTCTCCGAATTCCATGAAGTCCCAGAGAAGGTTATCATTGAGACTCATATTATATTACCATGCTTTTCTGAATAAGCAAAAATATGGCAGTATTCACATTACACCAAAACAAACCACAGCAGCTGGGGTCGCTCAATCATATTCCAGTTTCTCTGCGCGGTTAACTTACAATTACAGCATTATGGAAATCCCAAAAAAAAAGGATTGAGCTAATCACCGTTCAATTATCTATGCACAGGTAAGCACGTTACAGGATGGGGGAAAAAATTCTCATATTGCAAGTAAAATATTCCTTAGGAGTTCCAGATTGGATATAGCCTTATCTTTTCATAAGATCATCCCTGTTTGTGGGTATTATTTTGCAGTTTAATTAAGTGCTACCTAAAGAACTCACAGATAATTTTCTTTCCCGTCTCATAGAATCATTGCTGTGAGGTAGTCCTCAATTTACAATCACAACTGAGCCCAACACTGATGCTGTTGAGTGAGACAGTTGTTAAGAGCCTTGGTGATGCAGTGGATTAAAGTGCTGTTAAGTAGCACCAGCTGCCTGCAATTACTGCGAGTTCAAATCTCACCAGGCTCAAGGTTGACTCAGCCTTCCATCCTTCCGAGGTAGGTAAAACGAGGACCCGGATTGTGGGGGCAATAAGCTGACTTTGTATAAAAAAGAACACCGCTTGGGGGGGGGACCCAAAAAGCCCTACTAAGCAGGTATATACAAAAGTATGAAGGCTATTGCTTAACGCATTGTAAGCCGCCCTGAGTCTCCGGAGAAGAGCAGCATATAAATCAAACCAATAAATAAATAAATAAATAAATAAGTAAGTAAGTAAGTAAGTAAGTAAGTAAATTTTGCCACCTGTCTTCAACAGAGTTGGAAAGGACCTTGTAGGTCATCTAGTCCAACCCTCCACCCAAGCAGGAGACCTTACACCATTTCTGACAGATGGCAGCCCAGTCTCTTCTTGAAAGCCTCCAGTGATGAAACTCCCACAACTTCCAAAGGCAACTTTGATTGATTGTTTTCACTGTCAGGAAATTTCTCCTTATTTCTAGGTTGAATCTATCCTTGTTCAGTTTCCATCCATTGTTCTTTCTCTGGCCTTCAAAGGTGCTTTGAAAAATAGCTTGACCCCCTTCCTCCTCTCTATAGCAGCCCCTCAAATATTGAAACACTGCTCTCCTGTCTCCCCTGGTTCTTCTCTTCACCTGTCTTGCCACAGTTGTTAATTGAATTATTGCAGCTGTTAAATTAGTAATCTGGTTGTTAAGTGAATCTGGCTTCTCCATTGACTTTGTCAAAAGGGGCACTGCAACCGTCATAAATACGAGCCCATTGCCAAGCCTCCAAATTTTCATCAGATGGCCCTGAGGAATGCTGCTACGGTCGTTAAATGTGAAAAACGGTCACAAGACACTTTTTCCGGTGGACGGTTGTAACTTCGGTCGCTAAATGAACTGTTGTAAGTCGAGAACCATCTGTATTCTGCTGCCTAGAGCTGATGACTTGAGGTCGGTAGCTGAAGCTCCCCGTTTCGTTCCACGCAATTTCTGGAATATGTATTGATTTTTGCCGCTGTCTTCTCTAGACATTAGTATCCGAATATAGATCTTTTTAACATTCATATTTTATTGTGTTTACTCATCTAGGTGAAATATATTAATATATATTGCCTGTTTGTGTATGATATGCCTTACACCAAATAAATTAATTCACCGGCATAGTTGCTATATGCCTAAGTAGCAAAAGAGGAAGCAGATATTCTAACTATCTCTTGCAGAGTCATCCTCGTTTCCCGGGGTGGGAAATGATTTATGTCTGGCTCAGGAATTCTGGGAGTTGAAGTCCACAAGTCATAAAAGGGGCCCATCGTTCCCCACCGCTGCTTATAGCTTAACAGAGTTGGAAGGGACCTTGTAGGTCATCTAGTCCAACCCCCGGCCATTTAGAAGTCTCTTTGATTCTTGTTTATATCACTCTTTTTCAATTATACTGCAGATTTAAGCTTTTGGGATTGGAACTCCTTTGGCTGGGGAGGATGGATGATGCAGATGGACTGCCCAAGAAGAGTCCTGTGGGATTGGCTGGGGAGGATGGGTGATGCAGCAGGCTGTCCTGAGAGCAGCGTCATGGGACTGGCTGGGGAGGATGGGTACTGCAGCTGCATGCCCCAAGAGCAGCCCCATAGGACCGGCTGGGGAGGATGGGTACTGCAACTGGAAGCCTACAAGAGCCATGTGGGATCGGCTGGGGAGGATGGGTACTGCAGCTGGATGCCCCAAGAGCAGCCTTGTGGGATCAGCTGGGGAAGATGGGTGGTATAGATGGATGCCCCAAGAGCAGCCCCATAGGACGGGCTGGGGAGGATGGGTCCTGCAGCTGGAAGCCTAGAAGAGCCTTATGGGACCGGCTGGGGAAGATGGGTACAACAGCTGGATGCCTAGAAGAGCCTTATGGGACTGGCTGGGCAGGATGGGTGATGCAGCAGGATGCCCTGACAGCAGCGTCATGGGACTGGCTCGGGAGGATGGGTACTGCAGCTGCATGCCCCAAGAGCAGCCCCATAGGACCGGCTGGGGAGGATGGGTACTGCAACTGGAAGCCTAGAAGAGCCATGTGGGATCGGCTGGGGAGGATGGGTACTGCAGCTGGATGCCCCAGGAGCAGCCTTGTGAGATTGGCTGGGGAAGATGGGTGGTATAGATGGATGCCCTGAGAGCAGCCCCATAGGACCGGCTGGGGAGGATGGGTACTGTAGCTGGAAGCCTAGAAGAGCCTTATGGGACCGGCTGGGGAGGATGGGTCCTGCAGCTGGATGCCCTGAGAGCAGCCCCATAGGACCGTCTGGGGAGGATGGGTCCTGCAGCTGGATGCCCTGAGAGCAGCCCCATAGGACCGTCTGGGGAGGATGGGTCCTGCAGCTGGATGCCCTGAGAGCAGCCCCATAGAACGGGCTGGGGAGGATGGGTCCTGCAGCTGGAAGCCTAGAAGAGCCTTGTGGGACCGGCTGGGGAGGATGGGTCCTGCAGCCGGACTGCCGACGGAGGACCGGGGCTCCAGCGGGCGGCGCTCCTTCTCCCTCCCTGCCAGCCCCGCGCAAAAGGCGCATCTGGGCAGAGAGAGCGCTCCAACCTCCTCCACCCCCCCTCCCCTCTCTCTCTCTCTCTCTCTCTCTCTCTCTCTCTCTCTCTCGGGCGGGGCCGGAGGGGCGATGACATCACCTCTGCCGGAGCCTGACGCAGCTTCTATTTTTAGGGGGCCAATGGGAAGGGCCCCCGCCGGCGTCACGTGGTCAGCAGGGGCAGGCAGGTGGCTGAGCCGGCGAGCCAGCCAGCGAGCGCGCGCACGGGAGAGGGGAGGGGGGGGGAGGCGCGTGCCCGGCGTCTCCCGGGCTGCTGCTCCGTTGCTGCTGCTGCTGCTGCGACGCCCGCGGGGAGCAAGCAAGGCAAGCAGGCCATGCACCTGCCCGCACCTGCCGGCTAGCCGTGGACGGGCGTCGCCTCTCTCTGTTTCTCTCTCTCTCCGCCCGGGGCTGCAGCTGCTGCAAGGGGGCCCCCCCATGGGAAGGGGCCGGCCCGGGCCCCGCCTGCCTGCTCCCTGCTCGGGGATGATGCCTCCTTGAAGCCAGCAAGCCCGGCCGGGAGGAGAAGAAGCAGCAGCAGCGGCAGCAGCTGAGCCCGCCTTGACCTTGCTCGGGACGCCCGCTTTGCAACCTGTTGGCCGCATCTGCGAGGAGGAGGAAGAAGAAAGAGAGAGGGGGGGGGGTCTCTCCTCTCTGACGCCAGGCCGCTGCCCAACCGGTGCAGCCCCTCCATCCGTCCCTCCATTCCTCCCTCCTTCCCTCCATCCGTCCATCCTTCCCTCCATCCCTCCTTCCATCCCTCCATCCCGGAGCACCAGGGGCTTCACTTGACTGGCTGGCACAGGCTTCACTTGCTCCCCCCCCCCTCCTTTTTCAAAGGGTCTCCCTGCAGCAGCAGCCCCCCCCCCCCCCGCTTCCTCTTGATGGGAGGGGGGTCCTGAAATGGATGCCCGGACGGACTGCAGCCACCCCCCCTCCTTTTGATGTGACCCACTGCTGAGGACTTCCGCTCACCTGCATCCTTTCCTCCCACCCCTCCGCCCGCCACAAACACAGACACACCTGAGATTGGCAAGGAGCCAGACTTTGCGACCTCCCCCCCTACCCTCCATCCCTTAACCAGGACAGGTGATGGGTTCCCTGCTGCATCCGGAGGGGATGCCCGGCGCCCCCCTGCGAGATTAAGCACATCGCCGTGGGTCAAAGCAGACACGGACGGACTGTCCCGCTTAACGACATGGAGACCAAAATCCCGCCGGCCGTCACTCCGACCAGCCCTTCATCGCCCGGGCTGTCTCCGGTACCGCCGCCGGATAAAGTGGACGGTTTCTCCCGCCGGTCGCTACGCCGGTCCCGCCAGAGACGGTCGCACAGTTCTTCCCAGTTCCGATACCAGAGCAATCAGCAGGAGCTGACGCCTCTCCCCCTGTTGAAAGGTAGGACTGGGGAGGGGGGGGAGGATTGGAGGGCTGACAGGGCTTGGCTGGCCTGCTGGACATCGGACCCCTGCCCCGTGAATTGGGGCTTTGCCGGATGCCCAGGGTTTAAATTCACCCCCCCAATTGGGTGCCAGTTTGATGCCAGGCTGGCTCGAAAGAGGCGGCTTTGCCAAGCTGTGGGCCGGAGACAGGCCAGACCCAAATAGAAGACAGAGTTGGAAAGGGGACCTCGGAGGTCTTCTAGTCCAACCCCGTGCTCAAAACTATACCGCTTCGCCAAATGAATCCTGCGTTGCCTCTGCAGAACTTGCTCCAATAAACTGTAGTTTTGCTTATTTGTGAGTCCAACTTGAGGGGTAGGAGTAGCTTGTTAAATGATGGTTTGTACCGTGCAGTTTTGGGTTGCTTCATACAGTAAAACTCTGGGTAATTTAATTTTTTTTTAATATCTTTATCCTGCCTCTATTGTTTTTAACAAAGAGAAGGCAAGGGGGTTGGAGTAGAAGACCTCCAAGGGCCCTTCTCACCTTATTATTCTATGTTTGAAGGCAACAAATATGGCCAACACTCCTTCTTCCTCCTATTTTTCTCCACAAAACAGCCCTGCGAGGTGGGCTGGGCTGAGAGAGAAGGACTGGTGCAAAGTCACCCAGCTGGCTTTTTGTGCCTAAAGATGGGACTAGAACTCCCTGTCTCCTGGTTTGGCTTGAGCAGGCAATAAATAAACCAGAGCCATACATTGGGGAAATTTAATATATTGGATTTTTATCTGGCTTTTTTTTTACCGTATAAGTAACTCAAGGCAGAAACATACCTAATACAGGTAGTTCTTGACTTACAACATTTCGTTTAGTGACCGTTCAAAGTTATAACGGCGCTGAAAAGAGTGACCTAGGACCGTTTTTCACAGTTAGGACCTTTTGCAGCATCCCTGTAGTCATGTGATCAAAATTCAGGCACTTGGTAACCGACTCATATTTATGACGGTTGCAGTATCCCAAAATCACCCCATCCCCCCCTTTTGCGACCTTCGGACTTCAGCGAAGTCAATGGGGAAGCTTAAGATTCGCTTAACAACCGGGCGACCAACTTATCAGCTGCAGTGATTCACTTAGCGACGGAGGCAAGAAAGGGCGTACAGTGAGGCAAAGCTTACTTAACAGATGTCTCGCTTAACACATAAAATTTTGGGGATCAGTTGTGGTCGTAAGTCGAGGACTATCTCTACTCCTTCCTCCTGCTCCCTATCAAAGCCTGGCTCAGTGGCTAAGACGCTGAGCTTGTCGATCGGAAAGGTTGGCAGTTCGGCGGTTCGAATCCCTAGTATAGGCCTCCTGCGTGAGCAGGGGGTTGGGCTAGATGACCTCCAAGGTCCCTTTCCAACTCGGTTACTGTTAAGGACCCTGATGGAGATTTCCATTCTGTGTTTTTGTAGCAGAAGTTGGGGAGATTCTCTGACCGTAAAGATGTTACCGGAAGCAGAATCATCTGCAATACGGTGGTTGAAGGAACCCAACTTCTCTCTTGCCTAAGTGTAGGTAGTCCTTGACTTTCGACAGCTCGTTTAGTGACCAAAGTTACAACGGCAGTGAAAAAAAAATGACTTGGGAAGGTTGAATCGACCTTGAGCCGGTCAGGATCGAACTGCTGGCAGCGGCCAGAGTTAGCCTGCAATACTGCATTGTAACGGGAAGGATGGATGGAAGGAAGGAAGGAAGGAAAGGAAAAGGAAGGAAGGAAACAGGATGGATGGATGGATGGATGGAAAATAGCAATAGCCTTTAGACTTACATCCCGCTTCACAGTGTTTTTACAGCCCTCTCTAAGCGGTTAACGGAGTCAGCCTCTTGCCCCCAACAATCTGGGTCCTCATTTGACCCACCTCGGAAGGACGGAAGGCTGAGTCAACCTTGTTAAGTCAAACTTATGTAACAAAATGTTTCACTTAGCAACATAAATTTTGGCCTCAATTGTGGTTGTAACTCGATTTTTTTAAAATTGATTTATATGCCGCCTTTCTCCAGAGACTATTGCTGAGCTTACAATGCGCTAAGCAATAGGCTTCATCCTTTTGTATATTTATACAAAGTCAGCTTATTGCGCCCACAATCCGGGTCCTCATTTTACCTACCTCGAAAGGATGGAAGGCTGAGTCAACCTTGAGCCTGGCGAGATTCGAACCTGCTGTAATTGCAGAGCTGGTCTTAATAACAGGGTGCTTTAGACCACTGTACTACCAAGGCTCTTTTTATTAAAGATTAAAGTTTGAGTATTAACTACCCCCGCTGCTAGTCTGCCCTGCAAGTTAACCCCACACACACACAAAAAAAACTTAAAAATTAAGTTTTAACAACAGTTACGGTGCCAATTGCTAGCTTTTTAAAGTGCCTTAGTTAAGTGTGTTCGAATACAGAATCATAGGACTGGGAGGGACCTCAGAGGTCTTCCAGTCCATCCTCCTTGCCTCGTATCGGACAAATGGTTACCCAGTTATTTTTTTGAAAAAACCCCAGTGATGGAGACCTCACACCTTCTGGTGGCAAGCTGTTCCACTGGTTAATTGTTCTCACTGTCAGGAAATTCCTCCTTAGTTCTAGGTTGCTTCTCTCCTTGATCAGTTTCCATCTGTTGTTTCTTCGCCTGCCTTCTGGTGCTTTGTAGAATTGGTGGATCCCCTCTTCTCTGTGAGAGCCCCTCAAATAATGGAAGACAGTTGTCATGTCTCCCCTGGTCCTTCTCTTCACCAGACTAGACATACCCAGTTCCTGCAACCGTTCATCGTATGTTTTCGCCTCCAGTCATGGGACCAATCATCCTGGTTGCTCTTCTCTGTACTCTTTCCAGAGTTTTAATACCTTTGTCGTGTGAACCGACCAAGCTGGGGCTCAGATTTAGCTAGTAGAAGAGAAATTTTGAGGACAGCAGCCGCAAAGCCCCTGAAACTTGGCTTTGGATATCTTCATTCTTAGGAGAAACTTTCAAGAATGGGGCCTGTGTTTTGCCTACAAGGGCTAGCTTCGCACAACGCAGTAGTCTAGTGCAGGGGTCTCCAACCTTGGCAACTTTAAGACTTGTGGACTTCAACTCCCAGAATTGGAGACCCCTGCACTAAACCTCAGCTGCTTTACCCTAACCCTAACTCTATCCATCTATCCCTTGATTCATCCATCCATCCATCCATCCCTCCATCCATTCTTGTTTCTCAAACTTGACAACTTTAGGATGTGTGGACTTCAACTCCCAGAATTCCCCAGCCAGCATGTTGAGAAGCACTGATCTAACTCTACCCCTCCCTCCCTCCCTCCTTTCCTTCATCCATCCATCCATCCATCCCTTCCTTCATCATTCAATCCATCTATCCATCCATCCATCTCTCCATCCATTCTTGTTTTTCAAACTTGACAACTTTAGGATGTGTGGACTTCAACTCCCAGAATTCCCCAGCCAGCATGTTGAGAAGCATTGATCTAACTCTACCCCTCCCTCCCTCCCTCCCTTCTTCCTCCATCCATCCATCCATCCATCCCTTCCTTCATCATTCAATCCATCCATCCATCCTTGTTTCTCAAACTTGACAACTTTAAGATCTGTGGACTTCAACTCCCAGAATTCCCCAGCCAGCATATTGAGAAGCACTGATCTAACTCTATCCCTCCCTCCCTTTCTCCCTTCCTCTACCCACCCACCCATCCATCCATTTATCTATCCATTCCTTCATCCATCCATCCATCCATCCATCCATCCATCCATTCTTGTTTCTCAAAGTTGACAACTTGAGGATGTGTGGACTTCAACTCCCAGAATTCCCTAGCCAGCACATTGAGAAGCACAGATCTAACTCCAGCCAGCCAGCCAGCCAACATGGCTGGCTGGGGAATTCTGGGAATTGAAGTTCCACAAGTCTTAAAAGTTACCAAAGTTGAAGACCCCTAGTCTAGGTTCAAATGAATTTGGACATTTTGTGGTCCAATGCGTTGTAGGAAGCCTAACCCATTGATTTAGCCCACTGTGTGAAACAGCCATCCGCTTATTAGGCCGTAAAATAATATAGGTATGGTTTGTTATGAATGCAGCAATCGTGGTAGCGCGTTCTGTGAATGCAGCCAGGAAAAGATGTTGAGAAAGTGCCTGATTTATCGGAGAGTCCAGAAACCTGCTGCCAGTTGAGGAGACACCTTGGGTTGGCCTGGAGTTGATAACACAACTTTGTTCTTGAAATTAGTGAGTGCCGTAAAAGATTAGGAGGACTCGATATGGTCGCTGTGAAAAGGGTGAGCTGGTTAAATAGGTGACAAGGATAATCCTCCTCATCGTGCGGCTCTCGTGAGTGGATAATTTTATTGGGTATTTATTTTCTTGACTTGGTGACTTGGTTTAAGGCAGCTCCCTGGGTCACAATCTTGAGGAGGTGGGTAAGAGAGGAGGAGGAGATGGCTGAGAAATCTTGGGTCAGAGGTTGGATCCTGGGGGAAAAAAAATTAAATTATAGGAGTGTTTGTAGGAATGGACCAGTCCTGGGTCTTGCATGTCCTCCAGCATCTTACTTAAGGGATTATTTTTTAAGGCTCCTGTGGGAAAAGGCAAGGATTTGGCTGGAACCGGTGGGGGAAGATGCTATTATTATTGATTGCTAGTAAAAAAGGATAGGAAGGAAATCATTTTTACTGATGGTCTCTTCTCTCTTGGCCGAAATGCAAATCCTAATGATTGCTAAACAGCCAAAGAGCCATTAAACACATTACGTCTTGCAAAGAAAGGGGGCCAGGCAGATTAGAAGGAAACTTACTAGCTATATATATATATATATTAAAAAAAAGCAAAGTAGCCACAAATTTTAACACACACACACACACAAACACACAGAGGGGCATATATCTGGAGCCATGCCCCACCCCAGCTGAAAAACAATATCATGACAAAGGAAGAACAAAATACCATTTCTCTTTAAAAACAAAATTAACAAACGGGAGAAACTTAAGAAACATTTTGTCTTTTTGGAGGCCGGAAGAAAAGGACAAAAGAAAAATCACGTCCTCACCAAAGAAAAACAAACCCAAATATGAAAAAGCAGATTTTCTTTCACCATCAAACCTTCTGCCTCTCAGTCTATTCATCTGTCCATCCATTCATCCGTCTATCTATCCTCCCAGTCCTTCCTCTATTCCTTCCTTCCTCTATTCCTTCCTTCCTCTATTCCTTCCTTCCTTCCTTTGTATATCTATTATCTATCTGTCTGCATTTATCTACCTACCTACCTATTCTATTTATTCACCCATCTTCTATCACTCATCCTTCATTTGTCTGTTCTCCCTCCCTCCCTCTCCCTCTCTCTCTCTCTCTCTGTTTCTCTCTCTCTCTCTTTCTCTGTCTCTGTTTCTCTCTCTGTTTTTCTCTCTTTCTCTTTCTCCCTCTCTCTTTCTCTCCCTCTCTCTGTTTTTCTCCCTTTCTCTCTCTCTTTCTCTCTCTCTCTGTTTCTCTCTCTATCTCTCTGTCTTTCTCCGTCTCTCTGTTTCTCTCTCTCTCTGTTTCTGTTTCTCTCTGTGTCTCTCTTTCTCTCTCTCTGTTTCTCTCTCTGTCTCTCTGTCTTTCTCCGTCTCTCTGTTTCTCTCTCTCTCTCCCTGTTTCTCTCTGTGTGTCTCTCTTTCTCTCTCTTTCTGTTTCTCTCTCTGTCTCTCTGTCTTTCTCCGTCTCTCTGTTTTTCTCTCTCTCTCTCTGTTTCTCTCTGTCTGTTTCTCTCTCTCTGTCTCTCTTTCTCTCTTTTTTTCTCTCTCTCTGTGTTTCTTTCTTTCTGTTTCTGTGTCTCGCTCTGTGTCTCTCTGTTTCTCTCTCTGTCTGTCTCTCTCTTTTTCTTTCTCTCTTTCTCTCTCTGTTTCTCTCTCTGTCTCTGTTTCTCTCTTTTTCTTTCTCTCTCTCTGTCTCTCTGTTTCTCTCTCTCTCTGTCTCTGTTTCTCTCTCTGTGTGTGTTTGTTTCTTTCTCTCTCTCTCTGTCTTTTTCTCTGTTTCTCTCTCTCTCTTTCTCTCTTTTTCTTTCTCTCTCTTCAAATTTAGGTACTGCCCATCTCGCTGATAAAGTGACTCTGGGCAACTACGTACAGTTAAAGCTGTCCATTCTTCTCTCTTCCATCTTTGTCCAAACCGGTGCTCCTCAGTCGGGGTCCGGTCTCCCATCATCTTGAACCCAGAAGAGCTGCTGGGAGCTTCTGCAATTTGAAATCCTGCAATCTATCTGGAGTGTGTGGTTTGGGGAATGCCAGTAAACAAAGCGTGCTTGGCTGGGGGAATTCTGGGAGTTGAAGTCCATCCCTGGTCAAGGTCGAGAAGCCTTGCCAGATGAGGTGGTGTTGGCGTTATCCAGTTTTGCCTCTTCGGTTTAATAAATGAGAATATTTTTAGCTCAGGGTGGAAACAAGGCAGCCTTCGTGCTCTCGGTGGTTTTCTTGCAGACGTTTCATGACCCAACTAGGGAACATTGTCAGTGCTACAAGGCAGGGGGTTTGTAGAAAGGAGGAAGGAGAAGGAGAAAGAGAAGGAGAGGAGGAGGAGGAGGAGAAGAAGAAGAAGAAGACGACGGAGGAGGAGGAGGAGAAGAAGAAGACAGAGGAGGAGGAGGAGGAGGAGGAGAAGAAGAAGACAGAGGAGGAGGAGGAGGAGGAGGAGAAGAAGAAGAAGAAGAAGAAGAAGAAGAAGAAGAAGAAGAAGAAGAAGACAGAGGGGGAGGAGGAGGAGGAGGAGGAGAAGAAGAAGAAGAAGAAGAAGAAGAAGAAGAAGAAGAAGAAGAAGAAGAAGAAGAAGAAGAAAAGGACTGTGGGGTCAGCAAGAAAATAACCAAGCTCAGAGAGCACCCAGGACCCCACCATCCTCCTCCTCCTCCTTTTCCACACCCTACATCCCTTCTAGCACTGATGGTGTCCCTGGTTCCTGGGCCTTCTCCGTGAGAAGCCAGGTAAATCTTGGCGTGTTTTCTCTCTCTCTCTCAGCCGATGGGTACACTTGGTCCCTTCTCCAGATCTTCCTCAGATCTCCCGAGATTCCTTGCTCCAGGAACCCAGTCATATTGGAAAGGTCATCTGATGCTACCACGTCCCTACTGGTTCCTAGATGCTTGGAGTATCTTCTCCTCCTCCATGTAAGCCATCAGCCTCCCGGCTGCCATGGTTACAGTTCCCGGGGGGGTGGGTTGCCAGAGTTGCTCGGTGCCCCCAAGGGGCATCGGTGAATGGAGAACGCAGGAGATGGCGACAATATGCCCACAACGCCTCGGTCACAACCAGCCTTTACGCCATTTCTTTCAGGGTTCCTGGCTCTGAATGCCTGCGGGCGATGATGGCAACTGCTTGGCATCCTTGCGATGACCGTCCTGGGGTCTCTGGGACCCAATTCTGTAACTTGCAACCAACTCTGATAGGGGACTCTTTAAAAAAAAGTTTGCAGGCACGCAGCCCAGCTGGGCTTGGGAAGGTGTTGCAGCATCTCTGAGCATGGAGTTCACGAGAACCTCCCTGCTGCCGGAGAGCAAAGACCAGCAAAAGAGCGATGGGGGAGTGGAATCCAAATTCCAACAGCCCGTGGAACTCACGGCCACAAGAGGCAGCAGCAACCAGAGCCCCTGATTTTGACCTGCGTTCTTTTTAAAAGGAAGGCTTGGAGAGGCAAGGAAGGTTCAAGTGTGCCAAACCGAGCATTGTTTTTTTTTTTTTTTAACTTTAGCTATATTAAGAGGCCTGGACTACAATTCCTGGAATTCTGGGAATTGTAGTTCAGGCGCCTGGACGTGGCTAAGGTCGAGAAGCACTTCGAAGATGAACGGATTTTCTGCACTTCAAGTGTGCAGGGAAAAAAATATATCCCTGTGTAGAAAATCTGGGGGATTCTGGCTGGGGGATTCTGGGAGTTGTAGCACAGGTGTCTTATAGTTGCCAAGATTGAGAAACGCTGGCTTAGAAGGTGCTGGGTTTTCTGCATTTTAAATGAATGCAGAAGAATAGAAAATAGAATAACAGAGTTACTCTGTGCCAAATCAGGGGGATGCTGGCTGGGAAATTCTGGGAATTATAGTCCAGACGTCTTAAAGTTGTTGAGACTTTTGGAAAAAGTGCAGAGAAGAGCAACTAAGATGATTAAAGTACCTGGAGACTAAACCAGATGAAGAAAGGCTGCAGGATTTGGGTTTGGCCAGTTTAGAGAAAAGAAGAATTAGGGGTGACATGATAGCAGTCTTCCAGTATTTGAGGGGCTGCCCCCAAAGAAGAGGGGTCCAATTATTCTCCAAAGCCCCAGAAGGCAGGAAATTAATCAAGGAGAGAAGCAACCTGGAACTGAGGAGAAAGTTCCTAACAGAGAGGACAATTAACCAGTGGAACAGCTTGCCACCAGAAGTTGTGGGTGCATCATCCCTGGAGGTTTTTAAGAAGAGACTGGACAGTCACTTGTCTGAAATGGTTTGGGTCACCTGCTTAAGCAGGGGGCTGGACTAGAAGACCTCCAGGGTCCCCTCCAGCTCTATTCTGATACTAATTCCAATTCTCTAAACTCTTTCCAGACTGAGGATTGGGAACAGGATTAATCTCTACAAAAAAAAAACTAAAAAAACTGAAGATGAAGGAAGGATATGTTAAATCACTTCTAACTTTTCCTAGATAATTTTTCCCCCTTTTTTTCCCTTCCTCGCTCCCAAAAGTTTATTCAAAGTTTCAGAAAAAGCATAAAACAAGGGATGACCAAAAACAAAAAAGGATGAAAAAGAAACAAGGAAAAATCGGGAAAATTAGGGAGTCAAACGGAGAAAGCTGTCTGGGTGGGGGAGGAAACTTCTGGTTTTCTTTGGTACTGATAAAAACCTAAAAAAAAAAACAATGACCCTTTGAGGTAGTAGAGATAAAACTTTTTTTTCCCCCTAAACAATAAACAAGGAAGGACACTTATTTTCATTAAGGATGGGAAACTTGAAGATTCAGAGTGGTGTTTTTTCAACCTTGGTTCACTTGAAGACGTGTGGACTTAACTCCCAGAATTCCCCAGCCAGCTATGCTGGCTGGGGAATTCTGGGAGTTGAAGTCCACACGTCTTCCAGTGGACATGATTGAGAAACCCAGATCTAGGCTATTCTCCCAGTAACTTAGTTAGCTTGTCAGTGACCAGAAAGCTAAGCAAACAACTTCTACAGATTCACAAATAACTCATCTATATTTTGATTTAATCCAAGGCGGTGCATTTGACCAGGCTTAAAACAGTCAATGGAATGTAAAACTACTTTTCAAGGACTGAAGGGTATAATTAAAGTCATTAATTACAGCCAAAAGGATTGCTCCCCACATACCAAAATATCTCCCCTAGTTTCCCTCGTGGGAATCCTCCAACAGGATAATGCTGCCGCCATTTAACCGGCATAGAGCCGGAAGGGACCTGGGAGGTCTTCTAGTCCAGCCCCCTGCTCAAGCAGGAGATCCTATACCACTTAAGATAAGTGACTGTCCAGTCTCTTCTTAAAAACCTCCAGTGATGGAGCATCCACGATTTCTGGTGGCAAGCAGTTCCACTGGGAAGTTAAGAAGTTTCTCCTTAATTCCAGGTTGCTTCTCTCCTTGATTAGTTTCCATCCATTGTTTCTTGTCCTGCCCTCAGGGGCTTTGGAGAATAATTGGACCCTTCCCTCTTCTTTGGGGCAGCCCCTCAAATACTGAAATATTGCTATCATGTCACCCCTACTTCTTCTTTTCTCTAGATAGACCAAACCCAAATACTTCAACCGTTCTTCGTATGTTTGAGTCTCCAGGCCTTTGATCATCTTCTTTGCACTTTTTCCAAAGTCTCAACATCTTTTTTGTAATGTGGGGACCAAAACTGGATGCAGAATTCCAGGCGTGACCTTACTAAGGATTTGTAAAGCGGTACGAATACTTCACATGATTTTGATTCTATGCCTCTGTTTATCCAACCAAGGATTGTATTAGCTTTTTTGGCTGCTGCCGCACACGGCTAGCTCATATTTAAGACCCAGAACCAAACTGCACAAGCACGCAGAATTCCAACTGCACATGCGTGGGATGCAGGAAGCACATGAAACCATGTTCCCCCCGTGGTCCGTGGAAAAACGGACCACGGTTTTCTATGGAACCGGTCCCCAGTGCTCAAAAGATTGGGGGCCCTCTGCTATTATAAGGCACCCCGAATATCACTGTGAGTGAGTTTGGTGGCCGTATAGACATTTTCCTAAATAAATAAACGAAGAAACCGTTAAGAGAATCAGGCTGAAAAATCGAAGGAAATGTAAGATGCTAATGCCAAATTAGCTTTCATTTGCAAACTGAAACCAACAGGACGCTGTTGAAAAGGGAAATTATCCTTTTGCTCGGGAATAAATGTGCGTGTGGAAGCGGGGGGGGGGGGGAGCCGGTTTTGGTCACAAGCCGAGTGTGAATCAGCAGTGTGCAAGCGATGACTGTTTTTTTTTTTTTTTTTTTAAAGGCCATTTTAGGTGCCATCAACGGAAGCGATCACAGGATTTTTATCTTTCCACCGTCTTCTGTGCCGGTCATCCCTTTCCCTCTAAACCCCCACCCCCATGTGCCTCTTTTTTTAAAAGCCAAGCGCTTTAAGTGAGAGACGTGCCGATGTGAAATCATGAAAAATTGAAAAGGAAAAATGGGAAAAAGGGAGAGAGACGTTGAGTGGGAACTGGGAGGAGAGGCCTGGAGGCCGCCGGAAATGTTTAGCTTTGAGAAGAAGGGATGTTGCAGGGAGGATATGAAAGGGTGGGCTTCCTACTCTCAGGAAAACAGATTTCGGTGTAATGTTGGGTAAAGGTTCCCCTTGCACATATGTGCTAGTCGTTCCCGACTCTAGGGGGCGGTGCTCATCTCCGTTTCAAAGCCGAAGAGCCAGCGCTGTCCGAAGACGTCTCCGTGGTCATGTGGCCGACATGACTCAACGCCAAAGACGCACGGAACGCTGTTCCCTTCCCACCAAAAGTGGTTCCTATTTTTCTACTTGCATTTTTTTTTTACGTGCTTTCGAACTGCTAGGTTGGCAGAAGCTGGGACAAGTCACGGGAGCTCACCCCATTATGCGGCACTCGGGATTCGAACCGCTGAACTGCCGACCTTTTGATCGGCAAGCTCAGCGTCTTAGCTACTGAGCCACCGTGTCCGGTAATGTTGGGTAAAACCTCCTAAATACATCGGCTCCTCTTTGCCATATATCTGAAAGAACAATTAGAGACAGATGATCATGGAATAGCTATCTAGGTCCGGGGTCCCCAATCCTCAGGCTGCAACCCACAACCGGGCCTATTTGCAAGCGGTCCACGCGAGCAGCACGCCAGCTGACACGCGTGCACTCGCAAGGCTCTACTCGTTTTGAGTTGTGTGTGCATGAGCAGGCACGCCGGCCCATCACTCGCGTGGCTCGGTCCCCCTCTCCCTCTGGGGGATTCTGGGAGTTGAAGTCCGCCCCTCTTAAAGCAGGCTGGCTGGGGGATTCTGGGAGTGGAAGTCCGCCCCTCTTAAAGCAGGCTGGCTGGGGAATTCTGGGAATTGAAGTCCATCCGATTTAAAGTTGATGTGGTTGAAAACCACTGTTATAAACTGATGTTTGAGACAAACTTTATGATCAGTTGTGTGTGAATCCAGCAGAATTACACTGGGAATTAGATTACTTAATCTTTTTTTTAAAAAAAAAATACTAAAAATACTTCTTTTTCATAAAAAAAACGTTTATGAACGTTTATGTAGTGTTGTTTTTTTTTTAAAAAAAACCTGGGAATTAGATTACTTAATCTTCTTTTTAAAAATATCAAAATACTTCTTTTCCACAGGACTTTGTGTAGTTTTTTTTAAAAATATATTCATCTAATTTGAATGTACAGGTATACAGGGCATGTCTAGACATAGGCTGGCTGAGGAATTCTGCGTGTTGAAGTCCACACATCTTAAAATTGCCAGGTTGAGTAACTGTGATTCAGGTTCTTCCTAAGAGCTGAAAACAACTCAATAGCACATGAGCAAAAGGATATTCGCTGGATGTCTTGAAGTACAAGTTAGTCCAGGGGTCAGCAACCTGCGGCTCTGGAGCCACATGTGGCTCTTTCACCCCTCTTTTGTGGCTCCCTGTCACTCAAAATATGCCTCACAACCGCCAATGTGCAACACCCGCCAGCACGCGATTTATTGAGCTTTTCAACCCCAGTAAGCCAACCATGGATAAATCCAAGAAAAGAAAAGTTTCAGAAGAAAACAGAACATTTTAATTCAACTACATATGTTAGATTTGTGGCCGCTGAAGAAATAGTCAGGCACGGGAAGGGTTTTGTGGCTCCTGGTGTTTTCTTTTCTGTGGGAAACAGGTCCAAATGGCTCTTTGAGTGCTTAAGGTTGCAGACCCCTGAGTTAGGCGCTTATAACGCTCTGGGATGCTTTGATTTGGATTCCTACACTGAGCAGAGAGGCTGGGCCTGATACAAGGGTGAAATGCTACCAGTTTGGGCTGGTTCGCCAGAATCGGTTATAAAAACTGCTCCTGGTTCACCGAACCGGTAGTTAAAAATGTGTAAAAAAAAGTTCCGACGATCAGCTGAGCAACACACAATTGTCTGAACTTTTTTTTTCTTTTTTTTACTTTTTTAGCATTTTTTTTTTACTACCCGTTCTTCGGAACCGGTAGTTAAAAATGGCTTTAAAAAGTTTTTTTAAAAAAAGTTCCGATGAGCGCGCGTTGTTCAGCTGATCGTTTGAACATTTTTTTATTTTTTTTTTACTTTTTAGGCATTAAAAAAGTTTAAAGTAAAAAAAAAGTTTTACTTTAAAAAAGTAAAAAAAAAATGGGGGGGGCCCTTTGACGAGCACAGCTGTGCCGCACGATGGTCGGAACCATTTTTTTTAAAAAAGCATTTTTTACTACCTATTCGCCTGAGCCGGTAGTAAAAAATGCTTTTAAAAAGTTTGTAAAAAGGTTCCCACGATTGCGCCACAGCTGATCACACATACACACACACACACACCCCTGCGCGCTGTTCTACTTACCTTCCCAAGCCTCCTGAAATGTAAAATTTGTTACTACCGGTTTTGTGGGCGTGGCTTGGTGTGGGAGGGTAATGTGACTGGGTGGGCGTGGCCAACTGGTTTTTTTTTTAACTTTTCAAAGCATTTTTTCTAATGCTTTGAAAAGCCTCTGACGATCAGGCAACTCAGCTGAGATCGTCAGAGAAGCTTTTTTAAAAATGCTTTGAAAAGCCTCTCTGGCGATCAGGCAACTCAGCTGGGATCGTCAGAGAGGCTTTTTAAAAAATGCTTTGAAAAGCCTCTTTGACGATCAGGCAACTCAGCTGGGATCGTCAGAGAGGCTTTTTAAAAAATGCTTTGAAAAGCCTCTCTGCTGATCAGGCAACTCAGCTGGGCTCGTCAGAGAAGCTTTTTTAAAAATGCTTTGAAAAGCCTCTCTGGCGATCAGGCAACTCAGCTGGGATCGTCAGAGAGGCTTTTTAAAAATGCTTTGAAAAGCCTCTCTGGCGATCAGGCAACTCAGCTGAGATCGTCAGAGAAGCTTTTTTAAAAATGCTTTGAAAAGCCTCTCTGGCGATCAGGCAACTCAGCTGGGATCGTCAGAGAGGCTTTTTAAAAAATGCTTTGAAAAGCCTCTTTGACGATCAGGCAACTCAGCTGGGATCGTCAGAGAGGCTTTTTAAAAAATGCTTTGAAAAGCCTCTCTGCTGATCAGGCAACTCAGCTGGGCTCGTCAGAGAAGCTTTTTTAAAAATGCTTTGAAAAGCCTCTCTGACGATCAGGCAACTCAACTGCAATCGTCAGAGAAGCTTTTTAAAAAATGCTTTGAAAAGCCTTTCTGACGATCAGGCAACTCAGCTGGGATTGTCAGAGATTTTTCAAAGCATTTTTTAAACCACCTCTTCGGCCAAAGAGGTTGCAGAAAAAAATGCTTTGAAAAGCCTCTGACGATCCCAGCTGAGCCGCGGGATCATCAGAGGCTTTTTTGTTTTTACTTTTAAAAGCATTTTTTTCGTCGGAAGAAGTTGTAGAAAAAAGGCTTTTAAAAGTTAAAAAAAAAAGCCTCTGATGATCCTGCAGCTCAGCTGGGCATGGTGGTGGGGTGGGGGCGGCGCAGGGATTTTTGCTACCGGTTCTCCGAACCACCCGCCGCCATCGCTACCGGATCGGGCGATCTGGTCCGAACCGGGAGCATTTCACCCCTGCCTGATAGCCTCAAGGAACTCTTCCAAAACTAGGATGTTATGCCTGCGGATCTCAAAAAAAAAAAAATCCCCCTCCCCATTTATGAGCTGAAAATATTTGGGGTGAGAAGAGGACAGCAGCAGATTTAAACTTAAAACTTCAGGATTAGCTTTCCTGGTACGTCTATTAGGGGAGGGGGGAGTTCTGTCTGTATTTACCGGGCGATTTGTAAACATTTGCAAGCATTCTTCTGGCCCTATTTTAGGAAAGGAACAAAGTCACTGAAAATAGAGCAAAGTTTTGCTTGCGGAGGAAGCCGGGAAGATCAGCGGTGGAGCCAAGCCGTGGGAACGCAGGAGAGGTCAAGGACCTCTCCTCCTGCAAGCAGATCGTGTTTCAGCTTCTTCCAAAGCTTAATTGCCCTGCAAATTTAAATGTAGACTTACGTCTGCAATATAAGCTTATAATATATTTATGGCTGCTTAGTCAGTTATATCTGAGAGGTACACATGTCTATCCAGGCAGGCAATTTATTCTTGGAGGGGGCTACACCCTTCTTAATTATTATTGTTATTATTATTATTTTAACCAGACGCGCCCAGAAATTAACAGAATATTTTTCTTTTCACCGCAGAGGTTTTTGGAAGTGAAGTCTCTTTGAGTTGAGCCTCACTTTCTGGCGACTTGGTAAACATGGTCCCACGCAGTTATTTTGGGAATGGTTTTTCTGTCGATTTTTGGATCCCGGTGACTCTTTTTTTTTAAAAAAAAAATGCACGGGTTTTAAGTCACCCGTCTTTGAATTGCAATCAATCAAGCGATCCAAAGTTTTATTTACAGTCCAAGACCAAACACAATCAAGGGAACCAGCAACGATTAAGGAAAAAGGAATTTTTAAAATCTGAGTGAAAAACCTTTTAAAAAGTTAGCAGTTAACAATTAATAGCTAGAGCAGAATGTCAGGTATTGGAAGGGTTCTCGCTGCTTCGCGAGTTTGCCATTGTTCCCAAAGAATAGAATAAAAAGAATAGAACTTTATTACAATGGCAAAATCCAGGGTTTTTTTACTACCGGTTCGGTGGGTGTGGCTTGGTGGGCATGGTGTAGCTTGGTGTGTGTGGCTTAGTGGACGTGGCAGGGGAAGGATATTGCAAAATCCCCATTCCCTCCCCACTCCAGGGGAAGGATACTGCAAAATCCCCATTCCCTCCCCACTCCTGGAGGAAGGATACTGCAAAATCCCCATTCCCTCCCCACTCCTGGAGGAAGGATACTGCAAAATCCCCATTCCCTCACCACTCCAGGGGAAGGATATTGCAAAATCTCCATTCCCTCCCCACTCCAGGGGAAGGATATTGCAAAATCAACATTCCCTCCCTACTCCAGGGGAAGAATATTGCAAAATCTCCATTCCCTCCCCACTCCAGGGGAAGGATATTGCAAAATCTCTATTCCCTCCCCACTCCTGGGGGAAGGATACTGCAAAATCTCCATTCCCTTCCCACTCCAAGGGAAGAATATTGCAAAATCTCCATTCCCTCCCCACTCCTGGGGGAAGGATACTGCAAAATCTCCATTCCCTCTCCACTCCAGGGGAAGGATGCTGCAAAATCCCCATTCCCTCCCCACTTCAGGGGAAGGATACTGTAAAATCCCCATTCCCTCCCCACTCCAGGGGAAGGATATTGCAAAATCTTCATTCCCACCGCACTCCATGGGAAGGATTCTGCAAAATCCCCATTCCCTCCCCACTTCAGGGGAAGGATACTGTAAAATCCCCATTCCCTCCCCACTCCAGGGGAAGGATATTGCAAAATCTTCATTCCCACCGCACTCCATGGGAAGGATTCTGCAAAATCTCCATTCCCACCCCACTCTGGGGCCAGCCAGAAGTGGTATTTGCCGGTTCTCCGAACTGCTCAAAATTTCCGCTACCGATTCTCCAGAACCTGCAGGATTTCATCCCTGTTTTATTTCCGCCATAGACCAGCAATAGACATCACTGTTTACAATATATTAAAAAACAGTACTGACATTAACAGTGGATAATAACACCGCTCTTCAGAAAATACATGTTCTCAAACAATTACCTGAGCAGAGAGCCGATATGTATGAGAGTAAATATAATTTCCCGAAAATGGTCAAGAGATATCTCCAAAAAATTGGCCCAAAGTTGACAGCTATAATTCTGAAACCAGTTTTTTTTTTCTTGTGGACATTGCAGCTGCACAGAATTTTGCCACTGCTACGGGTTGTAAGTCCCCCATCTTTGAATTGTGATATTTCCGTGTACAAGTACTAGCAATAAAGTTTTACGAGCCCGTCTTTGAAGTGCAGCGTAAAGCGCTGTAATTAAAATATCCTGCTAATTGTTATTGCAGGGTATTGCTTGATAGAAATTAACCCCCAGTAATAGAGAGGTTGGGGAGGGGGTTTCCCCAGGTCTGTTGTGTTAGAGATGCAGCTTTCCCAATGCAATTCCGAGCCGTGGGTACCTTCCCACGACCTGCTGGATTTCCAACATTGTTGACAGTTGTATGCACTTCTGTTGGCAATGCTCAAGAGCTCTGGTCTTTCTCTTCCGAAAAATAGCGGAAAAAGAGCGAAAGGAGGTGTCATGCGTGTTATTCCAGTCATGCCACCAAGCTGGATTACAATGAAGGGAAAGAGGTAGCACATGTGTGTGCTTCAACATATGAGGCCTCTGTCTTGTGGGATGCCGTGTAAATTCTCACGGGGGCCTCTGCTTTCTCGTGTAGGATCACGTTGTACGAGCCGTGGTGGCGGGGTGGTTAGGATGGAGTATTATTGCAGACTGACTCTGCCGACTGCCAGGAGTTCGATCAGGCCGGTAAAGTGAGGACCCAGATTATTGGGGGCAAGAGGCTGATTCTGTAAACCGCTTAGAGAGGACCGTAAAGGCACTGTGAAGCAGTATATAAGTCTAAGTGCTATTGCTTCTCACTCCTCCCTCCATCCATCCCTTCCTTCCTTCCTTCCTTCCTTCCTTCCTTCCTTCCTTCCTTCCTTCCTTCCTTCCTTCCAAGGTTGGTAAAATGAGGACCCAGATTGTTGAGGGCAAGTGGCTGACTCTAAACCTCTCAGAGAGCTGCAAAGCACTGTGAAGAGGGATATAAGTCTTAAGTGTACTGTTATTTTCCTTCCTTCCTTCCTTCCTTCCCAGTGGTTAAGAGTGTAGTATTGCAGGCTAATTCTGCCCCAGTGCCAGCAGTTCGATCCTAACCAGCTCAAGGTCAACTCAACCATCCGTCCTTCCGAGGTGGGTAAAATGAGGACCCAGATTGTTGGGGGCAAGAGGCCGACTCTGTAAACCGCTTAGAGAGGGCTGTAAAAGCACTGTAAAGCGGTATATAAGTCTAAGTGCTCTATTGCTCTTCTTTTCTTATCTTCCTTCCTTCCCTCCCTCCCTCCTGTGGTGGAACAGTGGTTAGAATGCAGGATTGCAGGCTAATTCTGCCCACAGCCAGGAGTTTGAAGCAGGATATAAGTTTTAAGTGCTATTGCTACCCTGTTTTCCCCAAAATAAGTCATCCCCTGATAATAAGCCCAATCGGGCTTTTGAGCGCATGGCAATAAGGCCAAGCGCTTATTTCAGGGTTCAAAAAATATAAGACAGGGTCTTATTTTGGGGAAAACACGATATTTTCCTTCCTTCTTTCCTTCCTTCCTTCCTTCCTTCCTTCCTTCCTTCCTTCCTAAAGGTTGACTTAGCCTTCCATCCTTCCGAGGTGGGTAAAATGAGGTGAGGACCCAAATTGTTGGGGGCAAGAGGCTGACTCTGTAAACCGCTTAGAGAGGGCTGTAAAAGCACCGTGAAGCGGGATATAAGTCTTAAGTGCTATTTTCCTTCCTTCCCCTTCCTTCCTTCCTTCCTTCCTAAAGGTTGACTCAGCCTTCCATCCTTCCGAGGTGGGTAAAATGAGGACCCAGATTGTTGGGGGCAAGAGGCTGACTCTGTAAACCACTTAGAGACGGCTGGAAAGGCACTGTAAAGCGGGATATAAGTCTAAGGGCTTTTGCTATATGAATTTTCACGGATGCCTCTGCTTCCTCACGTGGGATTGCATGTAAATCCTCTGCTTTCCCCCTGCAGATGCTCCGGTTTCAGAGCTCCACGACCTTCTGTGCAAGAAGCTTCAGCAATGCTCCATCGTCTTCGATTTCCTGGACTGCGTGGCTGACCTGAAGGGCAAGGAGATCAAGCGGGCAGCCCTGAATGAACTGGTGGAGTGCGTGGCCACCAACCGTGGCATCCTCATTGAGCCACTCTATCCCGAGATCATCAAGATGGTAAAAGGCTGGCTGAAAAAACACAGAAAGTGGGGAGGGGCAGGGCAGAGTAGTGGGGCCAGTGGGGTACAATGGGCATGGGGGTTAGGAGCCTGAACTCATATTACCGGTAGTCCTTGACTTACAACCGCAGTAGAGCCCCGAATGTTTGTTGCTAAGTGAGACAGTAAGTGAGCTTTGCTCCATTTTACGATCGATCTTGTTGCGTTGTTAAGTGAATCACTGCGGTGGTTACATTAGCAACACGGTTGTTAAGTGAATCTGGCTTCTCCACCGACTTTGCTTGTGAAAAGGTCGCAAAAAGGGGACCACACGACCTTGGGACACTGCAGCCGTCATAAATGTGAGCCAGGTGGCCAATTTTGAGATCACGTGACCATGGAAATGCTGCAGCGGTCGTTAAGTGTGAGAGATGGTCCTCAAGTCACTGTTTTCACTGCCGTCGTAACTTTGGGAGGTCGCTAAACGAACCGTTGTAAGTCGAGGTCTCCCTGCAACCAGCCTTCCTGAGTTTTTATATTGATCCTTTGCTCTTTTTTCTGAAAGTAAGAAGGGGAAAAAAATCCACACGGAAGAAAATGGAACAATGGAATGACTTATCCAAAGCATTACTCATCCTTAGACTTATCAAATTGAAGGTGAGGCTGAATGGAAGATGACAGACAGGCTGTCGAAAGGAAGAAAAGATTCGATCCCTTTCATATTGTTGTTTTCGGGGAATCTTGAGAAGTGAAATTATAACTTCTTTGTTAAAATTTAAATGATAACTTCTTTCAATTTTCACGCCTTGGCAGTTAAATTATTTGGAGATCTCATCTAAGATCTTTCAGTCTTCCGGTTGTTTAAAAAAAGGGACTTTCAAACCCGAATGTGGGAGCCGCGTTCCATAAAATGCGTTAATTAGTGGGTCGTGCTCATAAACATGCAAGAAACAGCCGACGTTTATTCATTATTCATCGCTTAAATTAGCAAAACAAACGAATGTATAATGGCTCACGGTTTAATCATTTTAAAAAAATTAACCTAAAATGGCACTATGGGTGGCTAAGGGAGCCAGTCTGGCGTTGTAGTTTAGGCGCCAGGCTAGAAACCAGGCAAGGGTGAGTTCTAGTCCCGCCTTAGGCACGAAGCCACCTGGCTGACCTTGGGCCTGTCACTCTCCCTCAGCCCTAGGAAGGAGGCAATGGCAAACCACTTAGAACTGAGGAGAAATTTCCTGACAGTGAGAACAATTCATCTGTGGAACAACTTGCCACCAGAAGTTGTGAATGCTCCAACACTGGAAGTTTTAAAGAAGATGTTGGATAACCGTTTGTCTGAAGTGGTGTGGGATTTCCTGCCTCCAGTGATGGAGTGCCCACAACTTCTGGTGGCAAGCTGTTCCACTGATGAATTGTTCTCACTGTCAGGAAATTTCCCCTTAGTTCTAAGGTTGAATCTCTCCTGTTGTTTTATTACTATTTTTTTTTCTCTTAGGCTTAGCTGTGGATCTGAAGCTTGCATGGAGTCTGTTTTGGTTAGCTCATTTGACCTTGAAAGGTGGTCTTATTTCCAGGTTTGGGGCTTGGGCTGATCTCTCCCTTCTCCTTCCAGATCTCAGTCAACATTTTCCGAATTCTTCCACCCAGCGAAAACCCCGAGTTCGATCCCGAAGAAGATGAGCCAAACCTGGAACCGTCTTGGCCCCATCTCCAGGTAAGAGTCCTTCTGAAGACCATGAAATTAATAGCAATAGCATTTAGACTTATCTGCCGCTTCACAGGGCTTTCCAGCCCTCTCTAAGCGGTTTACAGAGTCAGCCTCTTGTCCCCAACTATCTGGGTCCTCATTTTACCCACTTTGGAAGGACGGAAGGTTAAGTCAACCTTTAGGAAGGAAGGAAGGAAGGAAGGAAGGAAGGAAGGAAGGAAGGAAGGAAGGAAGGAAGAAGGAAAGGAAGGAGTGAAGGAAGGAATGAAGGAAGAAAGGAAGGAAGGAAGGAGGAAAGGAAGGAAGGAGGGAAGGAAGGAAGGAAAGAGGAAAGGAAAAAGAGGGAAAGGAAGAAGGAAGGAAGGAAGGAAGGAAGGGAGAAAAGGAACAATAACAATAGCCCTTAGACTTATATACCGCTTCACAGTATCTTTCCAGCTGTCTCTAAGCGGTTTATAGAGTCAGCCTCTTGTCCCCAACTATCTGGGTCCTCATTTTACCTACCTTGGAAGGACGGAAGGCTAAGTCAACCTTTAGGAAGGAAAAGAAGGAAGGAAGGAAGGAAGGAAGGAAGGAAAGAAGAAGGAAAGGAAGGAGGGAAGGAAGAAAGGAAGGAAGGAAGGAGGAAAGGAAGGAAGAAGGAAATGAAGGAGGGAAGGAAGGAAGGAAGGAGGAAAGGAAGGAAGGAAGGAAGGAAGGAAGGAAGGAAGGAAGGAAGGAAGAAAGAAAAGGAACAATAGCCTTAGACTTATATACTGCTTCACAGGGCTTTCCAGCCCCCTCTAAGTGGTTTACAGAGTCAGCCTCTTGCCCCCAACAATCTGGGTCCTCATTTGACCCACCTCGGAGGGACGGAAGGCTGAGTCAACCTGAAGGAAGGAAGGAAGGAAGGAAGGAAGGAAGGAAGGAAGGAAGGAAGGTAGGTCAATAGCACTTAGACTTATATACCGCTTCACAGTATCTTTCCAGCCCCCTCTAAGCGGTTTACAGAGTCAGCCTCTTGCCCCCAACAATCTGGGTCCTCATTTGACCCACCTCAGAAGGATGGAAGCTTGAGTAGACCTAGAATCGGTCAGAATCGAACTGCTGGCAGTGGACAGAGTTAGCCTGCAACCCTGCATTGTAACAGGAAGGAAGGAAGGAAATGAAAAGGAAGGAAGGAAACAGGATGGATGAATGGATGGATGGATGGAAGGAAAGAAGGAAGGAAGGGCAATAGCACTTAGACTTATATCTCGCTTCATAATGCTTTTACAACCCTCTCTAAGCGGTTTATGGAGTCAGTCTCTTGCCCCCAACAATCTGGGTCCTCATTTTACCCACCTTGGAAGGAAGGCAGGCTGAGTCACCCTTGAACCGGTCAGGATTGAACTGCTGGCAATGGGCAGAGTTAGCCTACAACACTACATTCTGACAACTGGGGAGGGAAGGGAGAGAGGGAGGGAGGGAGGGAGGAAGGAAGGAAGGAAGGAAGGAAGGAAGGAAGGAAGGAAGGAAAAAAGGAAGGAAGGAAGGAATAGCCCTTAGACTTATATACCGCTTCACAGTCATTTACAGCCCTGTCTAAGTAATTTACGGAGTCAGCCTCTTGCCCCCAACAATCTGGGTCCTCATTTTACCAACCTCAGAAGGACAGAAGGCTGAGTCAAACTTGAGATGTCCCCTTGAGGAGTGGTTGGTGGGCTTGGATGTATCGCTGGCTGGGGGGAAGGGCCTGGTGGGACTTCCATCTTTCCAAGGCTTTGCCTCCCAATGGAAGAAGAAAGCTGAGTTGGATTTGATGGATTCCCCCCCCCCCCTCTCTTTCCAGCTCGTATATGAATTTTTCCTCCGGTTCCTCGAAAGTCCAGACTTCCAACCCTCGGTTGCCAAGCGATACATAGACCAGAAATTCGTATTGATGGTAAGTGAGAGAGATTTATGGCTAGGAATCATGGTTTGAAGGCTTCCCTCCAGAGGTCGTGGGGGCTCCATCACTGAAGGTTTTCAAGAAGAGACTAGGCTACCATTGGCCTGAAATGGAATCGGGTCTTCTGATTGGGCATGGGGTGGACTAGAAGAATTCTGACTCCCTTCTGCTCTAGGATTCTATGAGATAAATCAGATGGAGGAAGGGATCTATTTGTCTGTCTGTCTGTCTATCTATCTACCCCTCCTTCCTTCTCTCTCTCTTTCTCTCTCTCTTTCTCACACACACATTACGTCTCTCATTATCTATCTATATAATCTATCTATCTATCTATCTATCTATCTATCTATCTATCTATCTATCCCTCCTTCCTTCTCTCTCTCTTTCTTTTGCTCTCTTTCTCATACACACATTACGTCTCTCTCTCATTATCTATCTATATAATCTCTATCTATCTATCTATCTATCCCTCCTTCCTTCTCTCTCTCTCTCTCTCACACACATTACGTCTCTCTCATTATCTATCTATATAATCTATCTGTCTCTCCTCTCTCTCTTTCTCTCTCTCTCTTTCTCACACCCACATTACATCTCTCTCTCTCATTATCTATCTATATAATCTATCTATCCCTCTTTCCTTCTCTCTCTCTCTCTTTCTCTCTCTTTCTACACACACATTACATCTCTCTCATTATCTATCTATATAATCTATCTATTAGATTATATAGAAAATATAGATATTATCTATATATTTCTCTCTCTTATCTATCTTTATTTCTCTCTTATCTATCTATCATCTATCTACCTATCATCTGTCTATCTATCTATCTATCATCTATCTATCATCTATCATCTATCATTTATCTATCTATCATCTATCTATCATCTATCATCTATCTATCATCTATCTATCTATCATTTATCTATCATCTATATCTATCATCTATCATCTATCATCTGTCTATCATCTATCTATCATCTATCATCTATCTATCTATCATCTATCTATCTATCTAGGCATTGTGGGTGCTCCATCATTAGAGATTTTCAAGAAGACACTGGACAACCATTTCTCTAAAACGATATAGGGTCTCCTGATTGGGGCAGGGGTTGGACTAGAAGACCTCCGAGGTCCCTCCTAACACTCTTATTCTGTATTTTCTGTTCTTGTTTGCTCTCTGGAAACGCCTCAACATTCAGTGCAGCTTGGTCTGTTGAGATCCAGGATGATCCCTCTAGTGCCCAAATTCTGCATGCTAACTAATTACTATAGAATTTAGATTATTTGAATTAAGTAATTATTTGCTCTACCTGTTGCAAGGACCATTGAAAGAGAAAAAAGCCTCAGGCAGTCATGCAATTATCCTGCTGGCTTCCGGATTTTCTTAACAACTGTATGATTCACTTAATGACCACAGCCAAAAAAGGTACAGGTCATCCTCCACTTACGACTACAATTGAACCCAAAATTTCTGCTGCTAAGCAAAACAGTAGTTAAGTGATTTTTCTCCTTTTTACGACTTTTCTTGCCAAAGTTCTTAAGTGAGTTATTGCACTTGTTAAGTGACTCTGGCTTCCCCCTTGACTCTGCTTGTCAGAAGGTCGCAGAAAGAGGATCATGTGACCTGTGGATCATGTGATCAGGATGCGGCAACCGTCATAAGTACATTCCAGTTGCCAAGCATTTAAATATTGACCGTGTGATCGTGGGGATGCTGCAATGGTCATAAGTGTGAAACAAGGTTGTAAGTCACTTCTTTCAGTGCTTTTGTAGCTGCGGTCACTAAACGAATGCTTGTAAGTCAAGGACTACCCTGGAATAAAATCTGGCCTAGTCATATGATGACTAGCTCAGCAACCAAAATTCTGGTACCAATTGAGGTCATATGTTGAGAATGATCTGCGTGTCCCACCGGTGGCCAGAGGAGCTGGCAGCAGAGTCAGACAGTGAGGAGGTTGGGGAGGAACATGGGCCAGTCCTGGGGACTGGGGAAAGCTCTGTGTCGGAGGCAGAGAGGGAGGTAGACAGCAGTGAGGCAGAGGAACAGCTGGAGCCCGTTCCCAGTGTGCGCAGTGCTGCCAGAAGACAAGAACAACTCAGAAAGCAGGGTCGACTTGGGAGTAAAAACCACACTTTGGAGGTGATTGGCCCCTCCCATAGGAAACAAAAGAGGAGCTAATGGGGAGGGGGCTTTTGCAGGAAACAATTTGTTCATTCGGTCGTTTCAAGAGTGGGAAGATCTGTCCGTGAATCCCAGAGACTCTGTGCCAAGTTTGGCCTTACTCTGCGTTTGGAAACTATTGACATGGCAGCTTTCCAAGCGAGATAAGGTCTGTGTTGATAAGTATTCCTCTGAAAGACTGTTTGGACAGGCCTTGCTGACTGTGAATGAAAGGGATTCACAGTCATGTAAATAAAAGGAGTTTTGCTGGGACCAAGACTCAGCTTCCTGCTTTTTTAAAGGAGCCTAAGTCAGAACATGCCTACGCTGGGAAGAGCTTCCCCACAAATGAGAAATGGGGCCAAGGCGAAGATAAAATAACGTTCTAAAATTAGGATAGGATGTTATTCTGTAAAAGCATAGACTAGACTAGAACAGAACAGAATAATAGAGTAGAATAGAACAGAACAGAATAATAAAATATAACAATTCTATCCTTGCCCATTAGGATGCCTTTTTCCAAAACCTTGCCAATGCTCTCTTTTTCTCTTTCACCCTCCTCCAGCTCCTAGAATTGTTCGACAGCGAAGACCCCAGGGAACGTGAATACCTCAAGACCATCCTTCACCGGGTTTACGGCAAATTCCTGGGCCTCCGGGCGTATATTCGCAAGCAATGCAATAACATTTTTTTGAGGTGAGGGGCTTCTCCGCCTTCGGTTTTCCTGCGTTTTCATCCTGAGCAATCAAGGAGTGTTGTGTGTCGTGCGCGACCTTTTCTAATTTCTAATCTAATCACAAAAATTTCTGACTAATTCCAAGGAGAGAAATCAACTGAGCCTGTAGAGCAGTTTTCAATCTTGGCCACTTTAAGAGGGGTGGACTTCAACTCCCAGAATTCCCCAGCCAGCATGCTTTAAGAAGGGTGGACTTCGACTCCCAGAATTCCCCAGCCAGCATGCTTTAAGAAGGGTGGACTTCAACCCCCAGAATCCCCCAGCCAGCATGCTTTAAGAGGGGTGGACTTCAACTCCCAGAATTCCCCAGCCAGCATGCTTTAAGAGGGGTGGACTTCGACTCCCAGAATTCCCCAGCCGGCATGCTTTAAGAAGGGTGGACTTCAACCCCCAGAATCCCCCAGCCAGCATGCTTTAAGAGGGGTGGACTTCAACTCCCAGAATTCCCCAGCCAGCATGCTTTAAGAGGGGTGGACTTCGACTCCCAGAATTCCCCAGCCGGCATGCTTTAAGAAGGGTGGACTTCGACTCCAGAATTCCCCAGACAGCATGCTTTAAGAGGGGTGGACTTCAACTCCCAGAATTCCCCAGCCAGCATGCTTTAAGAGGGGTGGACTTCAACTCCCAGAATTCCCCAGCCAGCATGCTTTAAGAAGGGTGGACTTCGACTCCCAGAATTCCCCAGCCGGCATGCTTTAAGAAGGGTGGACTTCAACCCCCAGAATCCCCCAGCCAGCATGCTTTAAGAGGGGTGGACTTCAACCCCCAGAATCCCCCAGCCAGCATGCTTTAAGAAGAGTGGACTTCGACTCCCAGAATTCCCCAGACAGCATGCTTTAAGAGGGGTGGACTTCAACCCCCAGAATCCCCCAGCCAGCATGCTTTAAGAAGAGTGGACTTTGACTCCCAGAATCCCCCAGCCAGCATGCTTTAAGAGGGGTGGACTTCGACTCCCAGAATTCCCCAGCTGGCATGCTTTAAGAAGGGTGGACTTCAACTCCCAGAATTCCCCAGCCAACATGCTATAAGAAGGGTGGACTTCGACTCCCAGAATTCCCCAGCTGGCATGCTTTAAGAGAGGTGGACTTCGACTCCCAGAATTCCCCAGCCGGCATGCTTTAAGAAGGGTGGACTTCGACTCCCAGAATTCCCCAGCCAGCATGCTTTAAGAGGGGTAGACTTCAACTCCCAGAATTCCCCAGCCAGCATGCTTTAAGAGGGGTGGACTTCAACCCCCAGAATCCCCCAGCCAGCATGCTTTAAGAGGGGTGGACTTCGACTCCCAGAATTCCCCAGCCGGCATGCTTTAAGAAGGGTGGACTTCGACTCCCAGAATTCCCCAGCTGGCATGCTTTAAGAGGGGTGGACTTCGACTCCCAGAATTCCCCAGCCGGCATGCTTTAAGAAGGGTGGACTTCAACCCCCAGAATCCCCCAGCCAGCATGCTTTAAGAGGGGTAGACTTCAACTCCCAGAATTCCCCAGCCAGCATGCTTTAAGAGGGGTGGACTTCGACTCCCAGAATTCCCCAGCCGGCATGCTTTAAGAAGGGTGGACTTCGACTCCCAGAATTCCCCAGCTGGCATGCTTTAAGAGGGGTGGACTTCGACTCCCAGAATTCCCCAGCCGGCATGCTTTAAGAAGGGTGGACTTCGACTCCCAGAATTCCCCAGCCGGCATGCTTTAAGAAGGGTGGACTTCAACCCCCAGAATCCCCCAGCCAGCATGCTATAAGAAGGGTGGACTTCAACTCCCAGAATTCCCCAGCCAGCATGCTTTAAGAAGGGTGGACTTCAACTCCCAGAATTCCCCAGCTGGCATGCTTTAAGAGGGGTGGACTTCGACTCCCAGAATTCCCCAGCCAGCATGCTTTAAGAAGGGTGGACTTCAACTCCCAGAATTCCTCAGCCAACATGCTATAAGAAGGGTGGACTTCAGTTCCCAGAATCCCCCAGCCGGCATGCTTTAAGAGGCGTGGACTTCAGTTCCCAGAATCCCCCAGGCAGCATGCTATAAGAAGGGTGGACTTCAACTCCCAGAATCCCCCAGGCAGCATGCTTTAAGAGGGGTGGACTTCAACTCCCAGAATCCCCAGCTGGCATGTTTTAAGAGGGGTGGACTTCAACTCCCAGAATCCCCCAGCCAGCATGCTTCAAGAAGGGTGGACTTCAACTCCCAGAATCCCTCACCTGGCATGCTTTAAGATGAGTGGACTTCAACTCCAACCTTCTGGCTAGGGAATTCTGGGAGTTGAAGTCCACCAGTCTTAAAGCTGTCAAGTTTGAAGACCTCTGTCTTAAAGCTTGCTGGCTGGGGAATTCTGGGAGTTTGGTTCACACACTTAAAAGCATGCAGACCAGGAAATTCTGGGATTTGAAATCCATACATTGTAAAGCGTTCTGACTGGAGAATTCTGGGAGTTGAAGTCCGCCCATATTAAAAGATGCTAGGTGGGGAGTTTTGGGATTTGAAATCCATATATCTTAAAGCATTCTGATTGTGGAATTCTGGGAATCTTGAAGTATACTAACTGGGGAATTCTGGAACTTGAAGTCCACCCATTTTGAAGCATGATGGCTGGGGGATTCTGGGAGTTGAAGTCGTAAGGGTGAAAAACGATCATAAGTCACTTTTATCAGCGCCATTTTAACTTCAAATGGTGAGTAAACGGGTTGCTATAAATATCGGACCTACCTGTTGTGTTTTGGGAAGGTGAGGATGATGGGAAAAGGGAAGATCTTTGGGGAAGACAGTGACGAGAATAAAACCCTCCCTGTTTCTTCCTTTCCTTTCCCCCAACAGGTTTATCTACGAGACCGAACATTTCAACGGAGTGGCTGAATTATTGGAAATCCTTGGGAGGTAAATCTTTCCCCATTCTTTAAAGCAGGGGTCTCCAACCTTGGCAACTTTTAAGACTTGTGGACTTCAACTCCCAGAGTTCCTCAGCCAAGAGAGCATCTCTGAAAGGAGGGCCCTCTAGTCTCTGGTCGAAGACCTTTAACCAAGGAGAACTTGCCATTTCATGTGGCAGTCTGTTCCACAGGCTGCCGTTCTATATAATTCCTTCCTCACCCGGATTTCTTCGAACTGTAGTTTAGTCGTGCGGTGGCGCAGTGGTTAGAGTGCGGTACTGCAGGCTATTTCTGCCGGCTGTCTGCAATTTGACAATTCGAATCTCACCAGGCTCAAGGTTGACTCAGCCTTCCGTCCTTCCAGGGTGGGTAAAATGAGGACCCAGATTGTTGATGGGGGCAAGAGGCTGACTCTGTAAACTGCTTAGAGGAGGCTGTAAAAGGGATATAAGTCTAAGTGGTATTGCTAGAGGTGTAGGGTTTCCTGGAGGGGAGGGAGGGAAGGAAGGAAAGAGAGAGAGAGAAAGTAGGAAAGAAAAAGAAAGACAGAAAGAAAAAGAAAGGAAGGAAGGGATGGGATGGGATAGGATGAGATGGGATGGGATGGGAAGAAAGAAAAAAAGAAAAGGGAAGGAAGGAAAGAATGAAAGAAAAAAGAAAAGGAAGGAAGGAAGGAAAGAAAGAAGGAAAGGAGAGGATGGGATTGGATGGGAAGAAAAAAGGGAAGGAAAGAAAGGAAGAAGGAAAGAAGAAGGAAGGAAGGAAGGCAAAAGAAAATTGTAAAACTGGAGATTAAATTCTTAAATTAATCCATCTGAATGTTTTTCAACCTCTGAGAAATTCTGGCCAGGGAATTCTGGGAGATGAAGTCCACTCATCCAAGCCGCTTCGTTGGGAAGCCCTGATCTAGCTCCCCCGCCACGGATACGAGAAATTGGCTGCTGCAACAACAACCCTGCAGGGATGACCCTCCCTCCCTCCCTTAAAATCCCCCCACCCCGCCTTTTCTTTCAGCATCATCAACGGCTTCGCGCTGCCCTTGAAGGCGGAACACAAGCAGTTCCTGGTGCGGGTTCTGATCCCGCTACACTCTGTCAAATCGCTCTCCATTTTCCACGCCCAGGTGAGCCTGGCAGCGCCTGGCACCCAGCAACCCCGGGGGTGGGTGGGTGCCGGAGATGAGCCCTCAGGGCGCTCTGGGTTCAGAGAAGCTCCTCACCCGGATTCCTCTCTTGCAGCTGGCCTACTGCGTGGTCCAGTTCTTGGAGAAAGACGCCACACTGACCGAGCACGTAAGTCTGCCCTTTGCAAGGGACAGGGGGGGCAAGCAGCGGGGCAGGGGGCACGGCTGCAGCGGGGGGTGGGGGGGGCGAGATTTGGCAGCGGGGCAGCAGCCCTGGGCGCGAGAGGCACCTTCGAACAAGAGCCGGAGTTTTCTTTTCGCTCATTCCTTGCGTTTCTAGAGCTGCCCAACCCCACTAAGTGAAAAATTCAAAAAATTGGCTTAAAATTCCAATATTTTTCCTCTCCTTCTCTCTCTCTCTCTCTCTCTCTCTCTCTCTCTCTCTCTCTCTCTTGAATGATAACATCTGTCCCATTGCAATTCTGGGGCTCCATTTTATGGTGATAATATTATGATTTTAATCTGAATTTAATAGGTTATCTCTCATATTTTATTGTCCACTTATCTTATATATATTTATATATACATATATATATACATACATACATACACACACATATATATATATATATATATATATATATATATATATATATATATATATATATATGGGTCTTTGGTTATTCGGGTTTTCTCCCGTGTAAAATTGGAGGTTTCTTGGCAACGTTTCGACGAAGTCTCATTCGTCATCTTCAGGCTGGTGTCTAGGAGCAACATTGCTCCTAGAAGCACGAAGCCGAAGACACCAGCCTGAAGATGACGAATGAGACTTCGTCACAGGTAATCCTTGTTTTATGACCACAATTGCTCCACGATTGAGCAATTTCACACAGGGGTTGTTGTTGTTTTTTTTTTTAATAAAGTGAAACATTTTTTGTTAAGTGAGACATTTAAGTGAGTTCTGCCCCGTTTTACGACCTTTCTTGCCTGAGTTGTTAAGTGAATTGCTGCAGTTATTAAGTTAGGAAAACGGTTGTTAAGTGAATCTGGTTTCTTCATTGACTTTGCTGGTCAGAAGGTCGCAAAAGATGATTACTGGGACACTGCAATCGTCATAAGTACGAACCGAATAGGAGCCAAGCATCTGATTTTTGATCATGTGACCATGGGGAGGCTACAACGGTTGTAGGTGGGAGAAACGGTCATAAGTCACTTTTTTTAATGGCATTGCAACTTTGGTCACTATCAATCAGAATAGAGCTTGAAGGGACCTTAGAGGTCTTCTAGTCCAGCCCCGTGCTCAGGCAGGAAAGCCCTATACCATTTCAGACAGGTGCCGTCCAGTCTCCTCTTCAAAACCTCCAGTGATGAAGTGCCCACAACTTCTGATGGCAAGCTGTTCCACAGGTTAATTGTCTTCACCGTTAGGAAGTTTCTCCTCAATTCCAAGTTGCTTCTCTCCTTGATTAGTTTCCATTCATTGTTTCTTGTCCTGCCCTCAGGTGCTTTGCTTAAAAAGTTTGGGTTAAAAATGGTTTTAGGTTTTTTTAACATTAAACAGATGGTTGTAAGTTGTAATATATATATATATTATATATATATAATATAATATATACTATATACCAGTGATGGCTAACCTTTTTGCCATTGCGTGCCAGGAAGGGGTGGGGGTGGGGGAGGTTTGCCCATGCATGTGCCCACACCCATAATTCTATGTGCCCCCCACACACATGCGAGCGCGACCCCCTCTTCCCCCCCTACTCCTGGCACGTGATGGCCCGGTAGGTCCGTTTTTCTTTCTCACCTGACTCCAGATCCTTTCTATGCATCTGGGGAGGGCGAAAACAGCCTTCCCCACCCCCTCGGAGGTCGGAAGTTGAGAAACGGGCCGTTTTGGGCCTCCAAGGGGGTGGGGAAGACTGTTTTCGCCCTCCCCAGATGCATAAAGAGGATCTGGAGCCAGGGAGAAAGAAAAACGGGCCTTCCCCCGCCCCCGCAGGCCCTCGTCTGGTGGGCCCAAAAGGGCCGAAAATCAGCTGACAGAGCTGAGCTGGCGTGCCAAGCAACATGACTCCATAGGTGCCATAGGTTCGCCATCACGGCTATATAGTATATTTATTTGAGAGAGAGAGAGAGAGAGAGAGAGAGAGAGAGAGAGAGAGAGAGAGAGAGAGAGAGAGAATATAAGATGTATGTATGTACCATATTTCCCCGAAAATAAGACTAATTGGAAAATAAGCCCTAATGCATCTTTTGGAGCAAAAATTAATATAAGACCTCGTCTTATTTTCAGGGAAACATGGTATATATGTAGTGTGTATGTACGTATTGACATGAACATTTCTCCCACCTACAATATATGTGTGTGTATAGTCCCCAACTTACAACCATCCATTTAGATATATATATATATATGTATATGTCTGTGATGAAATCCAATTTTTTTTACTACCGGTTCTGTGGGCGTGGCTTGGTGGGTGTGGCAGGGGAAGGATATTGCAAAATCTCCATTCCCACCTCACTCGGGGGCCAGCCAGAGGTGGAATTTGCTGGTTCTCCAAACTGCTCAAAATTTCTGCTACCGGTTCTCCAGAACCTGTCAGAACCTGCTGGATTTCACCCTTGCTATATGTCTATGTATGTATGTATATAGATATATATAGATATACACAGGCAAGCACACATATTTGCTGACGCTCTATTTAAACTAAATATGAATATCGGCGATTTCATGACCTCTACAGATGCCGTACACTAAATACAAATCAATCAATCAATCAATCAATATTTTCTCTTTTCTTCGGCAGGTGATACGGGGCCTGTTGAAATACTGGCCAAAGACCTGCACTCAAAAAGAGGTACCGAAGGGCTCGGCGGGGGGGGGGGTTGTCGCATGCATAGAGAGGGGTCAGGCCCCGCAAAGGGTCTCCCCCTCCCTTCATCCCCTCCCTCTCCCCCCTTCCTGATCAGGTGATGCTCTTGGGGGAAATTGAGGAGATCCTGGATGTGATCGAGCCCTCGCAGTTCGTGAAGATCCAGGAGCCGCTCTTCAAGCAAGTGGCGCGATGCATCGCCAGCCCCCACTTCCAGGTGCTTTGGGGAGGAGGGGGCGCCGAGCAAAAAGGGCGGGGAGGGGGAAACCATCTTTGAGGTCGTCCTCCATTTACGACCGCAAATGGAGAGGGAGTTTCAGTTGCCAAGACATGCGGTCATTAAAGCAAGTCGTCAAGTCACCGGGACTGCATTTTCACAACCAGTTTTACTTCGGTCGTTAAGTGAATCGCATGGTTGTTAAGTGAATCACGTGGTCGCTAAGTGAATCTTTCTCCCTCCCCAAATTGATTTTGCTTATGGGAAGCCAGGTAGTGTTGTGACCCAGGCCCAAGTAGTTAGTATTAAATACAAACAGTTCCAAAAGAGCCTTGGTAGTACAGTGATCTAAGGCACCCTGTTATTAAGCTGGTTATTAAGACCAGCTGCCTGCAATTACCGCAGGTTCGAATCTCGCCAAGGCTCAAGGTTGACTCAGCCTTCCATCCTTTCTAAGGTAGGTAAATTGAGGACCCGGATTGTGGGGGCAATAAGCTGACTTTGTATAAATATACAAAAGGATGAAGGCTATTGCCGAGCACATTGTCAGCTGCCCTGAGTCTCCGGAGAAGGGCGGCATATAAATCAAATTTTAAAAAATAAATAAATAAAAAATAAAAAAATCAGCTGAGAATTAACTCCTTCTCAGCGTCGTCCAAACTAAATGAAAGCAAATTCTTCAAAACACCATTACATAGTTAATCACCGACCTTGGGATAATTAGGCAAAGTGCCAAAGGCTTTTCTTGGCAAAAGCTCAGAAGCAGAAGACGCCGACAAGAAATGAATACAGTGAAACAAGAACCAATTCTCTCAAACGGTTGTTTTCCGTCAAAGAGCCCAAGAGCCGTTGCTGGTCCTTTAAGCCTTATGGGAGGGGCCAATCATCTCTTGGCCTTACTCCCGAGTCGTCCTCTTTGCTTGAGCTGCTCCTGCCTTCTGGCAGCTCTTCTCACACATGCACTAGGAACAGGCTCCTCCTGTTCCTCTGCCTCTCTACTGTCAGCCTCTGGAGGCTCCGGAGTCCGTGTATCACTCCCCGATGGCCCCGGCCCCATCTCTGCCTGCGACGCAGAACCCTCATCCGGGCCTTCCCCAGCTTCCAGGACTGGCCCATGTTCTTCCTCATCCTCGTCGCTGTCTGACTCCGCTGCCAGCTCCGCAGGCTGCTGGCGGACCACAACAGGTAGGTGGTTTGCGACTGTAATACGCACAATTGCCAATGAGGATGAAATGTGATCCGATGACCGAAGGGGAGAAGTTGCGACAGTTGTAACTTTGAGGATGGGTCATAAGTCACTTTTTCTGAGATCGTCGTAACTTTGAACCATCATTAAGCCATTGGTCATAATTCAAAGCCCGCCTTACAGGTAGTCCTCAACTTGCAACCATTCATTTAGTGACCGTTCGAAGCTACAACCGCACCGAAAGAAGTGACTTACGACCTTTAGTCACACACTGATGCAGCCTCCCCGTGGTCAAGTGTTCATAATTCATGCGCTTGACGACTGACTCGTATTTATGATGGTAGCAGTGTCTTGGGGTCACGGGATCCCCTTTTTGCGACCGTCGGACAAGAAAAACCAACGGGGAAAGCCAGATTCACTTAACGACCAGGTTACTCACTTAACGACCACAGTGATTCACTTAACCACCGTGGCCATAAAGGTTGTAAAACAGGACAACACTCACTTAGCAACCGTCTTGCTTAGAAGGGGAAACGGGGCAAAACTCAATAAATGTCTCACTTAACAACAGAAAATTTTGGGCTCGATTGTGGTCGTAAATCGAGGACTGCCCAGCTTGGAGGTGGCTGGGTCAGGGGCTTTTCAAATGGGCTTTCAAATACTCACCGCTGTTGCTCTGTGCCCCCCCGTCCCCAAAAACAGGTGGCCGAACGGGCACTCTATTTCTGGAACAACGAATACATCCTGAGCCTGGTGGAGGACAATTGTCACACGGTGCTGCCCACCATCTTTGGCACTCTCTACCGCGTCTCCAAGGAGCACTGGAACCCGTGAGTCCGGCAGACACGGCACCAGGGAGGACTTGGTCAGAGAACGAGGACTTCCTCAGACTTCCCCAAAAGTTAGAAAACTCACCTGGGAAAAAGCCAGGGGTGAAATGCTCCCAGTTCGGACTGGATCGCCCAATCTGGTAGCGATGGCAGCAGGTGGTTTGGAGAACCGGTACCAAAAATCCCTGTCTCCCCCCCCCCCCCCCCCCCCCCCCCGCATGCCCAGCTGAGCCGCGCGATCCTCAGAGGCTGTTTTTTTTTTACTTTTAAAAGCATTTTTTCTACAACCTCTTCGGCCAAAAAAATGCTTTTAAAAGTAATTAAAAAAAAAGCCACTGATGATCACACAGTTCAGCTGGGATCGTCAGAGGCTTTTAAAAGACAGTTGTAGAAAAAATGCTTTTAAAAGCCTCTGACGATCGTAGCTGAGTTGCCTGATTGCCAATCAGGCAACTCTTCATTGAAGAGGTTGTAGAAAAAATGGTTTTAAAGGTTTTTTTTAAAAAAGTTGGCCACGCCCACCCAGTCACATTACCCACCCACCCCCCAAGCCATGCCCACAGAACTGGTAGTAACATAGATTTCACCACTGGAAAAAGCCCACTTCCCACTCCAGGAAATTACAACCTGGTATAGATTGTCCTCCCGGCCAGTCGGAATGGGACAACTCGTTGCAGCCAACTCTCCGTGGGACGATCCAAGAATTCAATTTAGTTATTTCAAATAATTTAAAAAATATTATAATTTTGGTCATTCGCATTTTATTTTGTCCCTCCTTTGGCGTCCTTAATGATTCTATTCAACTACTTCTTCAATGTTTGTGTGATTCTTGTCCCACAGTGAGTTACCCATAGCGAATTGGCCATGAAGAGTTGACCATGGCTAGTTGGCTACAGTGAGTTGGCCATGAAGAGTTGACCATGGCAAGTTGGCTGCAGTGAGTTGGCCATGAAGAGTTGACCATGGCTAGTTGGCTGCGGTGAATTGGCCATGAAGAGTTGACCATGGCTAGTTGGCTGCAGTGAGTTGTCCATGAAGAGTTGACCATGGCAAGTTGGCTGCAGTGAGTTGGCCATGAAGAGTTGACCATGGCTAGTTGGCTGCGGTGAATTGGCCATGAAGAGTTGACCATGGCTAATGGCTACAGTGAGTTGGCCATGAAGAGTTGACCATGGCAAGTTGGCTGCAGTGAGTTGGCCATGAAGAGTTGACCATGGCTAGTTGGCTGCGGTGAATTGGCCATGAAGAGTTGACCATGGCAAGTTGGCTGCGGTGAATTGGCCATGAAGAGTTGACCATGGCAAGTTGGCTGCAATGAGTTGTCCATGAAGAGTTGACCATGGCAAGTTGGCTACAGTGAGTTGTCCATGAAGAGTTGACCATGGCAAGTTGGCTGCAGTGAGTTGGCCATGAAGAGTTGACCATGGCTAGTTGGCTGCGGTGAATTGGCCATGAAGAGTTGACCATGGCTAGTTGGGTGCAGTGAGTTGTCCATGGTGAATTGGCCATGAAGAGTTGACCATGGCAAGTTGGCTACAGTGAGTTGGCCATGAAGAGTTGACAATGGCAAGTTGGCTGCAGTGAGTTGGCCATGAAGAGTTGACCATGGCTAGTTGGCTGCAGTGAGTTGTCCATAGTGAATTGACCATGAAGAGTTGACCATGGCTAGTTGGCTGTAGTGAGTTGGCCATGGCGAGTTGTCGTAGTTGTGGGACTGTAGGGATGTTGGGCTTCCCCATGTGTCCCAGGTTCGTCTTCTCCTTGTTCTCACCTCTCCGTCCCACCTTTCTTCCCAGGACTATTGTGTCCCTGGTCTACAACGTCCTCAAGACCTTCATGGAGATGAACGGCAAGCTCTTCGATGAACTCACTGCCTCCTACAAGGTGGAGAAGCAGCAGTAAGTGTGTTTGTGCAAGGGTGTGAACTGTTTGAGTGGGGGTGAGGAGATGAGGATGGGGAATTCTGGGAGTTGAAGCCCACAGGCCTTCAAGTTACAGATTACAGATTAACAGAGCTGGAAGGGACCTTGTAGGTCATCTAGTCCAACCCCCTGCACAAGCAGGCAACAATACACCATTTCTGACAAATGGCAGTCCAGTCTCTTCTTGGAAGCCTCCACTGATGAAGCTCCCACAGCTTCTGTATAACAGAATAACAGAGTTGGAAGGGACCTTGGAGGTCATCTAGTCCAACCCCCTGCCCAAACAGGAGACCCCACACCTTTTCTGACAGATGGCAGCCCAGTCACTTCTGGAAAGCCTCCAGGGATGAAGCTCCCACAACTTCCGAAGGCAACTTCTGTTCCATCAGTTGATGGTTCTCACTGTCAGAAAATTCCAAGTTGAATCTCTCCTTGAATCAGTTTCCATCCGTTCTTCCTTGTCTGGCCTTTGGGTGCTTTGGAAAAATAGCTTGACTCCCTTCCTCCTCTCTGGGGCAGCCCCACAAATATCGGAAGAGGCTCTCCTGTCTCCCCTGGTCCTTCTCTTCACTAGACCAGCCAGGCCCAGTTCTAAGCTTGGCTTGGTTTTGTGAATAGGGGATGGAATTGGCATCTTGTACAAAGGCAGCCCATTGAGCTAGTTAATGGTTCAGTCAACTATCACAGAATTGCGGAGTCAGAAGGGATGGCAAGGATAAAATAAAGAATAACAAGAGTTGGAAGGGGCCTTGGAGGTCTTCTAGTCCAACCCCCTGCTCAAGCAGGAGACCCTGTACCATTTCAGACAAATGGCTTGTCCAGTCTCTTTCTTAAAAGCCTCCAGTGATGGAGCACCCACAATTTCTGGTGGCAAGCTGTTCCACTGGTTAATTGTTCTCCTTATTTCCAGGTTGAGTATGCAAGAAAACCGGCTAAACCACTCATAAGACTCTCTGTCTCTCTCTCTCTCTCTCTCTGTGTGTGTGTGTGTAAACCTCCAAAGTCAGAAAACATCAGGAAGTTTTTAAATAGTCTCCTGCTTGCGCAGGGGGTTAGACTAGAAGACCTCCAAGGTCCCTTCCGACTCTGTTATTCTGAAATGCAATCTAGTAAACTCCACGTTAGACCGGTCATTTAGGTCAGGGGTCCCCAACTTTTGTGGCTTGGTGGCCCGGCTGGAAGCGGGGGAGAGGGGGAATCAGGCCGCACGAGTGGCGGTCCAGTGTGTGCTCACGTATACATGTCACGCAGGTTGGGCCATTTGCATGCGTGCCCATACTGCCAGCCTGTTGCTCGCATGGCCTGGTTCTGAATTGGCCATGGGCCAGTAGTAGAAGGCGGCCCGAGGGTTGGGGACCCCGATGTAGATATAGGGGTTGTTGGTTTTTTTGGCCAAATGGCTGTCCAATCTCTAAAACAGGAGTCCCCAATCTTTCGGACCTCAGGGATCCATAATTTTAAATCCCATGGATCACTAGTATGATCTGCCTAATGACCGGATGAGTGGGTGTGGCGAGGTGGTCATGTGACTGGGTGGGTGGGGTCAACTCGATGTCACTCACATTGAGGGACGCCTCTGCTTGCCCCTCCCCTCCTCGCCCGGGCTCCTTAGGGCCCCAACAGGAAGTAGTTGCTGGAGCTAAGCAGCCACCAGGAGAACAAAACAGCTCAGTTCAAATTGGATCTGGCCGAGAAGGAGGCTCAGCAGAAGTACCTCACTGAGGACTAGGAGCTTAGGCTTTCCAAGCAGAGGGAAGACCTGCAAGGCCAGGTACCGGCACCTGGAGGCTCAGCGGGCTGAGATAGTCAGCCAGTTTCCAGGCCATGATGCAGTCCCACTGGAACGAGGCCCTCCGGCTCTTCGCCCAAAGTCCCCCACCAGGAGGCCGAAGCAGACCCCAAGTCGGAATTTCTGCCCCCCTCCGACCCACAGAAGAAGACCCCAAAGGGGGAGACTCTCTGCAGCAACACAAACGTTCATTGCACGTATCTGTCCTAGGGGCCCTAGTTTGAGGACCCCCGAGTTAGTGCAATATTAAAAAATGCAAATAATTTTTCTGTGGACCACCAAAATTTTCTCGCGGACCACCAGTTGGTGACCACTGGTCTAGAAGATCTTCAAAGTTGCTCCCAACTCTTGTTAATTGTGTAATTCTGAATTTTGTCATTTTTCTGGGCATGTGGTTGGGCGGGTGGGGGTGGGTGTTGAACGGGAAGCCTCCTTCTTTGCCCCTGACCCCCCCCACTCCTCCTCCTCCTCTTCCCCTCCCCGCAGGGAACTGAAGAAGGAGAAGGAACGCCAGGAGCTCTGGAGGCATCTGGACGAACTTCAGCTGCAGAAGCTCCAAGGCTTGGAAGAAGCCAAGATGAACCGCTTGAATTTGCAACGCACCCTGGCCAGCTAGGAGCCCCTCCTCCGCCCCTGGAAGTGATACCCCCACCCACACCCTCGTGGGCAGTGGGAACGGTCCACCCCTCCCAGGCCGAGACAGTTGGTTCTCCTCCCCACACCCCTCCACATCGTGTGCCGAGTCGGATCTCCCGTCCTCGGCTGCCCCCCACCGCGAGGCCAGCCGGAAAACCGAAGGACGAGAGTTTGGGGGGCCGGGCAGTGGAGGGGGGAGGCTGGGCTGCGATGCCCCCCCTCCTTGCCTAAAACTGATGGGCCTGTAAATAATAGGGGAGCCACAATGTTGCAAAGACAATTGGGGGGGTGGGGGGGAAATGGCTAACCAGGCTTTGTGGGTGGGTGAGGTGGAACGGGAGAATTGGAGTGCAATACCCGACGGGGAGGCAGGGGGGGACAGAGCTTCTCCCCCTCCCGTGGTCCTCCGGGGCAGGGAAAATGCAGCCCCCCCCACTTAGTAGTGCAACCCCCTGACTCAACGGTTGTAGAGCACCTCCTTGCCCCCTAAGCCCCCACACTTCCTTCCCCAAAGGGCCAATCTCCTCGTTTGCGGGGTGGTGGCGGGCATGTCCTGCCATGGAAGAAGGGGGTGCCGCCCCGGGAGAGGCCCTGTGTGGTGGTGGGCTTGTGTGGAGAAAAAAAATTGCTCCCCACCCCCCCAGCAGTTTGTTAGTGTGGGTTTGCAGTTGTGTCTGGCTGGTTGTGTGGTTGTGCGCACGAGAGAGAGAGGTTGCAGGCGGTCTTCACTATGTCCTCTGCAGCTCGGGGGGGGCGGGAGAAGGGAAGGGGGGCAGGGCACATGGGGCAGTGAGGTGTCTGTGTGTGCCCCCTTCGGTTTTGTGTTCCTCAGAGGGTTTCAGAAACACACAGACACACACACACAGGGTCAGAGCGAAGGAAAGGGTGCATATTGCCAGGGCCAAAGTAAGCGTACTTCAGTTCTCCACCTCTTCCTTTCTCCTTTCTGCTCCTTCTCTTTCCTCCTCCTCCTCTTCTCCTCCTCTTTCCCTAGCTGCCTTCGTCCTCCTCTTCCTTTCTCTTCCTTTCTCTTCCTCCTCCTCTTTCCTCCTTTCTCCTCCTCTTCTTTTTCTCTTTCCTCCACCTCCTCCTCCTCCTATTCTTTTTCTCTTTTCTCCTCCTTCTCCTTTCTCCTCCTCCTGTTCCTTCCTCCTCCTCCTTCTCTTTCCTCCTCCTCCTCCTCTTCCTTTCTCTTCCTCTTTTTCTCTTCCTCCTCCTTCTCCTCCTCCTTTTTCTCTTTCCTCCTCCTCCTCCTCTTCCTTTCTCTTCCTCCTCCTCTTTCCTCCTCCTTTCTCCTCCTCTTCTTTTTCTCTTTCCTCCACCTCCTCCTCCTCCTATTCTTTTTCTCTTTTCTCCTCCTTCTCCTTTCTCCTTCTCCTCCTGTTCCTTCCTCCTCCTCCTTCTCTTTCCTCCTCCTCCTCTTCCTTTCTCTTCCTCTTTTTCTCTTCCTCCTCCTTCTCCTCCTCCTTTTTCTCTTTCCTCCTCCTCCTCCTCTTCCTTTCTCTTCCTCCTCCTCTTTCCTCCTTTCTCCTCCTCCTCTTCTTTTTCTCTTTCCTCCACCTCCTCCTCCTCCTATTCTTTTTCTCTTTCCTCCTCTTTTCTCCTCCTTCTCCTTTCTCCTTCTCCTCCTGTTCCTTCCTCCTCCTCCTTCTCTTTCCTCCTCCTCCTCTTCCTTTCTCTTCCTCTTTTTCTCTTCCTCCTCCTTCTCCTCCTCCTTTTTCTCTTTCCTCCTCCTCCTCTTCCTTCCTCTTCCTCCTCTTTCCTCCTCCTTTCTCCTCCTCTTCTTTTTCTCTTTCCTCCTCCTCCTCCTCCTCTTCTTTTTCTCTTTCCTCCTCTTTTCTCCTCCTTCTCCTTTCTCCTCCTCCTCCTCTTCCTCCTCCTCTTCTTTTTCTCTTTCCTCCTCCCTTCTCCTTCTCCTCCTGTTCCTTCCTCCTCCTCCTTCTCTTTCCTCCTCCTCCTCTTCCTTTCTCTTCCTCTTTTTCTCTTCCTCCTCCTTCTCCTCCTCCTTTTTCTCTTTCCTCCTCCTCCTCCTCTTCCTTTCTCTTCCTCCTCCTCTTTCCTCCTCCTTTCTCCTCCTCCTTTTTTTCTTTCCTCCTCCTCCTCCTATTCTTTTTCTCTTTTCTCCTCCTTCTCCTCTTCCTCTTCTTCTGCTCTTCCTTTTCTCTTTCCTCCTCCTCCTCTTCCTTTTTCCTCCTCCTCTTCTTCCTCCTCTTCTCTGCCTCCCTTCTCTCTCCTTCCTCCCCTTCCTGCTTCTCCTCCCTGGGCTCCTGACCTTGGCGGAAGACATATTTGCTGGATAGGACAACTCAAAGGCATTGCAGCAGGCTCTCTGCCTATCTCGCTTTGTGTGTGTGTGTGTGTGTGTGTGTGTGTTTGCGTGAGTGCCTGTTGTGCGTGTTTAGTACAAAATCTCATCGCAGGAGGGAAATGGAGGAAACCCAGCGCAGCAGCCTCTCAAGTCCCGTCCTTGCTGGGGAGGGCGGAAGAAGGATGCTCCTAAGAACCCCTGGGAAGCAAATGGATTCCTTTCTCAGCATCTGGCTTGGGATGCTCAGAGACACTGAACATCTGGAAAGCTACCTGAAGTGGGTTTCTTCATCCCCGCTGCACCTGCATGGGGACCGAGCAGAGAAGCATAAAAATAAAAAACACCCTAATTTTTATAGCTCCCAGTTGGAACTGCGAGGTCCTTGGTGCTCTCTGAGTTTGGTCAGTCTCTCTTGCATACGTGTCACGATCCAACTAGGCCACATCGATGCTAGTCAATCAATCAGAATAGAGCCGGAAGGGACCTTGGAGGTCTTCTAGTCCAGCCCCCTGCTCAATTATACCATTTCCTAAGACAAGTGGCTGTCGAGTCTCTTCTTAAAAACTCCAGTGACAGAGCACCCACAATTTCTGGTGGCAAGCTGTTCCACTGGTTATAAAATAGTATAGACCAGCAGAGTTGGACAGGACCTTGTAGGTCATCTAGTCTGACCCCCTGAGAACCTATACAATCTCAAGACAGTCTCAAAACCTCCAGCGATGAAGCACCTACAATTTCTGGTGGCAAGCTGTTCCACTGGTAAAATTGTCCTCACTGTTAAGGAAGTTTCTCCTTAATCCCAGGTTGCTTCTCTCCTCGATTAGTTTCCATCTGTTGCTTCTTGTCCTGCCTTCTGGTGCTTTGGAGAATAATTGGACCCTTCCCTCTTCTTTGGGGGCAGCCCCTCAAATACTGGAAGACTGCTATCATGTCACCCCTAATTCTTCTTTTCTCCAGACTAGCCAGACCCAAATCCTGCAACCGTTCTTCGTATGTTTTAATCGTCTTAGTTGCTCTTCCCTGCACTTTTTCCAAAGTCTTAACATACAAAAGTATGAAGGCTATTGTAAGCCGCCCTGAGTCTCCGGAGAAGGGCGGCATATAAATCGAACCCATAAATAAATCGAACCAATAAATCTTTTTTTATAACGTGGGGACCAAAACCGGACGCAGTATTCCAGCTGTGGCCTTACCAAGGCTTTATAAAGCGGTACTGCATGTGATTTTGATTCTATGCCTCTGTTTATGCCACCAAGGATTGTATTCGCTTTTTTTGGCTGCTGATGGCACTGAGGATGTTACCTTCTTGGGTCGTGAAACGTCTTCAGGAAAACAAGCAAGCTCAGAGAGCACCAAGGACCCCTCAACCCTAAGTGTCACACTATGGCTGCAGCTGGCATACTTTCTTCTCTCCCACCCACCCCCGGACACTTCTCGGGAGGGAAGGAAGCCCCCAGGTCCCCTATTCCAACCCCCTGCTTTAGGTAGAATCCAGGAGAGCATCTCTGAAAAGAGGGGCCTCCAGTCAAAGACCTTTAGCCAAGGAGAACTTCCCACTTCATGTGGTAGGCTGTTCCACAGGCTGCCATTCTATACAATTCCTTCTTCATCCGGATTTCTTCGAACCGTAGTTTAGTCGTGCGGTGGCGCAGTGGTTAGAGTGCGGTACTGCAGGTTACTTATGCTGGCTGCCTGCAATTTGGCAGTTCGAATCTCACCAGGCTCAAGGTTGACTCAGCCTTCCGTCCTTCCGAGGTGGGTAAAATGAGGACCCAGATTGTTGGGGGAATAATATGCTGACTCTGTAAGCCGCTTAGAGAGGGCTGTAAAACACTGTGAAGCGGGATAAGTCTAAGTGCTATCTTCCTTCCTTCCTTCCTTCCCTGTTAGAATGCAATATTGCAGACTAACTCTGCCCACTGCCAGCAGTTCGATCCTGACCGGCTCAAGGTTGACTCAGCCTTCCGTCCTTCCGAAGTCGGTAAAATGAGACCCAGATTGTAGGGGGCAAGAGGCTGACTCTGTAAACCGCTTAGAGGGGGCTGTAAAAGCACTGTGAAGCGGGATATAAGTCTTAAGTGCTATTGCTAGTGGTGTAGGGTTTCCTGCCTAAGCAGGGGGTTGGACTAGAAGACCTCCAAGGTCCCTTCCGACTCTGTTATTCTATTCTGTTCTTCTTCCAAATTAACAATTTTCTCTCCTTTCTTTGCGTGTTTGTGTGTGTGTGTGTGTGTAAGAGTCTACGTGTGAGGGAGATGAGTGCGAGGTGAAAGACCCCTCCTCTCCCCTCCCACTAGGTAATGATCACCTCAACACAGTCTTGGTACCCAAAAACAAACCCTTGGTGGGGATGCGGGGGTGGGATGGGGAAAGGGCACACGGCTTCCATTGCAGTTTATTTTTTAGTAGGCCACTCGGATCGGATTCTTCTCTTATATAATTGGATTTAGTAATACCCCACCAGTGTAGTTTTCACAGGAGAAGACCCCTCCCAAAGCGCTTGGAGGGGAGGACCTCCAAGGGTTGATGGTGGTGGTTGAAGTGGGGCTGGCAGGGTAAACCTGGGGAGGGGGCTGCAAGAGAGATATTTTGTGGGGGAGGGGGGGGGCGAGTGGGAGGGGGGGGGTCGAGTCTATTTATGAACAGTTTCCTGGATCACGAACCTTCCCTCTTCCCCGTCTTCCTTTTGCTGGACGACTCTGTATTCAATAAAGAGAAAATTTCATGTCACAAGTAAATGTGTGGGGGGCTGCTCTGGGTCCGGAGTGGGGCAGGGGCATCACTCAAGTCTGCAGAGAAGTGACTTTCAAACTTTCAAAAAAAAAAAAAAAACAAATGTAGGAAGGCCTTGGTGGCGCAGCGGACTAAATGGATGCAGGACTCTAGGTGTGGCCTTACTAAGGCTTTATAGAGTGCTATTAGGACCTCCCTTGATCTTGATTGTATCCCTCTGTTAATGCAGTTTAGGATTGCACTGGCTTTTTTTGGCTGCCGCTGTACACTGCTGGCTCCTATTTAGCTGGTTGCCCACTAAGACTCCCAAGATCCCTCTCTCAGTCCCTGCTCTGAAGCCTGGTTTCACTGAAATCAGTTTTAGAGAATCCCATTGCAAACGTTTGGGTCTTTTGTGCTTCCGAATGTCCAAAGCCTTGTTTGAGAGTCCCGTTGCATTGATTGCTCCCACTTGGAAAGACACTTCAACGATCATTTACCATTTTAGCAAAAGAGGTTCAATGCAGATGCCTTTGAAAGCCTCCTACCGTTTCTGAATCGATTGAGTCATTGTGCGTTTTATCGGGCAAAACTAAGCATTTCTGGTCTGACTGAACATCCCAAGATCTCTGTGGACCAGGAGTCTCCAACCTTGGCAACTTTAAGACTTTAAGACAAAGCTGGCTGGGGAATTCTGGGAGTTAAAATCCACAAGTCTTAAAGTTGCCAAGGTTGGAGACCCCTGCTCTGGGCTGTTATTGGGGGGGGGGGTTGGGAAGATGAGTGAGCAGGATTCTGCCTCAGTTGTCCTTTCTGGCGAGAAAGGAGGACTCCAAGATTTCAGCACGCGTGGGGCAATTCCCTGCCTTGTGCGGTTGGCTCTTGCAGGAAGGATCCCAGGAAAAACCTCCCTTTAAAAGGCACAGCTGGTAAATGTTTTGTGCTACTACAACTCCCATCCCTGATGGGACACATGGGGTGTCTTGGCCGTGTCTCTGGGGAGGGACATGGATGGATGTTCACACAGTCCCTTCAGAAGGGATTTCTCATCAATGGCAGATTTAATTTGGGATTTGTTTAGGAGTAGAAACGACTTCCCTCCCTCCCTCCTTCCTTCCTTCCTTCTTTTTCTCTTCCCTCCCTTTCTTTCTCCTTCATTCTTTCCTCCTCCTCTCCTTCCTTCCTTTTTTCTTCTCCCTTCCTTCTTTCCTCCCTCCCTTCCTTTCTCCTTCCTTCCTTTCCTTTTTCTTCCCTCTGTCTTTCCCTCACCTTTCCTTCCTTTTCTTCTTTTTTCCCTTCATCCCTCCTTTTTTCCTCCCTCCCTCTGCCTTTCTCTACCTTCCTTCCTCCCTCCCTTCCTTTTCTTTCCTTCTTCTTTTCCTTCCTTCCCTCCCTCCCTCCTTCCCTCCCTTCTTTTTCCTTCCTTCCTTCCCTCCCTTCTTCCCTTCATTCCTCCCTCCTTTTTCCCTCCCTCTTTCCCTCCTCCTCTCTCCATCTTCCCTCCTTCCCTTCTTTTTCTTTCCTTCCTTCCCTCCTTCCTTCCTTCTTCCCTTCATCCCTCCCTCCCTTCTTTTTTCCTTCCCTCCCACTTTCTCTCCCTCCTCCTCTCTCCATCTTCCCTCCTTCCCTTCTTTTTCTTTCCTTCCTTCCCTCCTTCCTTCCTTCTTCCCTTCATCCCTCCCTCCCTCCTTTTTTCCTTCCTCCTTCCCTCCCTCCGCCTCTCTCCATCTTCCTTCCCTTCTTTTTCTTTTCTTCTTTCCTTTTCCCTCCCTCCCTCCTTCCCTCCCTCCCTTCTTTTTCTTTCCTTCCTTCCTTCCCTCCCTCCCTTCCTTCTTCCCTTCATCCCTCCCTCCCTTCTTTTTTCCTTCCTCCTTCTCTCCCTCCACCTCTCCATTTTCCTTCCTTTCTTACCTCCCTCCCTCCTTTCTATCGAGCAGTGCCCAACCATTAAAACCTAACAACAAAAAACGGCAAAAACACACATAACCATTGTAAAGAAAACCCAGAATGTATTCAGCCATCGAGTTACCCCAAGCACTCAAGGGATCCCACACGCAACCTGGCTTCCCTCATACACAGAAATCCCCTTGTAATTTCTTACAGAATTAAAAGCATCTTTTTTAAAAAAAACACAAAGGGGTCACTTGAGCCCCAGCACAGTGGCAAGCACAGCCCCACAGAAAGTCCATTTGCTCCAGAGTTTCTCAACTTTAGAAACTTTTAAGATGTGTGGACTTCAACTCCCAGAATCCCCCAGCCAGCAAAGTTTCTGGGAGTTGAAGTCCACACATCTTAAAGCATTCTGGCTGAGGAATTCTGGGAGTTGAAGTCCACCCCTCTTAAAGTTTCTGAGGTTGAGAAACACAGACCTTGTTGGTGGCTGCAGAAATCATCCGAGGCGCTTCAATATCTGGAGAGGCGGCACACGTCACACCGGCAGGTCTTGGCGGTGAAAATGTCCACTGTTTTCTGCAAGCCGAGACTGCAACGCAGCCGGAGTTTCACCTGGAGAGGACAACGCAAAACAAAAAACAAAACTTGTTTGACATCACTGATATTAGATCGCCCCGATTCCTGCTCTTTCTTTGCAGCTCAGGCTTTCTTTGCAAAACCGTGCAAAATATGGACAATAAATCCCACCCAGTGCAGTTACACCTTGGTGGCGCAGCAGACTAAAGCACTGTTAAGTAACACCAGCTGCCTGCAATTACTGCGAGTTCAAATCTCACCAGGCTCAAGGTTGACTCAGCCTTCCATCCTTCCGAGGTAGGTAAAATGAGGACCCGGATTGTGGGGGCAATAAAATGACTTTGTATAAAAAAGAACACCGCTTAGGGGGGGCCAAAAGCCCTACTAAGCAGGTATATACAAAAGTATGAAGGCTATTGCTTAATGCATTGTAAGCCGCCCTGAGTCTCCGGAGAAGGGCGGCATATCAATCGAACCAATAAATAAATAAATAAATAAAATGGGGCAAAACTCACTTAACAAATGTTCCACTTAGCAACAAAAAAAAATTTGAGCTCAACTATAGTCATAAGTCGAGGACTCCCTGTATAAGCAGCCGGAATTCCATAACACAGGTAGTCCTTGACTTACGACCACAACGGAGCCTAAAGATCCTGCTATTCAGTGAGACATTTGTTAAGTGAATGTTGCCCCATTTTAGCCCCTTTCTTGCCACCGTTGTTAAGCGAATCATTGCCGGTGTCAAGGTATTAACGTGGTCGTGAAGTGTGAAATCCGGCTTCCCTATCGATTTGGCTTGTCGCAGAAGGTCGCAAAAGGGGGACAGTCATAAATATGAGCCAAAGCATCTGGAATTTTGATCAGGTGACTGGGGGGGGAGGGAATGCGGCAAAGGTCGCAACTCTGAAAACGGTTGTAACTTTGAATGGTCGTTAAGTAAACGGTTGTAAGTCGAGGACTGGGAAGAAGCTCGCCTGGATGCTCTCACCGTCTGCATTTGGCTGATGGTGCAGCATTGGGAGACGGAGGTGATGTTGTGTTTGAAGCTGCTGGCCAGAAGCACCGAATACTTGGAGGGAAAAGCACTGGACTCGCAATAGCCCACGCAGGCCTGGACGGCACGGGTGGCCCTGCAGGCGCCCTGTCGGTCACTCCGGATGGTGACGTTGAAAGCTAAGCGAGAAGAAGAAAAACAGAATGGCATTGGTGTCTGGGACGGACTACAATAATGTAGGTAGGTAAATGCGGGTCCAGCTGGAGGATCACTGAAGGGCCCTCTTTATTGTAAGAAAGGAAATGTGCTTGTTTAAGGGAAGCCAATTAACCAGATGAAAGGCAGAGTATTCCTTTGAAGTAGAAACATTCACAAAGAGGCCCCTCAGTTGTCAGAGAGCATTTGGTGATATACAGTATGAAGGTTAAAGAAATCAAGTATGACCACATGTAATATTAACAAGAGATAATTTGAATCTATGCTTCAGTAATCTACATAAAGAATTATGACTGTTGGCAAAGAATAAAATGAAAGTGTCAATTAAATATGACAAATGTATATGATCACATAAACTGCTGAGTTAACAGAATCCTTTGTCTAGAAGGGTATAAAAACCATTGTACCTAATTTCTGTCTTTGTTCAACGCTTCATGTACAGAGCTTTGAACCTATTGCGCAATATACTTTGTCTCTGATTAACCCTGAAAAGTTGTGTTGGTCTTATTAAATCCACAACAACAACCCCCATCATCTTTTTATTTATTTATTTATTTTTAAACAAAACATAAAACATCCATCATCCACTACAATTGCAATGTCACAAGTAAATGCTTTATTCTCCATCATGTAAATAGTATCTGTACAGTATATCAAGAGTTAACTTATTTCCATTGTTTAATGTATGTATGTCTAACCACTCCCATATCTAGCTCCTCCCCTTGTATATATAAGGAGCTGTATGCCATTTTTCAGCGCTTCTATTTGTGAATATTCAGTGAATATAGAATGCCATCTGTGATTAAACAGAGCTTTATTTAAACATACTATTCTTATTTTAATTATTGAGTCTGATCCTGAAAATATTGCAACATTTTGGTAGCAGAGGATGGTTAATTGACTCAATAAAAAATTCAACAATGTCTGAGAGAGAAAAATCAAAAAGCAAACAAATAAGACCCAACACCAGGGCATATACTAAAGAAATGGAAGCAGAACAAGAAATAATTGATGAATACGCAACTGAAATATCGAGAGAATCTGAAGACTGTACTACAGACAACGAAGAAATAATAGATGAGAACAATGATCAAAAAGAAAACGAAATAGAAAATAACAAACTCAGGTCAGAAATACTAAAACTTTTAAAAGATCAAAAGAACGATGAAAACCTCATCGCGAACCTTCAAGACTTACTGAAAAAAAGCGGAGCAGCGAGAGAAAAGCACATTGTTACAAATGAAAATAAAGACTCAAAAAAGGTGAGCGATTTGTCTACAGACAAAAATGCAACGAAGGAGAAGAACAACGGTCCTGCGCAAAATTTTGAACGGCAGCCATCTTGGTTTCAACGAACCTTCAGTCTAAGCGATGAAGAGCCAATCAGAAGACAAGATTCAAAATATCTGGCGCGAAAGGACTTACTTGATGCAAAAAACAAAAGAGAAAAGATCCATACATCAGAAGAGTCTGACACAGAGACTGAAGAAGAATCAATAGAAAATCAAGTAGAGTCTGCAATGAAAACGCTTTTTGCAACTTTTGGGTCAAAATTGAAAATAACTAAAGAATCAGCGAAAAACTGCAGTAAAAAAACAAAAGGAAAAACAGTGAGTAAACGAACTTCCCGAAGATCGCACGCTTCTATGCAAACAGCGAAAGCATCGACGCCTGAACCCAGAGAGCCCTGCAGATACCAACCTACGCCGCAAACAATTCCAGAGACCAGCGCTCTCAATAAAAAGACTCCCATCGCCACCAGGACTCCCAAGGCTGAACCAGAGACCGAGTCTTCCGAAGAACAATGCGAGGGAGCTGCAGCGACGAGAACCTTTCACCATGACTTCAGAAGCGAAATGGACAATGCGCATGTGCAAAGCTACACAGACAGCTTCGAAGCAAGAGAAAGACAGAGACTGCCATTTAAAGTCGTCGCTAGCATCCCCATGCCATTCTGCGGTTACCAACACTTAGAAGACCATGGACTTCCTCCAGTTGTAAGTAATGGAGCTAACAACATTGGGAATTTACCCAATGATTTCCCAAAACTGAGGGTAGATGGTGTTAATTTACAAGAGTGGTGCCAACAGCTCCAAGTTGTCTTTATGAAAGAAAATTTATTGTTTTTCATTACTAACCCTCCAAAAAGACCTTGGACTTTAAGATTGGACTGCCTACACCATAGAGCATTTTTCTTACTAATATCCAGTATATCTCCCGCTATGTATCATAGTATTAAGTCAAATCTAACTGTATCAGAAATTGTTCAATGCATGTTTAAGCTGTTTCACAGTGATAGTGTAGCCACTACAACAAGAATGTCTAAGGATTTCTTTTCAGCCAGGTTAAAATCTGGGGTCACCATAAGTGAACATTTAATATACTTAAACAAAGTCAGAGCAGAATTACAACTAAGAGGAGAAATAATTTCAGATCAAACAATGAAAAGTGTCATTAAACCCATCTTGGAATAATTATATATCCCATTTAGATACAATCAATTTAGGGTATTTATCCATAGAAAACCTTTCTAATAGATTGATAGCTGAAGACAATTCGAGAAGAAATCGTTATAATAATCACATAGAGCATAAGCAATATAAGAAAGTGGCATTTCAAGAAAGGTACCATGAACCAATCAAATGCCATAATTGTGGGTACAAGGAGCATAATAGAAGAGATTGTCCTAAATTCCTCAGAGATAAACATAGGACAGATCATAGAGATAGATATCACAACAGACAGTCATCCACTGACAGACATAGATATAGAAGTCCACCCATCTATAAGGAACATAGAGGGGGTAGAGATGATTCAAGGGATAGAAAATCTGGTTCATTGAATGGACTGAACAAACACAACAACAACAACATACATAGACCAGAAGATAACGATTGGCTCATTGACTCTGGTGCAACAAATCACACTACACGCAACAAAAATATATTATCTTCGTTTGTTGAAGATAAATTTGTAATCAAAGTAGCTAATCAAGAGAAGGTCCAAGTCATAGGTAGAGGAAATATAATCTTACCTGGCCTAGGAAAAATAGAGGGGGTATTGTTAATACCTGAAATACCTCATAACATACTTAGTGCAATAAAACTAAGCAGAGAATCTGGCATAAACATAGTCTTTTCAAAAGGGAATGCAGCTTTAAAGAAAAATGAAACAAGCGTAGGTACTGTCATTATAAAAGGAGGCTTACCTTACTTAATAACAAATGAAAAATGTTTACACAATATTGATTCCAACATAGAGGATGACAATGACATAAATAACGAAGAAAATAGTAATAGTGATAATGAGGAACATGAGGTAGTTCATAACAACAAAAACTCATCCAATGATAAAAGACCTAATATAGGCAAACCTATTCATGATGAATGTGCTCATATCTTACACAGAAAATTAGGACATGCTAGTTTTCCTGTAGTACAAAAAATGATTGAACATGCTGATGGTGTTAAAATAAAAAACTGTAAAAACTATCTAGAATGCTCAGTGTGTAAATCCACAAAACTCAAAACTAGCCCCAGGCCCAAAAAATCAACCAGGTCAACCAAACAAATCTTTGAATTAGTACACATGGACTTAGTTGGCCCATTGACACCATCAATCACATATAAAAAACGCTATTTTCTAACCATTGTGGATGACTATAGTCGTTATGGGTTTGTCTACACATTAAGAGATAAGGATGAAACATTTCAGAAATTCAAAGAATTTTACAAACGCATAGAGACACAACACAACATTAAAATAAAACAAATTATGACAGATAGAGGATGTGAGTTCATGTCAAACGAATTCTCACGATGGCTAAAAGATAAATGGATGTTGCATTACACATCTAGTCCTTTCTCTGCATTCCAGAATGGAGTGGCAGAGAGAAAGAACTCGACACTACAAACCATGATTAGATCCACATTAGAAGATGCTGGTTTAGGTAAACAATTCTGGTCAGAAGCTTTACAATTTTCCAATTACACCCAAAATAGAACTTGGTCCAGCATAGTGAATAAAACACCATATGAAGTGATGTACGGTAGGAAACCTAAGTTAACACACATGCATATATTTGGAGTCACTGCAGACGTACATATACCTAAACAATTAAGGTGTAAAGGTGAAAACGTATCTAGAAGACTTAAATTCATGGGATACGAAACAGGCACAAAAGGATACAGATTTATTGATAACAATAACAGATTCATAATTTCAAGAACAGCAGTATTTCATGAACAGGCCAATTGGTCCAAAATACACCTTAATGAAATATTCCCAAACACCAATTCAGACACTGAACATCAAAATAAGAATATTGAAAAGAAAAACAATAACAGCACACGCAAAAACAAAGTTAGAACATGGACAAATAGTCAACACAAAATAAAAACTGATTCAGTAACAAAAAAGGAAGCAAGGTATTTACATGACAATGATAGTATACCAGTGAGAACAACCAGAAGTAACAGAAATCAGGTGCCTAATAAATACAAAGATTATGTAATGTGTATGAATGGAGAAATAGTAACACCAAACACTTATGAAGAAGTGCTGAAACTTCCCCCCAAAGAAAGAGAAAAGTGGGAATCAGCAATGACCAAGGAGATGAATAGCTTACAAGAATTGAATGTTTTTACACCCACACAAGCCCCAAGGGATAAGACCATTATTGGTACCAGGTGGATATATAAAATTAAGAATTTGGAAGGAGGTAACACACTGTATAAAGCCAGACTAGTCGCACAAGGTTATGCTCAAAAATATCCTGAGGATTATACAGACACTTACTCTCCTACTGTAAGAACTGAGAGTGTTAAAACAGCTCTAGTTATAGCATCAGCACTTAATCTCGAGGTATTTCAATATGATATACAAACTGCATATTTACATGCCAAATTAGATAAAGATATATATGTAAGAGCTCCTCATAGTCAATATACAAACAAAAATGACATATGGCTATTAAACAAAAGTCTATACGGATTGAAACAATCTGGCAAGCGATGGTATGATTGTTTAGTCAAAGTACTTAAAACTATGAACTTTGTTGCCACTACTGCTGACAATTGTTTCTTTGTTAAGAGTGAAGGTGATTCTCCAGAATTTGTATTGATTTATGTTGATGATATTCTATATATAGGCAAAGATACAAAAAGGAGAGAAACTTTTGTAACAAAACTCAATGAACACTTTTCCTTAAAATCATGAGGGAAAGTAAACAAATATCTTGGTGTTCAAATCAGCAAAACAAAGAAGGGATTCAAACTTTCCCAAAGGGATAAAATTATAGAACTCTTAAACAAATGTAACCTAAATGATGCCAAACCATGTGATACTCCCATGCAGACTGATTTTCTAAGAAACACTGATGAGTCATCTCCAGAATTTAAAGATAACACATTGTATAGGTCTGTTATCGGCTCTCTTCTCTATATCTCTAACTGGACTAGACCTGATATTGCTTTACCCCTTAACTTATTATCCAGACATGTCAGTAAACCATTATCATACCATTGGGAAGCTGTCAAGAGGATATTAAGATACTTAAAAAATAGCTTAGACTTCTGCTTGTTATTAGAACCCAATAATACAAATGAACCCATTCTCACATGTTATGCAGATGCAGATTGGGCTGGTGATGTCACTTGTAGAAAAAGTACATCTGGCTATATATTTTTCCTTAACGGCTGCCCAGTTTACTGGTACACTGGTAAGCAAGATTTGGTAGCTACATCAACTACTGAGGCAGAATATGTTTGTCTGTCTAAAGCGTCAAATAACCTAGTATGGTTTAATGATTTATTGTCTAATATTTGGAAAAAACCTTCATTGCCTTATATCATACATGAAGATAACAAAGCTGCCATCGAAATATCTAGATCTGATGCTATTGGACAGCGATCTAGACATATAGATATAAAATTCAAACATGTAAGGCAATTATCACAAGACGGATTTATTAAAGCTATTCATTGTGAAACATCAGAGCAAATAGCTGACATCTTGACAAAACCTTTACCTACTAAACAACACAAATACTTAACTACCAAGCTACAAGTTTTATATTGTTCTGAATCTGAATGTAATTACTGTCATATGTCGAATCAGCATTTAGAGGGGGATTTGTCACAAGTAAATGCTTTATTCTCCATCATGTAAATAGTATCTGTACAGTATATCAAGAGTTAACTTATTTCCATTGCTTAATGTATGTATGTCTAACCACTCCCATATCTAGCTCCTCCCCTTGTATATATAAGGAGCTGTATGCCATTTTTCAGTGCTTCTATTTGTGAATATTCAGTGAATATAGAATGCCATCTGTGATTAAACAGAGCTTTATTTAAACATATTATTCTTATTTTAATTATTGAGTCTGATCCTGAAAATATTGCAACATGCAAGCAGTGTGTTGTTCGGTTACAAATCTTTTGTGCTTCATCTCACATTCATACTACTTTCTCATATTATCAATCTAATACAGAGGTCTTCAAACATGGCCGCTTTAAGACTTGTGGACTTCAACTCCCAGCCGTGCAGTGATGGGAGGGTATGGAGGGTATGGAGAGCATAGAGATTTAAAGAGGGCGGAGATTCTCTCTCCTAGAGAGGTCAGTTTCGGCTTTCTTGGGTTTAAACCAGGGATCTCCGACCTTGGGCCACTTAAGACTTGCGGACTTCCACTCCCAGAATTCCCCAGCCAGCATGGCTGACTAAGGAATCCTGGGAGTGGAAGTCCACAAGTCTTAAAGTGGCCCAAGGTTGGGAACCCCTGTTCAAAAGGATTCCGTTTAGGAAAGCAGATTTATTGTGTTTTCTAGAGCTGAGATTCTAGAAAGAGGGCAGAGAAGAGGAACAAAGAAACAGAATTCAGAATAACAGAATTGGAAGGGACCTTGGAGGTCATCTAGTCCAACCCCCTGCTCAAGCAGGAGACCCTACACCATTCTGGACAAATGGATGTCCAGTCTCTTCTTCCAGTATTGGAGCACCCACAACTATGGGAGGGAGGGAAGGAGGTAGAGATAGATAGATAGATAGATAGATAGATAGATAGATAGATAGATGGATGATTATGCATATATGTATATATGTACTGTATATATGTATATATGTAAAGGTAAAGGTTCCCCTCACACATATGCGCTAGTCGTTCCCGACTCTAGGGGGCGGTGCTCCTCTCCATTTCAAAGCCGAAGAGCCAGCGCTGTCCGAAGACGTCTCCGTGGTCATGTGGCCGGCATGACTCAACGCCAAAGGCTCATGGAACGCTGTTCCCTTCCCACCAAAGGTGGTTCCTATTTTTCTACTTGCATTTTTTACCTGCTTTTGAACTGCTAGGTTGGCAGAAGCTGGGGCAAGTCACGGGAGCTCATCCCATTACGCGAAAGAAAACAAATCTATATATATTTGTTTTCTTTCCTTTTCATAGGCTTTATGTGTATTTAGCCAGGTTCTTCCTACGTAAACCAAGATTTTTATGCAGCCCTAGTTCAGTGAAATCACAATCCACTAGTTTCTAGGCTTTTTTTTCTGGCAGCCAGCAAACACTCTCTTATGGTGAATGCACGACCTGAACCAGAAGATCTCCATGCTAAAGCAATTCGAATTCTGCTCCTTGTCTGAGAGGTCCTTGGAGCTGCTCCCTGAGCTTGGCTGTTTTCTTGCCGATGTTTCGTTAGCCAAACTAGGTTGCAGCATCCATGCTAATGTTTCTCCTTTATCGCTCCCTCTGTCTCTGTCTGTCTGTCCATTTGTCAATCCCCCCCCCCGAAGCTTACAGTGCAGGTGGCAACCGAGTCTTGCAGCTTTGGGAGCCCAGACTTCTGTGGCCAACAGGCAAGAGAAGACGGCGGCCCAGAAGAACCTCGGCATTTCTGCGGAACCTCTGAAAAATAGAAGTTCAGTAATTAGCAAAATTCGGTGCGAAGCTGCAGCAATAAAGATCACCAAGGACCAGTGGTGGGTATCAAAATTTTGTACTACTGGTTCTGTGGGTGTGGTTTGGTGGGTGTGGCATGGCTTGGTGGGCGTGGCTTGGTGGGTGTGGCAGGGGAAGGATAATGTTAAGGAATTCGCAAAGTAACCCTTGAGTAGCGAGGGTGTGCACACGATTGAGAGTAGTTACGAAGAAACACAGCCAACACAGAGATACACTGAGTTGTGTTTACTTTCAGGAAATAGTAAGGCACAGTCCAATAAACAGTCCAGGTCAAACACATATAAAGCAGGAGATAGCCAAAATGACAGTACAGGGATAATCCAATAACAAAGTCTTCTTACCAGTCGTCGTAGTCATTCACAATAAACAGTTCTTCTGGATTTGCAAACAGTAGCATATTGAGATATCAGAGAGCAACAACAGCAAAGAAAAAACAAACCATGTTTCTAGCTCCCTCTTAAGGACATTGGCTACAGAGCTAACCAATCAGGACACTATGATGCAATACAGCAGTCTTAAAGCTATATTGACGGTTTATATATTGCCAACCCAACAAATTAGTTAATAGTCATTTCCTAACAGATACTATAAAATCTCCATTCCCTCCCCAATCCAGGGGAAGGTTACTGCAAAATCCCCATTTCCTCCCAATCAGCTGGGACTCGGGAGGCAGAGAATAGATGGGGGCAGGGCCAGTCAGAATTTTTACTACCGGTTCTCCGAACTACTCAAAATTTCCGCTACCGGTTCTCCAGAACTGGTCAGAACCTGCTGAAACCCACCTCTGCCAAGGAGGTCTTATGTAGCAGTCAGAAGTGGAATTCAGCCGGTTCATATCAGTTCGGGTGAATTGGTAGCGGAGATCGTGGGTGGGCCACCCCACCTGCCCAGGTTCTATGCTGTCCTATTTAGGCACGGTTTTGAGGCCGGGCAATGCATAGAAAATGTACGTGTGGGGCGAACCGGTAGCAACAAAATGTGAAACCCATCGCTGGTAGCAGGTTCATGCTTTTGACCAAAACCAGTAACATCGGGGTTCAAATTTCTACCCAGCCAGCATTTCTTAAGCTGAGCCAAGCTACCTTACAAGGTTGTTGTTTCTTCAGAAAAATTATTCAAATCTTACATTCTGAACTCAGATTCCCAAAAACAGAAAAATTAACCATGATTGGTATTTGATTGTGTCTCCTTGGGGAAGCTGCAACCCTGCAAAGACTGGTCGTAAGTGGTTTTTCAGTTCCAACTTTGAAGGTCACTAAACAAATTATTGGAACTCGGAGATCATTCCCTACTTCCTGTTATTATACTACCACGTTGCTTTCTTCTGGACCAGATTAGCAAATACAGTAGTGGCCAAAATAATGGAAACTTTTTGGGAAAAGTGTATTTTTAAGGTTTGATGGATTTTTTTTTTTTTTTTTTTTTTTTTTTTTGGAGTTTCAAGATAATCCTATTCCACTCCTGGAATGGCCTGGGAACAGCCCAGATCTGAACCCAGTGGAAAATCTATGGAGCCGACTAAAGAAACTGGTTAATCAGAAGCGACTCAGCAAAAAAACCCAGTTAATAGAAGCCATCATTCAATCTTGGTTTCACATTAGAACAGCTGCAGAACTAAAAGACTTGGTTCCCTCCATGGGAAGACGTTGTAAGGCCGTCATTCATGCTAAAAGTTACCCAATGAAGGATTAACTGACATAGTGATAATTTCTCTATATCTCATTTTTTCTATGGTGATCGTTTTTGTATATCTTGTTTTTTCTACATGTTTCACTTTTCTTCTTTATACTGTAACTGCTATTCTGATAGCAAATCCTTCATAAAAGTTATTGCATTACATTCTCGATTAAATTATCTTTCCATTGATATATCATTTTATGGTACTACTCTCAAAAAAAAGCGGTGTTATTAGCTAGTTTTAGAAAACCCACTTTTCCCAAAAGGTTTCCACAATTTTGGCCATGACTGTAGAATTAAGGACAAAATTCCTGACAATTAACTCGTGGAACGTCTCTTGACTTCAGAAGTTATGGATGCTCCATCACTGGAGGCTTTTCAGAAGAAACCAGACAGCCACCTGTTCAGAATGATATAAATACTCCTCGACTTAGTGCCACCATCGAGCCCAAAATTTCTGTTGCTCACCGAGACAGTTGTTAAGTGAATTTTCCCCATTACAACTTTTCTCGCCACAGTTGTTAAGTGAGTGACACGGTGGTTATGTAAATCTGGCTTTTTCCTGTTGGACTTTGCTTTTCGGAAGGTCGCAAAAAGGGGATCAGGAAACCCAGGACCGTCATAAATATGAGCCAGTTGCCGGGCGTCTGGATTTTGATTGTGTGTGTGTGTGTGTGTGACTGTGGGGACTCTGCTAATGGTTGAAAAACGGTCATAGCAGGGCAAGCATAAACATCTAAATTCTATGCCAAGGTCTTAGCAGATACACTAAGTTGACTCAATTTATTATTTACTGTTTATAAAAAAAATATATTATACATATATATGAAATCTTATTCTGTTCCCCGCCCTGAGTCCTTTGGGAGAAGGGCGGTATAGAAATTCAATAAATAAATAAATAAGTCATTTTTTTCCCCCATGCTGCTGTAACTTTGAATGGTTGCTAGAGCTGTAGTAAATAGAGGACTTTCTGTATCTTCATTGTAAAGGGTGAAAAGCCAGGGAGATTGTAAACTCCGGAGGACCTCAAGGCTCAGTGACTAAGACACTGAGCTTGTCAATTGGAAAGGTTGGCAGTTCGGCGGTTCGAATCCCTAGTACAGGTCTCCTGGGTGAGCAGGGGGTGGACTAGATGACCTTCAAGGTACCTTCCAACTCTGTTACTGATAGGCTGGTGCAAATAAAAAATGAATATTTACACACACACACACACACACACACACACACACACACACTGTTAAACTCCTCTTCCCAAGTACCCTCACTGCACCCTTTTCTAAACTTTTTTAAAAGCAGGGTCTCTTCCGTTGTCCTGAATGAGATCCGCAAGGAGAAAAATGCAGAATTACCGTATTTTCTTGGAGTATAAGACACACTTTTTTCTCCCCTAAAAGAGGGTGAAAATTTGGGTGCATCTTACACACCGAATGTAGCCCTGCCCCTCCTGCCGCCCCCCCTCCCCCCAGAAAATGGGGCACACAGATGTGGCAATAGGCTATGACAATCCCTGCAGCCTGAAACAGCTGATCTTTGGGAGGCCGATCCAACCGACAATCAGCTGCTTGTGTTAATCAGGCTGTGCTGAAGATGAAACGGGCTGTTTGCTGCAAGGAGGCAAATTGCTGGGAGGCAGAGGCAGATTTTTTGTTCTTGTGCTAATCAGGCTGTGCTGAAAATGAAACAGGCTGTTTGCTGTTTGCTGCAAGGAGACGAATTGCTGGGAGGCAGATTTTTTTTTTCTTGTTTTCCTCCCCACAAAAGGTAGGTGCGTCTTATAGTCCGTAGCGTCTTATACTCCGAAAAATACGGTAGGTATTTTTCGGCAGTTCGTGGGATTTAGCATCTGCTCGGATGCCTTCGTCTTCCCTTTGAAATCCCCTTCCCCAGCTGAGATCCCAAAGTCGATCTGCATTAGATCTCCAGCCGACGGGACCCCCAACTCTCTTTTTGCCACATACCCGATCGCCTGAGTGGTCTGCAGTTTTCACCTGGTGGGCTGCAGCCAGTTTGTTCTCTTCAGCCGTCTACGCCTCAGACGTCTGAGCTCCCCACCTGGCTGCCTCTTCTCACCTGGGCCCAGCCTTCCCCTTCCTCCTCCTCTCTCCACCCACTTCTCAACCAGCCCTTCACACCTGCCTGCCAGCTAAGATTCAGGGACTCCAAGTTTGAAATCAGGGGATTGATGCTAATAAGCCTCTGCGGCTCAGAGGAGTCAGAGGAATTTAGGAATCCTCTGTGGTTCAGAGGAATTTAGCTGGATCTTTGGAGAATTGATGGAAAAGAAATGTAATGCCCCATTTAGGGGCAGCTTTCCAATTTTCCTGCTGGGGTATCTTTATTTTTACGTATTTATTTATTTGTCAAACATGTATAAGATAACAGATGTAAGTATAAACATGATTATGAATCAGGGGGGAAATGCTACCGGTTCGGGCGAAACGGTAGCGATAAAAACTAGCGGTTTGGTTGAATCAGTAGTTAAAGAAAGCTATGATCTGACGATCACCTGGGGCCGCGCGGTTTAGCTTTCCTAGAAAACAGGATTTCCTACTTTCTAGCAAAGCTGAGCCGTGTGCCACAGCCTGTCCCTCCACTGGCTCTTCCACTCACCTTCCCAAGCCTCCTTTTGGCTCACACTGGGCCTCTTGAACTGGTAGCTTTTTAAACAGGCAGTGGGCGTTTGGTGAGCTCTACGCATTTAATGCACAGAGAGTGTTTGTGTGCGTGCATGCATGCTGCTGGGTGAGATCATCCGTGGCTTCGGGGTGAGATACCACCAGTACGCTGATGACACCCAGCTGTACATCTCCACCCCAGGCCACCCCAACGATGCCCTTGAAGTGATGTCCCAGTGCCTGGAGGCTGTGTGGGTCTGGATGGGGAGGAACAGGCTCAAGTTCAGCCCTTCCAAGACTGAGTGGCTGTGGCTCCCGGCATCCCGATATAGTCAGTTGACTCCATCACTGACTATTGGGGGCGAGTCGTTGGCCCCCACTGAGAGGGCTCACAATCTGGGAGTCCTGGATACGCAGCTGTCCTTGGAGGAACATCTGACGGCTGTAACCAGGGGGACCTTTTGTCAGGTTCGCCTGATTCGCCAGTTGCGGCCCTTTCTTGATCGGGATTCCCTGTGCAGAGTCACTCATGCCCTCGTCACGTCTCGCCTGGACTACTGCAACGCTCTCTGCATGGGACTCCCCTTGAGGAGCACCCGGAGGCTCCAGCTGGTTCAGAACGCAGCAGCGCGGGTAGTGACGGGAGCAACATGGCGCTCCCATGTAACACTGCTCCTGCGCGAGCTGCACTGGCTCCCAGTGGTCTTCCGGGTGCGCTTCAAGGTGTTGGTTCTCACCTTTAAAGCGCTCCATGGCATAGGGCCTAGCTATCTGCGAGACTGCCTGCTGCTACCGATGGCCTCCCACCGACCTGTGCGCTCCCACAGAGAGGGCCTCCTCGGGGTGCCATCAGCCAAACAATGCAGGCTGGTGACCCCCAGGGGGAGGGCCTTCTCAGTGGGGGCTCCCACCCTCTGGAATCAGCTCCCCCCAGAGATAAGGAGAATCCAGGACCTCCGTGCCTTCCGTCGTGCCCTTAAAACCCATTTATTTAAACAAGCCGGGCTGGCTTAAGATGAAATTTTTAACTGTTTTTAAATGTTTTAAACGTTTTAATTGGTAATGAGTTTTAATTGGGCCAAATTTATATATCTTTTAATTGTTTTTTTAATATTTGTCCTGCATGTTTTTTAATTTTGGCTGTACACCGCCCTGAGTCCTCAGGGAGAAGGGCGGTATAGAAATTCAATAATAAATAAATAAATAAATAAATAAATAAATAAATAAATAAATAAATAAATGAATGAATGAATGAATGAATGAATGAATGTTTGGTGCACAGCACGCAGGCACGCCCATCAATCTGGTAGCAAACCAGTTTAGATTTTACCCCTGTTATGAATACATGGAATGGATATGTATAAATGGGGACAGGAGGACAGGGACGGAAGGCACGCTGGTGCGCTTATGCCCCTTACAGACCTCTTAGGGATGGGGTGAGGTCAACAGTAGACAGCCTACACGCGTGATGGCGAACCTATGGCATGCGTGCCACAGGTGGCACATGGAGCTGTAATTGTGGGCACGCGAGCATTGCCCTAGCTCAGCTCCAGTGTGCATGCGCCCGCCGGCCAGCTGATTTTTGGGCCTTCCGGGCCCACTGGAAGTTGGGAAACAGACCATTTCCGGCCTCCGAAGGGCCTCCGGGTGGGGGGAGGCCGTTTTCACCCTCCCCAGGCTCCAAGAACACCTCTGGAGCCTGGGGAGGGTGAAAAACGGGCCTACCGGGCCTACGGTGCCATCATGTGCCAAAAGTGGGGGGAACGCGGGGGGGTCGCACGCGCATATGAGGGGGGTTGAGTGCATTGAATTATGGGTGTGGGCACGCACACGGGCGATACCCCTGTGCTCCCCCCGCTTTTGGCACGCGACGGCAAAAAGGTTAGCCTACACCATTTTTGACAGAGGGCAGTCCAGTCTCTTCTTCAAACCTCCCACAACTTAAGAAGCGGGAAACCAAACCTATTTTCCAAAGCACCAGAAGACAAGAAACAACGGATGGAAGGGAATCAAGCAAGCTAGAATTAAAGGAGAAACTTTCCTAACAGTGAGAACAATTAACCAGTGGAACAGCTTGCCACCAGAAACTGTGGGTGCTCCATCACTGGAGGCTTTTAAGAAAAGACTGGGCTTCCAGACTTGTCTGAAATGGTATAGGGCCGTGATGGCAAACCTTTTTGCCGTTGCATGCCAAAAGTGGGGGGAGTGCGGGGGGAGTCCCCTGCGTGCGTGCTCACCCCCACCCCCACGCATGCACACATGACACCACCCCCCGCACTGCCCCCACTTTTGCCACGCAATGGCACGGTGGGCCCAGTAGGCCCATTTTTCGTCCTCCCCAGGCTCCAGAAGCTTTCTTGGAGCCTGGGGAGGGTGAAAACAGCCTTCCCCATTCCACCTGGAGGCCTTCCGGAGGCCGGAAACAGTCCATTTGCCGACTTCCGGTGGGACCGGAAGGCCTGTTTTTCGCTCTTCCCAGGCTCCAGAGCCTTTCTAGGAACCTGGGGAGGGCGAAAACAGCCTTTCCCACCCCACTGGAGGCCCTCCAGAGGCCAGAAATGGCCCATTTGCTGACTTCCAGCGGGCCCAGAAGGCCCGAGAATCAGCTGGCCGGCACATACATGCGTGCCGGAGCTGAGCTACGGCAACGCTCGCATGCCCACTAATATGGCTCCGTGTGCAACCTGTGGCACGCATGTCATAGGTTCGCCCTCATGGGTATAGGGTTTCCTGCTTGAGCAGGGGGTTGGACTAGAAGACCTCCAAGACCTTCCGGCTGTATTCTGATTCTGATTCTTCAGCCCAGTCTTCCTGTTTCGCTATCTACTATGTAGGCCAGACCAGACCTGCTCTTTCCAGCTGACTGAGAGGAGACTAAACTGGGAGGGTTTTTTTGCCCCCAAATTAATCCTCCCTTTGTCTGTTTCAGCACGCAATCCAACTGGAAAAGTTGGAGAAAGGCCGATCTGCCAAGTCTCCATCGCCTAAAGGCAGAAGCTCAAAATCCGTCCTGCAGAACACTCTGTTCTTTCCGACACGTTTATTATAAATTCTGAATTGTGCATATGTCCAATTTGCGTGTGTGTGTGTGTATTTGCTGACTCATGTTGCAACCTCTGAGTCCTGTTTTTGGGAAGGAATAAGCTGGTCAGGGCAGGGAACTGGTTTTGAGCCCCCTCGTATCTTCCTAACAACCCTGTGAGGTAGGCTAGGGCTCGGTGGATAAGAAGATAGCCAGTGCCTGTTTTCATCCACTTTTCAGCAGACAACCAGGTGCCTCTGGGAGTCTCACAAGATCAAGATGGAGGCCTACCCCCCTATAACCTGGTGGTCATTTTCATAAAGTCCAGGTCACTTGTGACCTTTGCACCTACACTGGATTTGAACGTGGATTTTTTTCCCCATTTCCTGTTCTTCCTTTACCACAGGTTTCTTAATCTTAGCACTTTTATGATCTGCTTCAAGATGGGTGGACTTCAACTCCCAGAATTCCCTAGCCATCTTGGCTTAAGTGTGAGGAATTCAGCTCCCAAAACCCCCCAGTCACCATGCCTCAAAATGGGTGGACTTCAACTCCCAGAATCCCCCAGCCACCATGCCTCAAAATGGGTGGACTTCAACTCCCAGAATCCCCCAGCCACCATGCTTCCAAATGGGTAGACTTCAACTCCCAGAATCCCTCAGCCATCTTGGCTTAAGTGTGAGGACTTCAACTCCCAGAATCCCCCAGCCACCATGCTTCAAAATGGGTGGACTTCAACTCCCAGAATTCCCCAGTTAGCATACTTCAAGATGAATGGACTTCAACTCCCAGAATTCCCTGGCCATCTTGGCTTAAGTGTGAGGACTTCAACTCCCAGAATCCCACAGCCACCATGCTTTAAGCATGCTGGCTGGGGAATTCTGGGAGCTGAAGTCCACTCGCCTTAAAGCTGCCAAGATTGAGAAATCCCTGTTCTAAGGCATCACATTTGAAAAAAAAAATGGGGTGTTGCTGCCGTAAAGAAACACCATGGCTTGATTTTTTATTTTTTTGTGAAAAGGATGACTTTATTTTTCCAAACTGAACGTTTAGCATGGCGGAGAGGGTGGCCCTGCCAAGGAAGACGGGCACAGGCAGATCGATGTGCCAAAAGGAAGTTTCGGAGCTCTCTTGAAAGCAGCCGCCTCTGGCAAAGAATGAGGAGTTTTTAATGAACCCACCCTTTTGAGAAAGCCTCAAAAAAATCAAGAGGATTAATGGAGTTTTGGCAATGTTTCCTGAGCCATTTAGCTACTCAGCGACTGCCTTGGAGTTTGGCAGAGAGAACTACAATTCCATCTCGGATAAGCCGTTTCCACCGTGCTCCATCGCAGGAACTTCCTAGAAGTCGTAATAACGGGCCCAAAAGCTTTCACTATCAATATTTTATTAGCAAGGAGGACATTGTGGGAAGTTCTCAGGTCCTTGGGCTGGTCTCCAAGCCAGGCAGTTGAGAAGGAAGGCTTCGGCCTAGCCCGATTAAGGTGGAAAGACAGTTGAAGGCCGCAAATCTTCAAGCGGGCTGGATGGAGAATTCTGGGAATCAAAACCCATCCACCGTGTCATGCCCCCAACGGAGCCTGAATCTGCTGAGGAAGATGAGCCAGGCCAGGGCCTTTCAGGATTGGGATGGCTTGTAGGCAGGGAGAAAGTGGGGCAGGATGACCAAGAGAGGCTAAGCAGTGAACATGAGAGACAGGCGATGAGCAAGGACCACCCCTCCTGATCCCTGAGCACGGAGAAAGGAGAGAAGGCGAGAACAGCGCAAACTGACCCGACTACTCAGGAGGAGAGCGCCCCTCCTCTCTTCATAAGGCACACCCGGGGACTGAGACTTAAGGAGACACTGTGGGGAGGGGCATTTGTCGGGAAGAAATGCTGAATTCATGGAGTGTTGAGTGCCGATGTTTGAACTTTCCTGGATTCCTTGAATTCTTTCTGGATTTCTTGCCTTGCATTGGGCTGGGCTATTTACAGCCAGAGGCTGCTTGAGGTGTGTATGGGGGTTTGTCATCACTCTGCTCTGGGATGTGCCAGAAACGTGGGAGCGTTTGGAGAAATTTGGAGCAATAAAGGGGCGGTTTGAACTGACAGACTGCCTGTGTTGTCGTGGGCCAGGTCATCACACCATCTTGTGTGTGTGTGTGTGTGTGTGTATTGTGGGAATATGCATAACGGTTCTCCTTTGAGAGCTGAACACAACGAAATTTCATTTTAATGTATGCTGATTAGTGTGCATTTAAAGTGACAGTAAAGTTTTATTCTATTCTATTTTAAAATAGAATATTTCAATTGCTTTAATGACCACCACAAAACAATGTTCATAAAATTGGATCAGTCATATAGAGGTGGTTCTCGACTTACAACAGTCCATTTAGTGACCATTCAAAGTTACCATGGCATTGAAAAATGTGACATTCGATCACTTTTCACAGTTACGACCTTCATATTTACGACGGTCGCAGTGTCCGGGGTCATACGATCCCCTTTTTGTGACAATGGGGAAGCCGGATTCATTTAACAACCACCATGTGACTAATTTATCAACTGCAGTGATTCACTTAACAACCGTGGCAAGAAATGTTGTAAAGCAGGACAAAACTCACTTAACAAATGTCTCGCTTAGCAACAGTAATGTTGGGCTCCAATGTGGTCGTACGTTGAGGACTAACTGTACTTTGCAAGGGGAGAAAATGATCTCATTTAGAAACGGAGGCCAGCTGGGTGGGGCATTTCTTAAATGGATTTTTTTCTTTCTCTGTTTTTTTTTTTCTTTCTTCCATCTCTCTCTCTCTCTCTCTCTCTGTTTTGTTATTTTTGGGGAGGGGTTTTTTTGCAAGGGGTTATCGAGACAAAGATGGGCGAGACCCCCAAGACGGAGAGATGGAAACAGCCTCCGAGGAAGGACTCAAAAAGCTTTTTGCAAATCTCGTGCAGCTGCCAAGGATTCCTGGTTGGTTCTTTTTCTTTCTTTCTTTTTCCAAGCAAACAGAACATAGAACAAGAACTAAATATACCGTATTTTTCAGAGTATAAGACACACTTTTTTCCCCCTTAAAAGGGGGTGAAAATTTAGATGGGTCTTATACACCAAATGTAGCCCCGCCCATCTACTGGCTCCCACCCTTTGGTCTCTGCCTCCCAGCAGTTTACCTCCTTGCAGCAAGCAGCAAGAAGAAACAGCTCCTTTCAGCTTCAGCACAGTCTGATTAGCACAAGTTGATTGGATTGGCCTCCCGACTCTCAGCTGATTTGCTCTCAGCTGTTTTGCGCAGGGCTCTGCTGCTTGCTGCAAGGAGGTAAATTGCTGGAGCAGATTTTTTTTCCCCTTGTGCTAATCAAGCTATGCTGAAAATGAAAGTGAAAGTAAAGCAGGCTATTTGCTGTTTGCTGCAAGGAGGCAAAATTGCTCAGAGGCAGAGGGAGATTTCTTTTTCTTCTTTTCCTCACCCAAAAAGGTAGGTGCGTCTTATACTCCGGTGCATCGTATACTCCGAAAAATACAGTATATCATTCTCTTCAGCGGTGGGTTTCAGAAATGCTTATCACCAGTTTGCCGAGCACATGCATGTTTACTTCACGCACGCACCTTCACGCTTGCGCCTGGCTTCAAAAATGTGGCTAAATAGGACAGCATTACATCCGGGCAGGCCCCCTTGCATTCGGCGGTTCGAATCCCTAGTGCCGCGTAGCGGGGTGAGCTCCCGTGACTTGTCCCAGCTTCTGCCAACCTAGCAGTTCAAAAGCACGTCAAAAAAAAAATGCAAGTAGAAAAATAGGGACCACCTTTGGTGGGAAGGTAACAGTGTTCCATGCGCCTTTGGCGTTGAGTCGTGCCGGCCACATGACCATGGAGACATCTTCAGACAGCGCTGGCTCCTCGGCTTTGAAACGGAGATGAGCACTGCCCCCTAGAGTCAGGAACGACTAGCACGTATGTGTGAGGGGAACCTTTTACCTTTACCTATATACATAGGATTGAAAACTAATAATTTGAATTATTATGAATAAATCATTCTCTTGCTTTGCTTTGAATTATTAGTTTATTTTCTTTTTTCATCCTATATATATAGGATGAAAAAGGAAAATGAACTAATAATTCAAAGCAAAGCAAGAGAATGAGAGAAACAGGAAACAACATGAATTTTTAAAGCATGACCTGTGATATTAAGGCGAAATGCAGACGTAAACACCATGTGTAGTATTTCTAACCAGAAATGCACAAAGTCCTTGTTGACCACAATTCCCAGCAGGCATCTCCTTTTCATACAAAGGATATTTGGAAGCCCTTGTGGCTACATTCACAATAGCACACTAAACGTGGGCCGTTTTACGCAGAATTGGATGCACCTGGCATATGGTATGAATTCAATCTCTTTGGTTAGTTTACGTTTCCATGTAAAACCTTAGTTTCTCTCATCAGGGGAAAGATGTTGTGGTAACTGTTGTGTCCCCCACCGCTGGCGGGCAATGGAGCTGGCAGCAGAGTCAGACAGAGAGGAGGTTGGAGAGGAACATGGGCCAGTCCTGAGGGCTGGGGAAAGCTCGGACGAGGCCTCTGTGTCGGAGGCAGAGAGGGAGGTAAACAGCAGTGAGGCAGAGGAATAGCTGGAGCCTGTTCCCAGCATGCACAGAGCTGCCAGAAGACAAGAGCAATGCTGAAAGCAGGGTCGACTTGGAAGTAAAGCCACACCTCGGAGGTGATTGGCCCTTCCCATAGGAAACAAAAGAGGAGCGAACAGGGGAGGGGGCTTTTGCAGGAAACAATTTGGTCGGTCGGTCGGTTCAAGAGTGGAAAGTTCTGTTCGTAACTCTAAGAGACTCTGTGCCAAGTTTGGCCTTGTACTGTATTTGGAAACAAGTTACGTGGCAGCTTGCCAAGTGAGATAAGGTCTGTGTTGATAAACATTCCTTTGAAAAACTGTTTGGACAGGCCTTGCTGACTGTAAATGAAAGGGATTCACAGTCAGCAAGGCCTAAATTACACCAGGTGTAAATAAAATACACAAGGTGTAAATAAAAGAGGTTTTGCCGGGATCACTTCCTGCTTTTTAAGGGAGCCTAGGTCAGAATAGTTTAACACAACTCAGGTGGGAGCAAAGGACAAAATGCAAAACTCTTTGGCTGTGGAAGTTCTTTTTGTTATTTGTAGGCTGGGTTCACACAACCTGTAAGTAAGTGGGTTAGTGAGTTGTGGGAACCAAGCCTTGTCTCGTTGAGGCTGTGTGAGTTCACATGTCTCGTTCAACAACCATTTGTATCCTAGGTAGAGGCAGATATTTCTCTCTCTGGCCACAGTGAGAATATGACTGCTGAATAAAACTCCATATTGGTGACAAGAAGGGCATCCGGCCAATAAAACACTCAGCTCCATTCAGTTGCCCAGACTCTCTACCTGGCAAGAGATTATGGGGTCGTTAAAAGAAGATGATGATGATTCAACGACCATTTGTGTACAGGTAGTCCTCAACTTACAACCATTTTGCAACTGTTTGAAGTTACAATGGCACTGGGGGAAAAAAATAACTTATGACCAGTCCTCGCACTTACAACCGCTAGTATCCCCATTGTTGCATGATTACAATTCGGATAATTGACAACCGGCTGGTACGCACGACAGTTGCAGCATCCCGTGGCCATAGGGTCCCCAGATTTGCAATCTTCCCAGCCAGATTCCAATAAGAAAGTCAATGGGGGAAGAGACGGATTCGCTTAACGACCATGTGATTCACTTAACAATGGCAGCAATTCACTTAACAACCAGGGCAAAAAAAAATGTCATCAAAGGGTACAACTCACTTAACAAGCTTCTCGCTTGTTACCAAGTCCCAATTGTGCTTATAACTTGAGGATTACATGTAGACTGCATGAATCACTGCAGAAAAATATATTTTAATAACCTTGGCAACTTTAAGACAGGTGGACTTCAACTCCCAAAATTCCCATGCTGGCTGTGGAATTCTGGGAATTGAAGTCCACCCCTCTTAAACTCCCTCGGGTTGAGAAACACTGCTGGAGTAATACAGGTAGCTCTCAACTTACAACAGTTTGTTTAGTGACCGTTCAAAGTTGCAGCGGCGCTGAAAAAAAGTGATTTATATGACCATTTTTCACACTTACGACCATCCCCAATGGTCACATGCCCAAAATTCAGACGCTTGGCCACTGACTCATATTTATGACCATTGCAGAGTCCCTGGGGTCACCTGACCCCCTTTTATGACCTTTTGATGAGCAAAGTCACTGGGGCAACCAGTTTCGCTTAACAACTGCAGTGATCCACTTAACAACCATGGCAGGAAAGGTGGTAAATTGGGGTTTAAATGAGCGATTCAAACTCATTTGACAGAATTTCTCACGTAGCTCAACGTAGCTTCTGAGCTCAATTGTGGCCTTAAGTCTACCTGTAACATTGAACAATCCGAGTTGTGGGTGTTGTTGTAATGAGGGGGGTTGGACTAGATGACCTACAAGGTCCCTTCCAACTTTGTTATTCTGTTAATCAAACCAAGCTGTGTGCCATATGTTGCGCCAAAGCTCCTTGTGTGGGTCACTCTCAGAAATCTTTATTCTCCTTAGGCCAGATCCTTTGAGGAAGGGAAGGGGGGGATCTGTTTTCCTCCGCATCCGTTAGGTCTCATCCTGAATTGTGTAGATCACCAGATCGTTACGGATCTGCCGACACCTCCGCTTACCCTGGAGCCATCCGGTGGCCAAGGCCACTTTGTGCTTGCGAAGTTTGTACAACAAAGTGACCAGATCCTGCTCCGTTTGCCCGAGGGATTTCAGACTGGATTGCATATTGCAGTGACGCCGAGGAGGAGAAGACGAATCCTGGGCCGGGATCCTACGCCAACCTCTGATCTGCAGATCAAAATAAACACGGAAGCAGACGCTGCCTTTAAATAAACACAGGATTTCAACAGGGGGGTGGGGGGATGGATTGTTTGTGGGTCGGGAAATCATCTTCCTTTTCTTGGCGTGTGGTCTGTACCAAACCATCCTATATTTTTTTTTCCTTTTAATCTTTGGGCGTTGCGGGTTTACAGATTACAGATTAACAGAGTGGGAAGGGACCTTGTAGGTCATCTAGTCCAACCCTCCACCCAAGCAGGAGACCCTGCACCATTTCTGACAGATGGCAGCCCAGTCTCCTCTTGAAAGCCTCCAGGGATGAAGCTCCCACAACTTCTGAAGGCAACTTCTGTTCCATGGGTTGATGGTTCTCACAGTCAGAAAGTTCCTCCTTATTTCCAGGTTGAATCTCTCCTTGGTCAGTTTCCATCCATTATTCCTTGTCTGGCCTTCAGGTGCTTTGGAAAACAGGTTGACCTCTTCCTCCTCTCTGGGGCAGCCCCTCAAATATTGGAAGATGCTCTCCTGTCTCCCCTGGTCCTTCTCTTCCCTAGACTACCCAGGCCCAGTTCCTGCAACCGTTCTTCCTATATTTTATCCTCCAGTCCCCTCATCATCCTGGTTTCTCTTCTCTGCACATATTCTAGAGTCTCCACATCTTTTTTTATAGTGTGGTGACCAAGAGATTCAGCCTAGAAATAAGGAGGACTTTTCTGACGGTGAGAACAATCAACCCATGGAACAGAAGCTACCTCAGAAGTTGTGGGAGCTTCATCACTGCCGTCTGTCAGAAATGGTGGAAGGTCTCCTGCTTGGACAGTGGGTTGGACTAGATGACCTATAAGGTCCCTTCCAACTCTGTTACTCTGTAAAGAACAGAAGTTGCCTCAGACGTTGTGGGAGCTTCATCCCTGGAAGCTTTCAAGAAGAGATTGGACTGCCATTTGTCAGAAATGGTGTTGGGTCTCCTGCTTGGGCGGGGGGTTGGACTAGATGACCTACAAGGTCCCTTCCAACTCTGTTAATCGGAAGGACTAGGGGTGACAGGATGTTTGAGGGGCTGCCACAAAGAAGAAGAGGGTCAGGCTATTTTCGGTTACTAACAATGAACAGAATTCTTATTCTTTCCTCTTAAGCCCTGTCAGGATTGTTTCCCACTTGAATGATTACTTCCTGTAGGAGAGGATGTGTTCTGATCTGATCATGTTCCTTTGCTGGGTAATGAAACGTCTGCATGAAAACAGCCCAGCTCGGAGAGCACCAAGGAGCCACCGCAGTTTAGCCCTGAGCAACAGAGAATCCGTGCTACGCCCCAAGGAGAATGAGGTTGTGGAGCTTTTGTATACCTCACACCTGTTCCTACAATGCCACTGACGAGACTCTCCTCTCCAGGGGATGATTATCCATCCATCTATCCACCCATCCTTCATCTATGTCTGTCTGTCTGTCTGTCTATCTCTTATCTATCTATCTATCTATCTATCTATCTATCTATCTATCTATCTATCTATCATCTATCTATTTACCATCTATCTGTCTCTCTCATCCACCCCTCCTCTCTTTCTCTCTCTATCATCTGTCTGTCTATCTATCTCTCTATCTTCCATCTATCCCTGTCTGTCTGTCTCTCATCCACCCCTCCTCTCTCTTTCTCTCTCTCTATTATCTGTGTCTGTCTCTTGATCTCTATCTATCTGTCATCTCTCTATCTATATCTCTCTATCTTCTCTTCTCTTCCATCCGTCTGTCTCTCTCATCCACCCCTCCTCTCTCTTTCTTTCTCTATCATCTGTGTCTATCTCTTTATATCTATCTATCTATCTATCTATCTATCTATCTATCTATCTATCTATCCATCTATCTCTATCTTCCATCTACCTATCTATCTATCTTCCATCTATCTGTCTCTCTCATCCACCTCTCTTTCTCTATCATCCGTCTAACTATCTCTATCTTCCATCTATCTGTCTCTCTCATCCACCCCTCCTCTCTCTTTCTTTCTCTCTCTCTCTCTCTATCATCCGTGTCTATCTCTTTATATATCTCTCTATATATCATCTATCTTCCATCTATCTGTCTGTCTCTCTCTCTCTCATCCACCCCTCCTCTGTCTTTCTTTCTCTCTCATCCGTCCATCCGTCTCTCTCTCATCCATCCCACCCACCCACCTACCCCTCTCTCTTCCTTCCATCTATCTGTCTGTCTGTCTGTCTGTCTCTATCATCCATTATCCATCCATCTATCACCGTGTCCTGTCCCAGGTGGGCCCCCATCTCTGCAGGGCCCCTGTCTCTCCCTCCCCAGGACTCACGGCAGCTTCCTTCGGCCTTGGGGGGCTGCACCACTCCCCAGTGAAATCGTCCAGGATCCAGACCAGCCCGTAAAAGCCCGCCAGCGTCAAGAACCACAGCAGCAGCCTTTGTCCCAGCACTTCGGAGGGGAGCTGCAAGTCTTGTTTGTCCTGGGGCCCCTCGTGGTTCTCATCTGAATCGCTCAGGACCAAGGTGGGACCCGTCCAGCCCAGCAGGCAGGAGAAGACCGCCTTGAGAAGGGAGCTGCCCTCCTGGAGAGCCATTCAGTCATGCTTGGCTTTGCTGGGCTCTCAGCTGGGTGTGGACTAGCCGTGACATCACAAACCCCTGCAGAGGTGAGCTACCAGGCCTCAACCCTGGCAACTTTAGGATGAATGGACTTCAACTCCCAGAATTCCCTAGCTAGCATGTGTGAACTTCAACTCCCAGAATTCCCTAGTTCAGCATAGGTGGACTCCGACTCCCAGAATTCCCTAGCTAGCTTGTGTTAACTTCAATTCCCAGAACTCCCTAGTCAGCATAGGGGGACTTCAACTCCCAGAATTCCCTAGCTAGCATGTGTGAACTTCAACTCCCAGAATTCCCTAGTTCAGCATAGGTGGATTTCAACTCCCAGAATTCCCTAGTTCAGCATAGGTGGACTCCGACTCCCAGAATTCCCTAGCTAGCTTGTGTTAACTTCAATTCCCAGAACTCCCTAGTCAGCATAGGGGGACTTCAACTCCCAGAACTCCCTAGTTCAGCATGTGTGAACTTCAACTCCCAGAACTCCCTAGTTCAGCATGTGTGAACTTCAACTCCCAGAATTCCCTAGTCAGCATAGGTGGACTACAACTCCCTGAACTCCCTAGCTAACAATAAATGTTCTGACTGATTTGTGTTTTGTATTTTGTATTTTACCTTTGTTCTGAATAAAATAAAAGAGTTTTTTAAAAAATAGGCCAAGACAGACAAGCTGGTTATGCAAGAGATTTTGGGTGGGTAGCTTGTATGACACCCACCTACCCATTCTTTGGTGCAATGTGTGATTTGGGTGACCCAGAAAAATTCTAATCTGCTCCTCGGCAGCATATCACTATCCAAATATGTCTAGACTTGTCTAAATTCTTCTAAAATCTGCTTCAGGTGCCTCTCCCAGCAGGCCAAGGGATAAAAATTAAAAAAATTGCAGCACGTGCCACGACCGACCCCCAAAATTGTCTTTCTCTGCACTACATGCACCACTTCCGGTCACCATGATACCCAAAAATAAAAATTAAAAATGCTGAGAATTCTAAGAGTGCGGAGAAGAGCAACCAAAATGATCAGGTATCTGGAGGCTAAACTGTATGATGAACGGTTGCAGGAACTGGGCCTGGTTGGTCCAGTGAAGAGAAGGACCAGGGGAGACAGGACAGCATCTTCCAATATTTGAGGGGCTGCCCTCAATCAACCCATGGAACAGAAGTTGCCTTCAGAAGTTGTAGGAACTTCATCCCTGGAAGCTTTCAAGAAGAGACTGGACTGCCATCAGTCAGAAATGGTGGAGGGTCTCCTGCTTGGAAGGGGGGTTGGACTAGATGACCTATAAACTCCCTTCCAACTGTTAATCTGTAATATGAAGAACGGTTGCAGGAACTGGGCCTGGCTAGTCTGGTGAAGAGAAAGACCAGGGTAGAGAGGATAGCAGTGTTCCAGTATTTGAGGGGCTGCCACAGAGAGGAGGAAGGGGATCAAGGTATTCTCCAAGGCAACTGAAGGCCAGACAAGGAATAATGGATGGAAACTAACCAAGGAGAGATTCAATCTAGAAATAAGGAGGAATTTCCTGACTGTGAGAGCAATTAACCAGTGGAACAGCTTGCCACCAGAAGTTGTGGGAGCTTCACCACTGGAAACTTTCAAGAAGAGACTGGACTGCCATTTGTCAGAAATGGGGTAGGGTCTCCTGCTTGGGCAGGGGGTTGGACTAGATGACCTATAAGGTCCCTTCACACTCTATTATTCTACGGTCTATATATGATAAGTGCAAAATTCAAAAAAAAATTTCTTAAGGTGGATAATCCTGGCCCTTGCCTGGTTGAAGTTTTGTTAGCATCGACTTGGCTTTTGCAGTGCATCAACCCCGGTTTACAGTCTGACTTTGCATCGCATGCAGAACCATGGTGAGGGGAGGGTGGGGCAATGGTAGGTTTCAAAAATTTTTACTACCGGTTCTGTGGGTGTGGCTTGGTGGGTGTGGCATGGTGGGCGTGGCAGATACTGAAGGATACTGTAAAATCCCCATTTCCTCCCAATCAGCTGGGACTTGGGAGGCAGAGAATAGATGGGGGCGGGGCCAGTCAGAATTTTTACTACCGGTTCTCCAAACTACTCAAAATTTCTGCTACCAGTTCTCCAGAACTGATCAGAACCTGCTGAAACGCACCTCTGGGGGAGGGGGCTCGAAACATGGCTAAAACCACTGGTGGGATTCAGCCAGTTCACACCTATTCGGGAGAACCGGTTGTTAACTTTCTAAGCAGTTCAGAGAACCGGTTGTTGGAAGAAATCTTATTTTGGTTTCTTTTCCAATTTACACGACTAATCCTGTAAGGAATTACAACATTCTGATGTTTTTTCTAGCCTAATCTTTATTGCCCTGCTTATAGAAACTGCCTCTCTGGTTAACCCTTATTACATTGTAACAGCTAAGGCGAAGTGCCCATCGATGTGAGTGACGTCGAGTTGGTCACGCCCACACGGTCACATGACCACCGAGCCACGCCTACCCAGATGGTCATTAGGGCAGAGAACCGGTTGTTAAATTATTTGAATCCCACCACTGGCTAAAGCCAATCATGGCTTATCGGCAGCCGTCTGGAATGTGGTTTTAAGCCGATCCGCCAAGATAAAACCACTGAAAAAAGAAAGCTGTAAGGCCAAACATGGATTAATCTGGTGCAGATAAACCTAGAATCGCGACGTCAGGAGACCAGTGGCGACCTGCTCTCTCACCCTGGTGCTATGCCATCCTATTTAGTCACGTTTTCTTAGCCACGCACATGCGTGAAGGCCGTGCCTGCGCGCTCATGTTTTCGGTACGCGGCGAACCCATTGGTAAACTTACGTGAAACCCACTTCTGCAGCAGACTTCCCACGTGTGCATCACAACCTCACAGGGTTGCTGTTTGGCGCCATCCACCCCCCCCCGAGGGGCACTTGTAATCTGGACCGTACACAAGAGGGCACAATCTCGGTCAAGTGGTGCCCGTCCACTGTTAATACTTTTATTTCCCGTATCTAATCTCTTTTCCTGTAGCTCACTCCTCAACAATATCGTAGACAGCCAAATTAAAGGCTTTGCTGTTCTCTCGAACCCGCTGGCAGGCGGGGGATTTGCAGCCGCGGTGGCGGGTGACGAGGCCGGCCTTGTGGTTGCGGACTAAGGTCATGAGTCTGACCAGCTCCTGTTCCATCCGGGAGAAAGTCTGCAGGAGTCGGTTTTTCAGCTCGTCTGAATCAGCCAGGGCATCTCGCTGCTGCGGAAAGGGACAGGAGAATAGGAGAAAAATGGAGATTTATAGATGAACAGAGTTGGAAGGGACCTTGGAGGTCATCTAGTCCAACCCCTTGCGCAAGCAGAAGACCCTACACCATTTCTGACAGATGGCAGTCCAGTCTCTTCTTGAAAGCCTCCAGTGATGAAGCTTCTACAACAATTTTCTTAATCCGGTGCGGTGGAGACCCGAAAGAGGAAAGCAACGGGCAAAAATGTCCCTTCTTCTCGGGGATGCAGTGGTCTAGAATCGTGATGGCGAACCTATGGCACGCGTGCCACAGGTGGCAGGCTGAGCCATATCTGTGGGCACGTGAGCGTTGCCCTAGGTCAGCTCCAGTGCACCAGCCAGCTGATTTTTGGGCCTTCCGGGCCTACTGGAAGTTGGGAAATTGGCTGTTTCTAGCCTCCAGAGGGCCTCCAGGGGGCTGGGGAAGGCTGTTTTTGCTCTCCCCGGGCTCCAAAAAAGCCTCTGGAGCCTGGGGAGGGTGAAAAACGGGCCTACTGGGCCCACCGGTAACCTTTTTGCCGTTGTGTGCCAAAAATGGGGGAAGCACGGGGGGGGGGGAGGGGTCGCATGCACATGCACAGGGGGGTGGGATTTGGGGGGCGACCCCCCTACAATCCCCCTGCTTTTGGCACATGACAGCGAAAAGGTTAACCATCACTGGTCTAGAATGATGTTTTTTCAAATTCGGCGACTTTTTAAGCTGTGTGGACTTCAACTCCCAGAATTCTCCCACCTGTCATGCCAGGTAGGGAATTCTGGGAGTGGAAGTCCACAAGTCTTAAAAGTTGTCAAATTTGGGAGACCGGTTGTAGAACAGTGTTTTTTTTTTTTTCAAACTTGGTGACGTTAAGCTGTGCGGAGTTCAGCTCCCAGAATTCCTCCGGCTAGCTGGGGAATTCTGGGAATTGAAGTCCACACAGGTGAAAGTCGCCAGGTTTGGAAAAAACACCGTTGCAAAATTCATTCGAGATAGATAAGGAAAGTGTGTTTTTTAAGTGTGATTGTGAGAGAGAAAGGGGACGTTGTCGCTTTACACAAAAGTGTTCAAAACCTCCTTGGTTTTCCTCATTTCATGGTCTACCACAACGGAATACTGATAGTCCTCGATTTACGACCTCAATTGAATCCAACATTTCTGTCGTTAAGCGAGACATTTCATCAGTGAATTTCGCCCCAGTTTTTTTGACCTTCCTTGCCACCGTTGTTAAGCGAATCGCTGCCGTTGTTAAAGTTAGTAATGTGGTTGTTAAGTGAATTTGACTTTGCTTGTCAGATCCCCTTTTTGCGACCTTCTGGCAAGCAAAGTCAAGGAGGAAGCCAGATTCGCTTAACAACCGTGTTACTAACATTAACAATGGCAGCGATCTGCTTAACGACGGTGGCAGGAAATGTCACAAAATGGGGGGCAAAGTTCACTTAACAACCGTCTTGCTTAGCAACAGAAATTTTGGGCTCAATTACGGTCGTAAGTCAAGGACTGCCTACATTTATTTGTTTGCCGCCCCATCACACCTCACAGTGAATCCAGAGCGCTTCCCTACCCCTGATGGCCACAAACAGGGCCCAGGCACCGCTTCCCCACCCAGGCCCTTCAAGTCTTGAGCGGGGGACGGGGTTGGGCTAGATGACCTATAACTGTGATGGCGAACCTATGGCACATATGCCAGAGGTGGCACACAGAGCCCTCTCTGTGGGCACGCGTGCCGGTTGCCAGCTGCTCTTCTGCCAAAAAAACGGCCAAAAAACAGGAAACCAGAAGAGCAGCTGGTGAAAAACCATTTTTTTTTTGGCATTCGGGTTGTTTTCAAGCCAGTTTTCAGGTCGTTTTGGCCCGAAAAATGGCCAAAAAATGGACCTGAAAACAGCCCCCAAAATAGCCTGAAAATGGCCCAAAAACGGCCTAAAAATGGCCGCAAAAATGGCCTGAAAAATGGCCTGAAAAACGGCCTGAAAAAAGCCCCCAAAATGCCCTGAAACGACCCAAAAATGGCCTGAAAATGGCCCAAAAAATGGCCTGAAAAAAGCCCAAAAAACAGCCTTGAAAATGGCCCAAAAATGGCCTGAAAAAAGCTCCCAAAACGGCCCTGAAAATGGCCCAAAAAACGGCTTGAAAACGGCCCAAAAAATGGCCTGAAAACGGTCCAAAAAACAGCCTGAAAATGGCCCAAAAATGGCCTTGAAAACAGCCCCAAAAACAGCCTTGAAAATGGCCCCAAAATGGCCTGAAAAAAGCTCCCAAAACGGCCCTGAAAATGGCCCAAAAAACGGCTTGAAAAAAGCCCCAAAAAGAGGCATGCACCAGCCAGCCAGCTGGTCTTTGGGTTTCCAGTGCTCCAGAGCATATGCATGCACCCAAGTGAGTTCCGGTTTTGGCACTCGGTGCCGAAAAAGTTCGCCGTCATTGACCTATAAGGTCCCTCTTCCAACTCTGTGAAAGTCCTGGGCCCTTCACCTTGGATGTTCTCTTGCCTTCTGGGCTTTGGTTCCTGGTGAGCAATTTCGTCGCCAGCGCCAGCACCAGCGCCACCACCATGGCCGAGCAGACCGCCAACCACTCCCACACCAGGGAGAGGGGCCCTTCTGCATCCTGCCCACCGGCGATGCCTTGGTGCGCGGCCGAGCCTCCCTGGCACAGGCAGAAAAGGCAGAGGGGGCCACGCATGGTGGAGGCAGGAGTGCCCGAGTGGTGCCTGCAGCCCACCTGGATGATGGGCTGTGAAGTCACAGATGGGGCAGCAGCTTTATTGGTTAGCAGGCTGAGTGACTCTTGGGGGGGGGGTCTATCCTGCCAACCTCATGGCTTGGCGGGGCGGGGTGTCTCCGGTTGGCTTTGCCTTGTCCTGGAGAGAGCCCCTTTTTCTGAGTCACAATTTGGTTCGGCCCATTTCATTTACACGTGGCTCTATTACAGAACAGAATAAGAGTTGGAAGGGACCTTGTGGGTCATCTAGTCCAACCCCCTGCCCAAGCAGGATACCCTACACCATTTCTGACAGGTGGCAGCCCAGTCTCTTCTTGAAAGCCTCCAGTGATGAAATAAGACTTGTGGACCTCAACTTTGCTGAGTTGAACTTGTGGACTTCAACTCTGGGAGTTGAAGTCCACAAGTCTTAAAGTTGCCAAGGTTGGAGACCCCTGATCTAGTCCAACCCCCCTCCACCCCCCACCCAAGCAGGAGACCCTACACCATTTTCTGACAGATGGCAGTCCAGTCTCTTCTTGAAAGCCTCCAGGGCTGAAGCTCCCACAACTTCTGAAGGCAACTTCTGTTCCATGGGTTGATTGTTCTCACTCTCAGAAAATTCCTCCTTGTTTCCAGGTTGAATCTCTCCTTGGTCAGTTTCCATCCATTTTATTCCTTGTCTGGCCTTCGGGTGCTTTGGAGAATAGCTTGACCCCCTTCCTCCTCTCTGGGGCAGCCCCTCAAATATTGGAAGATGCTCTCCTGTCTCCCCTGGTCCTTCTCTTCACTAGACCAGCCAGGCCCAGTTCCTGCAACCGTTCTTCGTATGTTTATACTGGATTTCGTTGGGTAATGCCGATGAAATCACTTGTGCATTCATCAGCATTAGTGCATAAATGCCTCACCACCAGGGTTTAAAGTTATATTTCCCAACTGTGGCAAACTTTCAGATGGGTGGACTTCAGCTCCCAGAATTCCCCAGCCAGCAATGCCCAGGTTGAAAAATGCTGGCATTGTGGATAGATTGGGAAGCCAAAGAAGTATTAGTTGAAGGTTTGAAACGTGGTTGAAACAATGGGGATTTCTGGGAGTTGAAGTCCATCCATTTAAAAGTAACAGAGGTGGGGAAACACTGGCTTGTTGAATGGGGGACCATGGGGGAGGGTGCTGCAACGGTCATAAGTGTGAAAAATGGTCACGAGTCACTTTTTTCAGTGCTGATGTAACTTTGAACGGTCACTAAATGAACAGTTGTAAGTTGAGGACTACCTGTAACAGGACCTTGGAGATCTTCTAATCCAACCAGGAGATCCTATTTACAATTGTGGACAAATGGCTGTCCCACCTTTTCTTAATTCTTTAAAAGGATGCAAATGACCAGCTGTCTGCAAGGAGTATAAATCCTTCCATTCCCCACTATCCTGTCAGAGCTGAAGAAGCTTCTGGGATGAGGAGTGAAATGTCTTCAAAGAAAAAAACAAGTCCAGTTGCCTCCTGAAAAAAAGCACTTTTGGGACAACCAGGACTTGGATGACAGAGAAGTTCTACAGACTTCTAATTTCTTTTTAAACACTTCCAGTTACAACATTCACAACTTCTGGTGGCAAGCTGTTCCACTGGTTAATTGTCCTTCCTGTTAGGAAGTTTCTCCTTAATTCCAGATTGCTTCTCTCCTTGATTAGTTTCCATCCATTGCTTCTTGTCCTGCATCTTCTGGTGCTTTGGAAAATAAGTTGACCCCCACTTCTTTGGGGCAGCCCCTCAAATACTGGAATGTTGCTATCATGACACCCCTAATTCTTCTTTTCTCTAGATTGGGCAAACCCAATTCCTGCAGCTGTTCTTCATATATTTTAGTCTCCAAGCCTTTGGTCATCTTAGTTGCTCTTCTTTGCACTTTTTCCAAAGTCTCAACCTCTTTTTTTTAATCATGTGGGGACCAAAAAAACTGGATGCAGAATTCCAAGTGTGGCCTTTTACATTGAGATAACAGAATAACAGAATTGGAAGGGATCTTAGAGGTCACCTAGTCCACCCACCCACCCATTTCCAAGCAGGAGACCCTACCTACACCCTTTCTGACAGATGGGGCAGTCCAGTCAGTGGAGGCCTCTAGGTGGCTCAAATGGCTAAGACGCTCAGCTTGTCTGATCATTAAGGTCGGTTTGAAGCCCTAGTATAGGTCTCCTGCTTGGGTGGGGGGTTGGACTAGATGACCCTCAAGATCCCTTCCAACTCTTGTTACAATTAACAGAGTTGGAAAGGACCTTGTAGGTCATCTAGTCCAACCCTCCACCCAAGCAGGAGACCCTGCACCATTTCTGACAGATGGCAGCCCAGTCTCCTCTTGGAAGCCTCCAGTGATGAAACTCCCACAACTTCCGAAGGCAACTTCTGTTCCATGGGTTGATGGTTCTCACTGTCAGAAAATTCCTCCTTATTTCCAGGTCGAATCTCTCCTTGATCAGTTTCCATCCATCATTCCTTGTCTGGCCTTCAGGTGCCTTGGAGAATAGCTTGACCCCCTTCCTCCTCTCTGGGGCAGCCCCTCAAATATTGGAAGATGCTCTCCTGTCTCCCCTGGTCCTTCTCTTCACTAGAGTAGCCAGGCCCAGTTCCTGCAACCGTTTATTGTATGTTTTAGTCCCTTTGTTTTATGTTTTAATCTTTGTTGCTCTTCTCTGCACTCTTTCTAGAGTATCAAAGTGTTTTTTATAGTGTGGTGACCAAAACTAAGGTCTTATCAAGTCATTATAAAGATATAACTTTAACAGATTAACAGGGTTGGAAGGGACCTTGTAGGTCATCTAGTCCAACCCCCCCCCAAAGCAGGAGACCCTACACCGTTTCTGAAGATGGCAGTCCAGTCTCTTCTTGAAAGCCTCCAGTGATGAAGCTCCCACAACTTCCAAAGGCAACTAATGTTCCATGGGTTGATTGTTCTCACTGTCAGAAAATTCCTCCTTGTTTCCAGGTTGAATCTCTCATTGATCAGTTTCCATCCATGGTTCCTTGTCTGGCCTTCGGGTCCTTTAGAGAATAGCTTGGCCCCCTTCCTCCTCTCTGGGGCAGCCCCTCAAATATTGGAAGATGCTCTCCTGTCTCCCCTGGTCCTTCTCTTCCCCAGACCAGCCATGCTGAGTACTTAACAGATTGACAGAGTTGGAAGGGACCTTGGAGGTCATCTAGTCCAACCCCCCACCCAACTAACATTTCTGACAGGTGGCGGTCCAGCCTCTTCTTGAAAGCTTCCCATTGCCCCCATCCCAGGTCGATGCAGCAGGCCAAACCAAACAAAAAATCCGCCTCTCCTTCCCTCCACTCCAGACCCCCCACTCAAAAGGGAGTCTCTCCTTGGGGGGGGGGGAGCATTGATACCCTCCCTTGCAAACCCCCCCACCCCCCCACCCTTCTCCCCCTCCTCCTCCACCCCCCCCCCGCAGCCGTTCCCACGTGCACAACGCGCGTCCACTTCTGGTCGTGAGAACGCCTCCTCGGCCTGGCTTAAAGGAGGAGGGGGGAGAAGGAGGAGGGGGGGAAGGGCCTGTCCTCGCCCACCCCCCACCCACCCCTCCCCCCCCGAATCACGTGAGCCCGAAAGAGCCCAACATGGCGCAGTCTTAGGCAGCTTCACTGTAGCCCAAAGCCCGGCCGGGAGGTTAAGGCAGACGGAGGAGGGGAAGGAAGAAAAAAAGAGAGAGAAAGAAAGAAAGAAAGAGGGAAAAAAAGGAAGGAGAGAGAGAGAAAGAGGGGAAAAAAGGGCGGGGATCTTTGCATTGCACGAGGAGGAATCCAAGCAGGTGAGTTGGGGGGGTGGAAAGTGGGGAGGGGGGCTTGCATGCATTGATGCTGCAATGGTGCAAAAGGCCGCCCACCCACCCCCTCCCCTTTTTGCAAATGGTCCCACATCGGGCCTGGCCTCCTCCGGTGCAATCCCGACCTTGCAACCGAGCTTTGCTCCGGGGACTGCGGGACCCATCTTCCCCTCTCCCCCACCCCCACCCGCACTACATGCATCGCCCCCTCCCCTCTTTGCAGTCGCCCCCTTTTCACACACACACACCCACGCCTTTCAAAGCAAAGTTGGAAAGCGTGGAGTAAGGGGTCTTGGCCCCTCCGGACAAGGCCGACTTGGGATCCCATCATCCTCAGCCTGGAGGGTGGGGGGGGGGAGGATGGATGGCCAAGCAGCTGGTGAGGAAGGGAGGGGGGGAGGAGGAGGACCAGAGGATGAGGTTGAAAAAAGTGGAGGAGGGGGAGCTGGGAGGGGAGGGAGGGACATCTGGGGAGGAGGGGGGTCCTTGGGCTAAGTTGGACCCAGATGTGAAAGGGCTGTAAAATGGAGTCTGGTTTTTTGGGTTGAGGGTCAGGGTGATGACTCCCCATCATTGGGATTCTGTATGTTATGGGCACACACACACACAGCCAGTGGAGGTGGTCTACTGCAGCGTCCCTCAAGCTTGGCAAGTTGAAGTGGTGTGGACTTCGACTCCCAGAATTCCCCAGCCAGCAAGCTTTAAGATGGGTGGATTGCATTTCCCAGAATTCCCCAGCCAGCAAGCTTTAGGATGGGTGGACTTCAACTCCCAGAATTCCCCAGCCAGCAAGCTTTAAGATGGGTGGATTTTTAACTCCCAGAATTCCCCAGCCAGCAAGCTTTAAGATGGGTGGATTTTTAACTCCCAGAATCCCCCAGCCAGCAAGCTTTAAGATGGGTGGATTTTTAACTCCCAGAATTCCCCAGCCAGCATGCTTTAAGATGGGTGGATTTTTAACTCCCAGAATTCTCCAGCCAGCATGCTTTAAGATGGGTGGATTTTTAACTCCCAGAATTCCCCAGCCAAGAAGCTTTAAGATGGATGGATTTTTAACTCCCAGAATTCCCCAGCCAGCAAGCTTTAAGATGGGTGGATTTTTAACTCCCAGAATTCCCCAGCCAGCATGCTTTAAGATGGATGGATTTTTAACTCCAGAATTCCCCAGCCAGCAAGCTTTAAGATGGGTGGATTTTTAACTCCCAGAATTCCCCAGCCAGCAAGCTTTAAGATGGGTGGACTTAAACTCCCAGAATTCCCCAGCCAGCATGCTTTAAGATGGGTGGACTTCAACTCCCAGAATCCCCCAGCCAGCAAGCTTTAAGATGGGTGGACTTCAACTCCCAGAATCCCCCAGCCAGCAAGCTTTAAGATGGGTGGATTTTTAACTCCCAGAATTCCCCAGCCAGCATGCTTTAAGATGGGTGGATTTTTAACTCCCAGAATTCCCCAGCCAGCAAGCTTTAAGATGGGTGGATTTTTAACTCCCAGAATTCCCCAGCCAGCATGCTTTAAGATGGATGGATTTTTAACTCCCAGAATTCCCCAGCCAGCATGCTTTAAGATGGATGGATTTTTAACTCCCAGAATTCCCCAGCCAGCAAGCTTTAAGAGGGGTGGACTTCAACTCCCAGAATCCCCCAGCCAGCAAGCTTTAAGAGGGGTGGACTTCAACTCCCAGAATCCCCCAGCCAGCAAGCTTTAAGAGGGGTGGACTTCAACTCCCAGAATCCCCCAGCCAGCAAGCTTTAAGAGGGGTGGACTTCAGCTCCCAGAATTCCCTAGGCAGCAGGCTTTAAGACAGGGGTGTCAAACGCACGACGTCACGTGACGTAACATGACGTCCCCCCATTTGCTAAATGGGAGTGGGGGTGGCCAGCATGTGATGCATCTGGCTCGCGGGCCATGAGTTTGACACCCCTGCTTTAAGATGAGTGAAATTCACTTCCCAGAAATCCCCAGCCAGCATCCTTTAAAGTGAGTGAACTTCATTCCCAGAATAGATGCTGCCATAATGGTTTGTAAGTCTGAGGACCAGTCAGTTTTGGGGGGCTGTCGTAACTTCAGACTGCTGAATGAATGGTTATAAGTCAAGGACTGCCTTTAATATGTGTAGTTACAGCTGATGATGATGGAACTGCATGGACTCATAGACAAGGTGCAGTTAAATGATGGATTGGATGATTGGCAGCTTCCTACAAGCCAATAAATGGGATGACACCAAAATGGTGTCTACCAGCTTGCGTTAAAATGGGTTGGGAAAGGAATGGCTCAGTTCACACAACACATGAGGACTGAATTAACCCGTTTTCTCGGTTTGTACAACACCCTGAACAAGCCAAAAGAGACCAGTAGACCAAACGAAGGCAACACAACCACCCCTAACCAAGATCAAAACAAACCAGCTTTGGGAGGGGACAGTCTTGTTCAACTGACCAGGGATAAGCGTAATGTCTGAACGTCTTTGGATTCACTCTTTTCCTCCTCCTCCTCTTCCTTCTTTTCTTCCAAGGGATTCCTGGCAGGTGGGGTCCACCATGGTCAAGATCTTTGTTGGGGGGCTTTCTCCTTTGGTCACAGCCGAAGAGCTGCGGAAGCTGTTTGAGCAGTACGGCCAAGTCAACGAGTGCGACATTTTGAAGAACTTTGCCTTTGTCCACATGGAGAAGGAAGACGAGGCCCACCAGGCCATCAGCACCCTGCACAAGAGCGAGTTCTACGGGACCCACTTGACCGTGGAATACGCCACCTCCAAGATCCGCAACGCCACCAAGATCTACGTGGGGAACGTCTCCGCCAAGGCCACCACCGCCCAAATCCGCCAACTCTTTGAGCGCTTCGGCAAAGTGGTGGAGTGCGACATTGTCAAGAACTTCGCCTTCGTCCACATGGCCAAAGAGCGGGAAGCCATGGACGCCATCTTGCACCTCAACGACACCCCGCTGGAGGATCAGAAAATTTTTGTCACCCTTTCCAAGAGTAATAGTTCCCTCCGGGCCACCAAAGGGGCCACGGTGCCCACTCCGGCAACCCCGACATCAAGCTACTACTTCTCCAGAGGACGCATGCCCACTGCACCGGCCACCTATTCGCCCTACTGTGCCCGCGGCTGGTACGATCGGGAGTATTGTGATCAATACGCGTACGAGCTGTACGACCGAGCCCGAGCAGCATATGACCGAGCCCTACCCTCGGCCCCAGCTGCCTACAGAGAAAGGAGCCCCGTGGGGCGGAGGACATCTACCCCTACTGCCGTAGTGGCCCAATACACTGACCCCTATGCTGCCGTGGCGGCTGCAGCGGCCGCCGCCGCCGCAATGGCTGCAGCGAACCAGACGTACAGCCAAGCCTACAGCCAACCTGGGTACGCCGCCGCTTCGGCTGCTGCGACGTACTCTCAGTACAGTCTAGGAACTGCCTACAATGTGGCGGAGTACTATGAGAGGTACGCCAGTGCTTACGCTGACCAGTACGCCCAGACGTTCTGAGGGCGCTGCACCCTTCCAGTTGTAAGTGTCCAGAGATGCTCAGTTGCATGGGGGGTGCAGGGTAGGGAGCGAGGGAAGCGGGAAGGACGAGGGTTCCCGTTTTTGCGGGTAAAAAATAAAAGACGCGAAATCAGCACAGCTGATTTCCCAACCTTCCCGGTTTTGTGAACCAGAGTTTCCGTGCAAGTGGTGGGGCTCCACTCCATTTGTGGAAACGGCAGGTGCACACGTCCTCTGCTCGCGCAAATGCAGTGACGTTTGTTGCACTTGCGTTCTACTCATGCAAATGGGGATGCGTGCACACGTCCGCCTGCCACTTCCGCGGCCCGGTTCCAAATGGTTCAAGGCCCAGGAGTGGGCTGCGGCCTGGGAGTTGGGGACCTCTGATCTAGTCAGTGCAGCAAAGGGCCCCACAAGGCAGTTTGTTTATACGTGCTTGTAGGTCTGCATTCGTGTCCGTCCGCTTTTCCTGGAGGTGGGAAAGCAGGCTCTGTCTAGAACAGGGATCTCCAACCTTGACAACTTTAAGACTTGTGGACTTCAGGTCCCAGAATTCCTCAGCCAGTTTTGCTTTAAGACTTGTGGACTTCAACTCCCAGAAAGCTAGCTGAGGAATTCTGGGAGTTGAAGTCCACAAGTCTTAAAGTTGCCATGGTTGGAAAACCCTGGTCTAAAAGATATCACACTGCTATTTCGACCACTTCTCCCCAAGCCTGGGCAGGTAGTCCTCGACGTACAACCCCAATCGAGTCCCAAAATCCCACAACTAAGCAAGGCAGTTAAATGAGCTGTGCCCCATTTTACAACCATGTTGGCCACTGCAGTTGTTAAAAAAAATCATGCGGTCATTCAGTTGAAATTGGCTTTCCCCATTGACTTTGCTCGTCAGAAGCCAGCTGGGAAGGTTGGAAATGGAGGTCATAAATACTCTACACAGGGTTCTCCAACCTTGGCAACTTTAAGCCTGGCGGACTTCAACTCCCAGAATTCCTCAGCCAGCAAGGTAGCAAAACCTTGCTGGCTGAGGAATTCTGGGAGTTGAAGTCCGCCAGGCTTAAAGTTGCCAAGGTTGGAGAACCCTGCTCTAAACCATCCTAAATATAGGCCGGATACTGTAACCGTCATATCTGTAACCATCATAAATACAGGCCAGAATGCCAAGAGCTGGGATTTTGATCACGGGACTCTGGGGATGCTGCAATGGGCATTTGAAAACCGGTCATAAATCAGATTTTTTTCAGTGCCTTTGTAACGTTCGAACGGTCACTAAAGGAGTGGTTGTAAGTTGTGAGAACAGGTCCTGGCTGGGGAGCAGTGTAGTTCATTTGTTTCTAGAAGACCCTAGATCCATGATGGCAAACCTATGGCACGGATGCCACAGGTGGCACGCAGAGCCATATGAGTGGGCACGCGAGCATTGCCGTAGCTCAGCTCCAGGGTGCATGCGTGCGCTGGCCAGCAGATTTTTGGACCTTCCGGTCCCGATGGAAGTTGGGAAATGGGCTGTTTCCCGCCTCCGGAGGGCCTCTGGGGTGGATGGGAAGGCCGTTTTTGCCCTCCCCAGGCTCCTAGAAAGCCTCTGGAGCCTGGGGTGGGTGAAAAACGGGCCCACGGTACCATCACATGTTAAAAGTGGGGGGGAGGTGTCCACACATGTGTGGGGTGCATTGAATTATGGACGACCTCCACGCGCTCCCCCCCCGCTTTTGGTACGTGATGGCAAAAAAGTTAGCTATCACTGCCTTAGATTCTCCCCTCTTGTTCTTCCCCCCCACCTGTGGTATCCCACAAGCAACCAGGCAGACAGGTGCAATTTCTGGGGTCGATACGGGTGTCGTGCGATTCCTAACGTACCCCTTAAACTATGTAGATTTCTTTGCAGGCTCTTCCTGGGCAGACTCGGAGCGATGCCTCCTGGCCAACCAGCCGAGCACTGACTTCCAAGGTTGGTGATGCTGCATTTTGTGTGTCCCTTCCTTTCCTTCCCCCCCCCCACCTCCCCATCTCCTTTCTCTTCCTTTCCTTTTTTTTCCTCTCCCCCACCGCCCGCCCACGTTTCGATCCGATCCGGTCGAAGAACTGCCACGCCAACCCCGCCTTGCGAAACTGCGATGGGGCCGAAGACGGTGTTGTCCGTTGTCTTGGTTTTTTCCGAACTCTTCCCTTCCGGCCCGGAATGCCGCACAACCTTTGCACACAACGGCTCCCCCTTTCCGCCAGCTCCAATCTTTGCTTGCTGTGTGTTTTGCGTGCTAAGCTTCGATTCCCTGCCGCCGCCGCCGCCACGATGCCGGCCTCTCTAAACCAGGCTTTTTAGGGTTTTTTTTTTTTTTTTTGCTTTGCTATATTCTTGGGTGCTCCCTGGTTCAATCGATATCGTTTCTTTTTTTTTTTTTCCCCGTTGATTTGTTCTCGTTTTAATTTTGTACAACCGGTTAAAACAAAATGGGGTTGTTGGCAGCAATTTGTTCGCTTCCCTCTCCCGCTGGTTTTTGAGATGTGAACGATTAAACGGCTTTCACAGAACCTCTCGCGTCCGCCTCGTCAAAATGCGCGTTGCAATCGCCCCTTCCTCGCCTCCTCGATCCGACTTCACCTCTACCGCCTGCTGCCCACTCCTTGTCTGCATGGGACGGAAGGATCCGGATTTGGGCCGCGTGGTGCACACACCTTTTGCGTGCTCCCACCGCCTCCGCCGCCTTCCTCCCCCCCCTTTCGCTTTCCAGAAAGACGGCCCTCTGCACCACCGCCTCCTTTCCCGCCAGGGGGATGCTCTCGCCACTAACCCTCCCTCCCCGGCCGTGAAAGTGAGCTGAACCGTTGCGCAATCCGAAGCCGTGGTCTTGTGCGAATTGCCGGATTCCGTCGCTTTTGGCTTTGAGACTAACCGAACACTGGCAGGCCACTGATGCTGTTTAACCCTGTTCCCCCCTCCCTCTCATTGATTTCTCTTTCTCTGTGGACAGCTGTTTCTGGAAGAAGCCAGGAATTTTGGAGGGCCCCCCCCCATCTTCCAAGCAGGCAGAGCTGATCCGAAACCACCCGGCGCCTTATGATCTGCTGACAAGAAGCTGCTTCATCTACTCAAGGGAAAAATATCCTGTCCTTCTGTCACACTCTTAAAATAGGCACCGGAAAACACAGAACGGAGTGTTCTGAAAATGGCTGTTCTCGGGTTCTTGATGTTCTCGGAGAACACCACGATCCAACGGTTCAGTTCTGAGTTACAGATCTTCCCCCAACAATTGGGATGGCTGGTTTTGCATCCTGTATCCATCCTCGCCCTTCCCAAATCCATTATGAGCCACGGTGGCGCAGTGGTTAGACTGCGGTACTGCAGGCTACTTCTGCTGGCTGCCTGCAATTCGGCGATTTGAATCTCACCAGGCTCAAGGTTGACTCAGCCTTCCATCCTTCCGAGGTGGGTAAAATGAGGACCTGGATTGTTGGGGGAGTAATATGCTGACTCTGTAAACCGCTTAGAGAGGGCTGTAAAACACTGTGAAGCGGGAGATAAGTCTAAGTGCTATTTTCCTTCCTTCCTTCCTTCCTTCCTTCCTTCCTTCCTTCCTTCCTTCCTTCCTTCCTTCCTTCCTTCCTTCCTCAGTTGTCAGAATGCAGTATTGCAGGCTAACTCTGCCAACTGCCAGCAGTTCGATCCTGACCAGCTCAAGGTTGACTCAGCCTTCCATCCTTCCGAGGTCGGTAAAATGAGGAGACCCAGATTGTTGGGGGCAAGAGGCTGACTCTGTAAGCCGCTTAGAGAGGGCTGGAAAAGCACTGTAAAGTGGTATATAAGTCTATTAAAAAAATCTGGCCAAATGGGAGATACAGGTAGCCCTTGCTTTATGACCACACTTGAGTCAGTCCAGCATTTGTTACTAAGTGAGAGAGGGCTTCAAGTGAATTTTGTCCTGTTATGATCTTTCTTGCCACAGCCTTTAAAGGAACCCCTGCTTTTGTTAAATTAGCAACGTTAGTTGTTAAATAAATCTGGTTTCCCTGTTCCCTGTTGACTTGGGGATCGCCTGACCCTGGGACAGACACTGCAACAACTGTCATAAATCCATGCCAGTTGCCAAGCCTCCGGATTTGGATCACATGACCATAAGGGACCCTAAGTCACTTTTTCCAGTGCCGTTGTAACTTAGAACGGTCACGAGGCGAATGGTCGCAAGTTGGAAGACGACCTGCAGGTTGGAGATCCAGACAGGCTGACCGACAGCTGGCTTGGAATTCTGGGAACCGAAGTCCCAAACTTCTGGACTCCTTTCAGAGGACAGGAAGCTGGTTTATAGTGCAAAATGGTTTCTACCCCTTCTTTCCTTGAGAGAAATGCCACCTCCACTATGGCGTTTTGGGAAAGATGGCTCTGTGTTTTTCGGCCGTCAGCTGCTGAATCACGACCTCTTTGGTGGGTAGGTGACCCGGACTGGCATAAAGAGAAGGAAGAAGCAGGAATTTGTTGTGGCCCACCAGTGGATTTGGACAGTGAGGAGGTTGGGGAGGAACATGGGCCAGTCCTGGAGTCTGGGGAAGGCTCTGACAAGGGCTCTGCGTCAGCGGCAGAGAGGAGGCCAGGGCCATCTGACCGTTATCAGCTGCTTTCAGAGTCGGACATCAGTGAGGCAGACGAACAGCTGGAGCCTGTTCCCAGTGTGCGCATCCGCAGAGTTGCCAGGAGAAGGGAACAGCTAAAGAACAAGGGTCGACTCAGGAGTAAAGCCACAGGTGGACGATGAAGGGCCCCTCCCAGAGGGAATAAAAGAGGAGCGGAAGGGGAGTGGAGTTTGCAGGAGACAATTAATTGGTTGGTGACTCTCCGAGACTCCTTGCCAAGTTTTGAAGATATCGGCCTGGCAGCTCTCCAAGCCAGATAAGGTCTGTGACTGTAAATCCACCCTTGAAAGACTTTGCTGGATGTGAATGAGAGGAATTAATAAAATAACTTAATAAAAAGGGGTTTTTGTCGGGACAAGGAGTCCGCTTCATGCTCTTGGGAAGCCTAGGTCAGAACAGAATTGGGGAAGGTAGCCATATTTGTTTATTTTATTAAATATACTGTTTCCCCAAAAATATGACCTATCCTGAAAGTAAGTCCTAGCTTGATTTTTATATATGCCCTACCCCCCAAATTTTTTTATTTTATTTTATTTCTATACAGCCCTTCTCCTGCGGAACTCATGGCGGTGTAAAGCCAAGATAAAACATTGCATAAATAAATAAATAAAATAAATAAATACTCCCAAAATAAGTGCAAGAGGTAGGGCAAGGCGCACGGGTAAAAATGAAGCTAGGGTGGGGATGGGGGGGGTGGAGCTCCCCTACTTACCGGGTCTTGCACACTCTGACACTGTCTCGACTTGCAGTCCTACTTCTATTGTGGCTACTTGCCGTCGTTTGCGCGCATCGTCCTGGTCTCTGTTTTGCTGTCATGCCTTCCGGAAGGCCCTCTGCAGCCAAGAAACTGGCTCCGGATGGACATGACGGCGCCTCCCCGGCCTCCGTTTCGTGGTCAGAGGCCTTACAGAAAACCCTCAGTAGCCGATAACAGAGCTCTGGATCGATTCGGAAGAAGTGGGCCGGCAGTGGGTTCCTGCTGGGTGGGGCTGTCGGTGCCGCTGCCCCGAGGTAAGTCAGTAATTAGACCCTCCGAAAATAAGACCTAGTGTCTTTTTTGGTGGCAAAAATAAATAAAAGAAATTTAATCCTCACTGTTTTTGCATCCTGTATCCATCCTCGCCCTTCCCAAATCCATTATGAGCCACCATGGCGCAGTGGTTAGACTGTGGTACTGCAGGCTACTTCTGCTGACTGCCGGCTGCCTGCAATTTGACAGTTCGGATCTCACCAGGCTCAAGGCTGACTCAGCCTTCCGTCGTTCCGAGATGGGTTTTTCTGCCTCATTCTTCTAAATCTAATAGTGGTGTTTTTTAGCTAACTTTGCATTGATGGTGCAACTCTTCCCAATGCCCCTTTTATTATTTGCTTTTCCTTTTAAGTTTTATATTATTTGGATGCCTCTTCCCATCATTCGGAAATGATCGGCACATGATCCCTCCCCGAAAAGAGGACACAACGGGAAGACAGACATCGTGTCATCAGCTAGAGGCCATGAAAAACAGGATGTAAACAAACCAGGTAAAAGGCTCCAGACAATCTAATAAACCTGGTTACATGAATGGATGGCTTTCATTTCTGTCTTTTGGCCTATTAACAGAACATTAACAATAACAGTTGGAAGGGACCTTGTAGGTCATCTAGTCCAACCCCCTTCCCAAGCAGGAGACCCTACACCATTTCTGACAGATGGCAATTCAGTCTCTTCTTGGAAGCTTCCGGGGATGAAGCTCCCACAACTTCTGAGGCAACTTCTGTTCTTTATAGATTAACAGAGTTGGAAGGGACCTCGTAGGTCATCTAGTCCCGTGATGGCGAACGTTTGGCACACGTGCCACAAGTGGCACAAGGAGCCATGTCGCCTGACATGCCAGCTCAGCTCCGGTGCGTGTGCATCGGAGTCTCTGGAGGGCTGGGGACAGCAAAAAAGTCATTTCCTGTCTAACCAGAAGTTGGGAAATGGGCCGAGGGGGTGGGGAAGGCTGTTTTCGCCCTCCCCAGATGCATAGAGAGGATCTGGAGCCAGGTGAGAAAGAAAAGTGGGCCACTGTGTGCTAGGAGTGGGGGGAAGGGGGGTCGCATGCGCAGGGCAAGGTGCATAGAATTATGGGTGTGGGCACACGTGTACGCGAACCTCCCCCGCCCTCCCCCCCTTCTTGGCACATGATGGCAAAAAGGTTAGCCATCACTAATCTAGTCCAACTTCCTGCTCAAGCAGGAACCATTTCTGACAAATCGCAGTCCAGTCTCTTCTTGAAAGCTTGCAGGGATTGATAATATGATTAAATATGGGTATGATGAGGTTCTTCCAATTGTGCAAACCCACAATTCATATTAACCAGGTTACTTGTGTTGTGTGGATACAACCAGTGAATGTAAAGAACACCTCGGTTCATCAGGAAGACATTCGCTCCCAGGCTCTTCCTGGCAAGACATTTTCCAAAGTTCATTTTTGTTTTTCAAGCAGTTGAAGGAGGTCAGGGAAAAAAATGCAGAAATGCATGGCCGGCTGGGGAATTCTGGGAGTTGAAGTTCCCTGGTCTTCCAAGTTGCCAAGTTTGAACCCCAGGTGAACTTCAGCATCCTCAAAAGAGATTATTTTTCTGTACTCTGTAGTTTTCTTCCTGAAGGTCTCTGAAACTTCAGACTTCTCATAGCTTTATCTTCCCTGAGATAGCGAGGGTTAATCTGGGATGTTTTGTGCCAGTGGTGAAATCCAATTTTTTTTTTACTACAGGTTCTGTGGGCATGGCTTAGTGGGCGTGGTGTGGCTTGGAGGGCGTGGCAGAGAAAGGATATTGCAAAATCCCCATTCCCTCCCCACTCCAGGGGAAAGGATATTGCAAAATCTCCATTCCCTCACTCCTGGGGGAAGGATACTGCAAAATCCCCATTCCTACTCCACTCCAAGGGAAGGATACTGCAAAATCTCCATTCCCTCACTCCTGGGGGAAGGATACTGCAAAATCCTCATTCCCACTCCACTCCAGGGGAAGGATACTGCAAAATCTCCATTCCCTCACTCCTGGGGGAAGGATACTGCAAAATCCTCATTCCCACTCCACTCCAGGGGAAGGATACTGCAAAATCCCCATTCCCTCCTCACTCCTGGGGGAAGGATACTGCAAACTCCCCATTCCCCCCCCCCCTCCTGGGGGAAGGATACGGCAAAATCTCCATTCCCACCCCACTCTGGGGCCAGCCAGAGGTGGTATTTGCCAGTTCTCTGAACTACTCAAAATTTCTGCTACCGGTTCTCCAGAACCTGCTGGATTTCACCCGTTTTGCGCCCTGGGGATTGTAGTCCTCATGATTCTGATTTAAAAAGTGTTTTGGTTTGAACAGAAACCATTGGTTCTGTACCAGCTATTAAGAAGGGGGGTCAAAAGTGAGGAGGAGCAGGTAACCTTAGATTTAATTTTAATTAGAAGTAGATACATTGGAACCGGTTGGATCGTTTTAAAGATATTTCCTTATTTAAACAGAAAAACAGAATGACCATAGCCAGCCCAAAAAAGCCGTGGAAACGGAAACGACTTCCGACTTCCTGCTGGCTTCCCCAGTGACTTTCCTTGAAAGAAAGAAGCCAGGAATTGCCATCTGGTTTAAGAGGAGGCAACCTCACAACTTCCTCCAACCAGAAATCTTTTTTTCCCCTGCTTTAACTGAGGTGTTGTGTGAACCTAGCCAATAGGAATCTTTTGATCTGCAGGGCTGGCATACTTCGATGCTGTTGTTGGTCAGCACCGAAATACTACAAAGTACCTCAGGGTGCAAAAGTTAGGCCGTGGAACTCCCTGCCACTTGATATGCTTCTCTCCCTATATATTTTTGACCTCTTTAGTTAAGAGTAGTCTGCTAGGGCGAAGGCTTTGGGATCAAAAGGGGTTGGAAATGGGGTCAGGGTGCAGAGGTGCAGTGTTGAGGAGTCCGGAAAGATTTGGGGCGACAATATTTTGAATGGATGGGTTTGTTTTGGTTGCCCGAGGGGGTCACGGAGCATTTGAGGAATCCATGGGTTTTATGTTTGGGAGGGAAGAGGGGGTTCGGTGTCCAGTTGCAGACAGGGAGACCCCTTGCAAGTGTTTTGTGGGGGTGGCGGGGTAGCTCCCGAAATCAGTCGAATTCACACAATTGTCCTGGAAGCTTTTGAAACCGAAGTTGCACAATGTAGAATTTGGATGGGCTCCCAGCTCAGACAAACTCTCCAAATTCACCCACCCTGTTTCGTCTGAACAGAACAGCCGGATTCCAACAACACCTTGGAATTGTGGAAATGAAAATCACACAACTGTGGCATTGAAGTGGCTGCAACTTTGCCAGATTTCAATCCCATAGGAATCCCGGGTGCCGGATTTTGGATGCATTCTGTAAATTAGTCCATTTGGGGTTAGTTCGTTCAAAAACGGTTGCTGTGGGATGCACCGTTTTGCCCAATTTGAGGGTGACAAACACCCGCATGAGAGTTTTAGTACAGGGAATCCTCGACTTACAACCACAACGGAGCCCAAAATTTAAGTGAGATGTTTGTTAAAGTGAGTTTTGCCCCATTTTACGGCCTTTCTTGCCATCGTCGTTAAATCAATCACCACAGTTGTCAAATTAGTCACACAGTTGTTCAGTGAATCTGGCTTCCCCGTTGACATCGCTTGTCCGAAGGTCGCAAAAGGGAGTCGCTTGATACTGTAACCGTCGTAAATATGAGTCACTTAGCAGGGATCCGGATTTTGGTCATATCGCCATGGGGAATGCAGCAAAGGTCTCAAGTGTGAAAAAATATCATTTTTTTTTTTTTTGGGGTGCCGTTGTTGCTTCAAACGGTCAGTAATGAATTGTTGTAAGTCGAGGACTGGGAGAAACATTGAGGTGTCCGAGGCCAATTCTGCTTAGGGCAGAATGAGATTCTATCATCATCATCATCATTATCTTCGTTTAACGACCCTATAATCCCTTGCAGGGTGGAGTCAACTGAATGGAACTAGCAGAGTGTTTTACTGGCCGGATGCCTTTCTTGTCACCAGTGCGGAGTTTTGTTCAGCAGATATATTCTCATTGTGCCCAGAGTGAGAAATATCTGCCTCTACCTAGGATCGAACTCACAGCCTCCTGATTGTGAGACGATAGCGAGGATGAGATTCTATCCCTAACATACATGGCTATTTAAGCCCCTTCTGGAAATAACCCAAGAAGGGATGCCCATTGGTTGCCTGGGTTGTTGGATCTGGTGCTAAAATACCGTTCCTATTATAAAGGGGATCCCCGCCCCCCACCGTCCATTTGAACTTTGCCTCGCTATCATAGACTCCTGTGGCTGGAAGGGACCTTGGAGGTCTTCTAGTCCAACCCCCTACTTAAGCAGGAGGCCCTCTAGCAGGAGTATCAAATCTTGTCAACCTTAAGACTTGTGGACTTCAACTCCCAGGATTCCCCAGCCAGCACATGTGCTGGCTGGGGAATCCTGGGAGTTGAAGTCCACAAGTCTTAAGGTTGACAGAGTTGGACACCCCTGCCCTATACCATTCTAGACATGGCTGCCATTTTTTTCTTGAAAACCTCCAGTTTTGGATCACCCACTTCTGGGGACAAGCCGCTCCACCTATTAATTTTTCTCACTGTCAGGAAATTTCTCCTTAAATTTAGGTTGGATCTGTCTTTAATTCAAGCTTTCTGTTGTGGCTCCGTTACCTGAGCCTGTGTCATTGGCAGGAGAGGACTCCGAGAGTGAAGGAGAGGAGTTGGCAAGGCCTCCCTCTCCAGGACCCTCCTCTCTGGCAATGCCTTCGGTGTCCGCCGAAGGGCAAGAGATAGGGCCGGGGCCAAGCACGTCCACGCAGCCACAGATGGACAGTGATGAGGGTAATGAGTCTTGGCTGGATCCACGCCAGCGTTGCAGAGATAAGCGCGCGCAAGAGAAGAAAAGGCGTGCCCGAGATTAGGCTGAGTTGCTGGACCACACCCCACAGGATATAAAAGGGAGCGTGGTGGCCAGTTAAACCTTGTGACGAACAAAGCTGAAAGCTTCCACACCATTCTGCATTGCCGGACTTTTGGCTATAGACTTTGCTGGATTATCTCTGGACTTGATTGACTCCGTAATTATTGAGCTGTTTCTTTTGATGTACCAGAAGCGGGGAGAAGTTATCTCTTTCCTTTGTAGTAATAAACTCTTGGCAGGCAGCCACTAGGTTGCTGCCAAGTTCCGTTATCATAAAGAAAAGGATTTTGTCGGCTGGTTTGGTCTTTAACTCTTGGACGTCTGTTGGTGTGTGTGCGTGTGAGACGGGGACAGAACGCTTTCCACCCATTACTTCTTGTCCTACTCTCTGGTGCTTTTGGATTTAATTTCCAACCTCTTTTCTCTCCTCCTCTAAACCTACTTTCTGCTTTCATTCAGTGCCCAAAACTGAACCCAGAATAGCGCCTGACGAAAATGCAATTAAAAACGTGATTATTTCTAATTTGGAAACGAGATGGCCTTTGTCTCTTTTGCAGTTGTAACACACCGCCGGCTCATATCCAAGTTGCAATCAAGGATGTTTTCACGGAATGTCATGGATATTCATTATCCTAAATTAAAAAAAAACTGCATTTGTCGTTATTAGATTGACAGATTATGGCTTAACATTTTTTTTTAACACATTTAATTTTTAATTGGTTTGTTATCTTAAATTGGGGCCAAATTAATATATATCCTTTTAATTGTTTTTTTTTAATGTTTGTATTGTATGTTTTTATCTGGCTGTACACCGCCCTGAATCCATCGAGAGAAGGTGCGGTATGAAAATTCGAAATAAAATAAATAAATAAATAAAATGAGCCTTGGTGGCGCAGTGGTTAAAGTGCGGTACTGCAGGCTATTTCTGCTGACTGCCAGCTGCCTGCATTTTGGCAGTTTGAATCTCATCAGGCTCAAGGTTGACTCAGACTTCTGTCCTTCTGAGGTGGGTAAAATGAGGACCCAGATTGTTGGGGGGGCAAGAGGCTGACTTTGTAAACCACTTAGAGAAGACTGTAAAAGCACTATGAAGTGGTATATAAGTCTAACTGCCAAGTGGGAAGGGGAGGGAGGAAGGAGAAGGGAGGGAAGAGCTATGGTGGTGCAGTGGTTAGAATGCAGTATTGCTGATTCTGCCCACTGCCAGCAGTTCAATCCTGACCGGTTCCAGGTTGACTCAGCCTTCCGTCCTTCCGAGGTGGGTAAAATGAGGACCCAGATTGTTGGAGGTGAGAGGCTGACTCTGTAAACTGCTTAGAGAGGGCTGTAAAGCACTGTAAAGTGGTATATAAGTCTAAGTGCTATTGCTATTAACAGAGTTGGAAGGGACCTTGTAGGTCATCTAGTCCAACCCCCCGCCCAAGCAGGAGGCCCTACACCATTTTCTGACAAGTGGCTGTCCAGTCTCTTCTTGGAAGCCTCCAGGAATGAAGCTCCCACAACCTCCAAAGGCAACTTTTCTTCCATGGATTGATTGTTCTCACTGTCAGGAAATTTCTCCTTATTTCCAGGTTGAATCTCTCCTTGATCCGTTTCCACCCATTCTTCCTTGTCAGGCCTTCAGGTGCTTTAAAAAATAGCTGGACCCCCTTCCTTTTCTCTGTAGCAGCCCCTCAAATATTGGAAGATGCTCTCCTGTCTCCCCTGGTCGTTCTCTTCACTAGACTAGACATAACTCAGTTCCTGCAACCGTCCATCGTATGTTTTAGCCTCCAGTCCCCTCATCATCCTGGTTGCTCTTCTCTGCACTTTCTAGAGTCTCAACATCTTTTTTACACTGTGGTTAGGTTTCAGCCTACCCTAGTAAGATCATTTTGCATTTTATTTCTTATCTTCTAGGGTATTTGTTATCTCGCCTAATTTTCTGACTTTTGCGGATTTGATACAGATTCTCTCCGTCTCTTCCTCCAAATCTTTAATGGAAATATTGTTGGAGCAATATTCCAGTGGTAAACCGCTTAACACCTTAAGTGTTTTGATGAAAAGTCATTTAAAGAACATCTTTTTACAGCAAGAATTAATTAAGTAGAGGCAATTAACTCCCCCCACACAGGTAATCCTTGACTTATGACCACAACGGAGCCCAACATTTCTGTTGCTAAGTGAGACAGTTGTTCCAGGGTGTATTTGATTTAAATCGAGTTGATTTAAATCACAATTTAAATCACTAGTAAAAAGGCTTGATTTAAATCAACTCGATTAAAATCGTAATTTTTAAAGAGCAACTGTCATCTCTGCTACTCTTTTGACCCACTGTTGACTCACCGATAGTCCCAGTGTTGCAGAATATACAGCCTCCTGCTACAGAACTCAGCTCCATTTCATGCTGAATAAACTAAATTATTTATGTATCTTAAATAGAAAACGATTTTACGATAATTTTTACCCCAAGTTTTTTATTAAAATAAATTCAATAAAAATAAAAAAATTTGATTTAAATCAAAAAAATCCGATTTAAATCAAAAAAATCTGATTTTTTTAATTTTTTTAAAAAAAATCATTGATTTTTATCCACCCTGAGTTGTTCAGTGAGTTTTGTAACCTTTCTTGCCACAGTTGTTAAGTGAATCAATGCAATTAAGTTAGTGACACGGTTGTTAAGTGAATCCGGCGTCTCCCTTGGTTTTGCTTGCCAGAAGGTCGCAAAGGGGGAATCATGAGACCCCCCAGGACACTACAACTGTCATAAATACAAGTCAGTTGCCTGAATTTTGAATTTTTGATCACGTGACCATGGAGATACTGCAACGGTCATAAGTGTGAAAAACGGTCATAGGTCCCATTTTTCAGTGCTGTATGGTCACTAAATGAATGATGGTGAGTGGTGCAGTGGCCTAGAGGTGGAGCTCTCATCTCATAATCAGGAGGTTGTGAGTTCGATCCTAGGTAGAGGCAGATATTTCTCTCTCTGGGCACAATCAGAATTTATCTGCTGAATATAACTCCACATTGGCGACAGGAAGGGCATCTGGCCAGTAAACACTCCGCTCCATTCAGTTGCCCAGATTCCACCTCGCAAGGGATTATGGGGTCATTAAAAGATGATGATGACGACTAAATAAATGATTGCAAATCGAGAAGTACCTTTATGTAACTTGCTATTGCATTAATTTTCTCCACCGTGGCAACTTTACGGTGGGTGAATTTCAACTCCCAGAATTCCCCAGCTAGCCAGAGGAATGCTGGGAGTTGAAGTCTGCACAACTTATCGAGTTTGAAAAAACACTGTTCTAGAACAGGATTCTCCAAAGTTGGCAACTTTAAGACTTGTGGACTTCAATTCCCAGCATTCCCTAGCCGGCGTGACTGACTGGGGAATTCTGGGAGTTGAAATCCACCTTCTTAAAGTTGCCAAGGTTAAGGAACACTTCATTAAGCATTATTAAGCTTTATTGAAAATAGTTTTGAGGATTATACTGAAAAAATTGGGTGGGTCTGAGTAGCCACCTTCTCCAACTGAGTTCCTTCAAATATGCTGAGTCTGCAACTTTCAGAATCCTCAGACTGCCATGGAGTTGTGTGAATCTGATACAAGAGGTACAAGGAATATTACGCAGTAGTGGCCAAAATTCTGGAAACCTTTTGGGAAAAGTGTGTTTTTTAAAACTAGCTAATTACACCACTTTTTTTTTGGAGTAGCACCATAAAATTATATATCAATGGAAAGATAATTTAATCAAGAATGTAATGCAATAACTTTTATGAAGGATTTGCTATCAGAATAGCAGTTACAGTATAAAGAAGAAAAGGGAAACACGTAGAAAAAACGGGATATACAAAAACGATCACCATAGAAAAAATGTGATATAGAGAAATTATCACTATGTCAGTTAATCCTTCGTTGGGTAACTTTTAGCATGAATGACGGCCTTACAACGTCTTCCCATGGAGGGAACCAAGTCTTTGAGTTCTGCAGCTGTTATGTGAAACCAAGATTGAATGATGGCTTCTATTAACTGGGTTTTATTGCAGGGTCGCTTTTGACTAACCAGTTTCTTTAGTCGGCTCCATAGATTTTCAATGGGGTGAAGGTCTGGGCTCTTCCCAGGCCATTCCAACAGTGGAATAGGATTATCATGAAACTCCAAAAAAAGTGGTGTTATTAGCCATCAAACCTCAAAAACACACTTTTCCCAAAAGGTTTCCACAATTTTGGCCACTACTGTAATTTATCCCAACACTGTTTAGCAATGGGAGTGCCAGTCATAATTTGTGGTTTTAAGTCCAGGACTATCTGTAGATGAAAAAGTATGAAAACGACCCAAGGAATCTTATTAAAAATGTAATTAATTAATAAATTAAATTAATTAATTAAAATTTTATTAGCATAACATTTGGTAACAGGCACACCTGGGTTTTAAGACCACAAATGAATTGGAGAAGCTGGATTTGCACCATCTGTGAAGCTGTAAAGAAAAATAATTCCACATAAAATTAACCAAATTTAGCGCATTACACAAACGAAGCAAGAGATTTAGTGCTTGTATGAGCTTAGACAGGTAGTTCTCGCTTACAACAGTCCATATTTAATGAACGTTTGAAGTTACAACGGCACTGAGAAAAGTGACTTATGACCAGTTTTCACATTTACGCCCGTTGCAGTATCCCCGTGGTCACATGATCAAAATAAAGACGCTTGGCAACTGGCATGTACTTATGACGGTTGCCATGTCCCGGGGGGTCACAGGACTTTCTGACCAGCAAAGTCAAGGGGGAAATTAGATTCAATTAACGACCATCTTACTAACTTACCATCTTACCGTTCGCTTAACTACTGTGGCAAGAAAAGTCGTAAAACGGGGTGTAAAAACTCACTTAGCAACTGCCTCGCTTAGCAACAGAAACGTTGAGCTCCATTGTGGTCATAAGTTGAGGACTACCTGTAACCGGTATTTCTTAGAGTAATCATTAATTGCCATTCATTAATCATTCATTCATTCAAATTGAAGAGAAACTTGGTCCCAATCACCATTGAATTGTAAACTTTCCCTCCACATCCGATCTTTGATTTGAAATTCCGAGGATTATCATCCTGAATTCCACTTTTTTCGGCCCAAACACGGGGAGAACCAAGCATAGTGTAATCTTCAAAGAGATAAAACAGCTTGGAATTTGGGCAGCAGGTGTCCCAACACACTTGGGGGAGGCAACCGAGCAGTCGTGAAATCCTCCGCGGATTGCCAGCAGTTTGCTGCTTGCACATCCATGCAGAAAAAGGAGCCGTTTGAAGGTAAGTAAAACAGCGAGGGGGGGGGGAACAGCTGTGCCGCCTGATTTAGATCCACTAGAAAGCAGAATTTCCTGCTTTCTAGGAAATATAAATCATGTGGCACAGCTGATTGTTGGAAACGCCCGTTTGGATGAACTGGTAGGGGTTTTTTTGCTACCAGTTCGTGTGAATTGGTGCGAACCCCTACAACCGAGTCGCCTTAAACCGTAAGACGGGCAGCAAAGAAATTTGACAATGAAATAAATAGCCTGGATAGCTCTGCAGACAAGGCACTGCAATTTAACACCAGCTGTCTGCAATTAAAGTAAGTTCGAATCTTGCCAGGCTCAAGGTTGACTCAGCCTTCCATCCTTTCTAAGGTAGGTAAAATGAGGACCTGGTTTGTGGGGGCAATAAGCTGACTTTGTATAAATATACAAAAGGATGAAGGCTATTGCTTAGCACATTGTAAGCCGCCCTGAGTCTCCCGAGAAGGGCGGCATATAAATCAAATTAAAAAAAAAAATACATAAATGAATTGGAAAAGTAAACATAAAGGCTGGAAGCGTTCCGGGTGAAAAATACGCAGAATTATTTCTCTCCCTGGACCAAACATTTCAGATCTCTTTATTCTCTTGCCTTCCGTTTTTTGGGGAGGGGGGGTGTTCCATTTTTGGGGGAAGATATTTCTGCTCAATGATCTCAGAATATTTTCTCTCTCTCTCTCTCTCTCTGGGATTGTGTCGCTCTGGACGTCCACAGCAATTACTGGACAATCGACACGGATTCGCAGCCAGCTCAAGAAACGAAGGCACTTCTAAAGAGGAGTTGCAAAAAATAATAATAATAATAATAAAGAATTCCTTCTCTAGATGTTTGGCTCTGCATTCACACAACCCGCTAACCTTGTTTCCCTGCTTGGATAAAACCGGCCTGCTTGAAGTTTTTAACACGCAGGGACTTTGGCAAAACCTCTGAAGTGGAATCAGCTGAAATGGGAATTTCCACATTCAGACAACTGTGTAAACCGAAGCCCTTTCGAACAACCTCGACTCCTACCCACCCCTTTCTCAGCCCTCCCTGAAGGGAAGAGAAAGTCCCCAAGGTTATTTTTCGCCCAGGTTTAACGTTCAGAATCTGGGATTGAGGGCGGAGGAGGATTGGAAAAAGCCCAAACGCAGAACGGCAGGAAATAAATACAAGCGACTCGCGGCGGAATTGGAAGTCACAGTTCCAGATGCTTCAAATGTTGCTGGAAGATTTCTTCGGCCCTCTGGAGGTATTCCGCCGTCTTCTTCTTCACCGCTTCCCTGCGGGCTGGATTGGTATCGCCTGCGAATGGGAAGACATATTGGATGTCTTTTTGGTGGCTCTCACTTGGACCCCAGAATCATCATCATCATCTTTTAACAACCCCATAATTCCTCGCAGGGTGGAGTCTAGGCAACTGAATGGAGCTGAGTATTTTACTGGCCGGATACTCTTCCTGTCGCCAATACGGAGTTATATTCAGCAGATAAATTCTCATTGTGTCCAGAGAGAGAAATATCTGCCTCTACTTAGGATCGAACTCACAGCCTCCTGATTGTGAGGCGAGAGCTCCCTCTCTAGGCCACCCCACCACTCACTTGGACCCTGGAATCCGGACAGCAAAAAAGCCCCCAAAATGTCAAACAGCAGCTCGAAGCATTTAGCAGAGTACAGGTAGTCCTCGACTTACAACCACCATTGAGTCCAAAATGTAGGTTGTTAAATGAGACATCTGTTATGTGAGTTTTGCCCCCTTTTTTACAACTTTCCTTGCCACCTTTTGTCAAGTGAATCGTTGCAGCCGTTTAAATTAGGAACACGGTTTGTTAAGTGAATCCGGCCTCCCCATCGACTTTGCTTGTCAGACGGTCGCAAAAAGAGATCACGTGACCCCCCTGGGACACAGCGACCATCATAAATGTGAGTCGGCTGTCAGGCATCCAAATGTAAATCACGTGACAACTGTGGGGATGTTACAACCGTCTTCCTTCATGTGAAAAATAGTCCTTTTTTTAGTGCCGTTGTAACTTCGGTCACTAAATGAACTGTTGTAAGTCGAGGACTACCTGTTACAGGCGACCAGCTTCGAAGAACTGCCCTCTCCTGGCCTAGCATCAATGGCCACTTTCACACCACACACTCAAACCAAGATTGGTAAAAGACAGAGCAGCTACACTTTCACAACATAATAAACTTGGTTAAGTGTTAATGATATTTTTTCCTTAGGTTTGCCTATTGCACCAACTCAGCCTGTTGGTTCAGTATCCATATTCACACATCACGCTGTTGTGGCCCGTCAGCGGCCTATGCAGCTAGTAGCTGATTCTGACAGCGAGGAGGCTGGTGTGGTGCTGCGCCAGCAGCCTGTCCAGCTGGCACTCGAGTCGGACAATGAGGAGGCTGGAGAAGATGTGGTGCCAGAGGCGGGGATTCCGCCAGGGCCTTCAGAACCTCCAGAAGCTCCCATAAGTGAAGAGGAAGAAGAGGAGGAGACTCTTCTCGATGCACGGGCGCGCAGAGCTGCCAAAAGGCAGGAGTGGCTCCTCAGAAGGAGGTCTCCTAGAGAGTAAGGCTTGGGGCTAATTGGCCACTCCCTTAGCCTATTTAAGGAGGAACGCCGACTGAAGCAATTTGCAGGGAACAACTTTGTTCACATACCTTCGTGTCTTGTCTTGCTTATCAGCTTCCTGCAAATTGCTTCTGGGCATTCTGCCAACCACAGTACGCTTTCAGTATTATTCTTTGAATTCTTGGCGGCTGTTAATGCAGTTAATTAACAGCTGTTGTTGTAAAAAACTGGTTTATTTAGTAAACTAAAGTTTAAAAGGACTTTGTGTGTGCTGCCTTCTTTGGGGTCCGTAGCTGGGGCAGAACATCACACTCAGACCGGGATTGCTACAAGACGGAGCAGCCAAGAACAGTTGCTACCTGGATTAAACTTTGGTTCCAGTTGGGCTCAGCGCTTCTCCAGGGACCAAACTTCTCTCCAGATTGGAAAAAATCCCAGAAGCCGAAGAGACCTACCTACTCAACTCAACTTACCTTGCAGACCCTGAAGGAGCAAGTCAACTCCGCTACGGTAGCCGCGAAAGGCCCCCTGGTAGTCCTTGGACGCTTCGCACAACACAGCTTGCCGGATCCTCTCCGTCGCTTGGGACAGATACCTGCCGGGATCCAATGTGGTACCTTCTGCCTCGAGATTCTGCGTTGTGTCCGCACTGAGCAGGAGTTCCGGTTTGGTCCCTGAGGCCTCCAGAGAAGCCAGACCTTCTCCGTGGGAGAGACCAGTGGCAGTAGAAGCTGGATCAGAAGGAAAAGAATGGATGGGAAGATGCTCAACTGGCTAGAGAAGGAGATGGCCAGAAGATCAACAAAGATGGTGAATGATCTGGAGGCTAAATTATATGAGGAATGGTTGAGGGAATGAGGTATGTCTAGTCCAGGGGCCTCCAAACTTGGCAACTTTTAAGACTTGTGGTCTTCAGCTCCCAGAATTCCCCAGCTAGGATGGGGAGTGTCAACTCGCAAAGCATCCCTGGCTTCTTCGGGGGGTATGGAAAACCGGCGAAATGTCACAGCAGCCAAAGACAGATGTACATTCCATGCTTATCTCTCTCAAGGCTGTATCCCAGAGTTACCTACAGCAACCGAGGGGAGTGACCTCTACAAACCTCGAAATTGCTCTGTTGGCGAATGAGATTGATGACATGCCTTGTGGGGAGGGGGGAAGCAGGGTCATAATTGCAGTGTAAATCATGTAGGGTCAGAGCTGGCTTGCTATCAGGGTTCCCAGGGATGCCTTAATTAAATCATGAGTCTCAAGCCAAGCTTCAAAAGAAATCCAGTTATTTATTAGGAGATTCATGTCGGCATGTTCCCAAGTGCCTCCTTTAACGACTCTCATTCCATAACTAATTCAGGGTAGAGTCGGGGTGGCTGGATGGAGCTGAGCGTTGTGGTGGCCTAGTGGTGAAGCTAATCGCCTCCCATTCAGAAGGTTGAGAGTTCAATCCTAGGTAGCGGCAGATGTTTCTCTCTCCCCGGGCGCAGTCCAATTTTGGGAATTGAAGTCCACAAGTCTTAAAAGTTACCATGTTTGGAGACCCTGCTGGTTAGCCTAACAAAGAGACAATTGGGGGAGGGGGGGGACATGATGGACATGTCTTCCAATTCTTGAGGGGCTGTCACAGAAAAGAGGGGATTGACTTAATCTCCAAACCACCTGAGGCCAGGACAAAAATTAACGGATGGAAACTTATCACGGCGAGGTCCAACCTAGAACTAAAGGGAAATTTCCCGACAGTGAGAATAATTAACCAGTGGAACAGCTTGCCACAGGGGTAAAATGCACTTACCTTTCCTATCGGCTCGCTAATGTGCGCGTACTGCCCATGCACTGTCATCAACACATGTGCTCGCTTCACTCACGCGTGTGCCATTGTCTGCGCATATGCAAAGCCTTTTGCGCATGTGCAGAGGGTCAAAACCAGGACGTGATGACATTCTGGTTTGGGGTGGGGTTGGAGTCTCTTCCCGCCACCACCACCGGCTCGCTGAACCACCTGCCGCCAGAGCTACAGACTTGCACGAACCGGATAGAGCCGGCTGCATTTCACCACTGGTGCTCCATCACTGGAGGCTTTCAAAAATAGATCGGACAAACATTTGGCTAGGATGGTGTAAGGTTTTTCCTGCCTTGGAGGTTGGGCTAGAAGACCTCTGAGGTCCCTTCCACACCTGGGATTCTATGTTCCATGGGGGGATTCCCCCCCCTGATCCATGTCTTGGCTCACAGACCACCATGCCTGCACACGGAGACGTACTGTTGGTGGATCTTCATCTACCTACCTACTGTTCTGACCTAGGCTTCCTTAGAAAGTATACAGCATAGCCTTCGTCCCGGCAAGCCTCTTTAATTCAGACGGCTGTGAATTATTGTCATTCCCAGTCCGACAGGCTTCTCAAAACAGTCTTTCAGGGGAATGTTTATAAACACCCACCTCATCTCCTTTGGAATGCTGCCAGAAAACTAATTGCCAAATGCAGGACAAGGCCAAACAGCACAGAGTCAAACAGAGCTTTTTCAGAGCTTTTACCGGCCAGATGAACTCATTGCTTCCTGCAAAAGTTCACGTCCCGTTCGCTCCTCTTTTATGTCTTGTGGGAGGGGCCAATCATCTCCAAGCCTTACTCCTGAGTCGACCCTGTTTTCTTAATTGTTCCTGTCTACTGCAATGCTCTCTACATGGGGCTCCCCTTGAGGAGTACCCGGAGGCTCCAACTGGTGCAGAATGCGGCCGTGCGGGGGATTATGGGAGCGAGGGGTCGCTCCCATGTGACACCTCTCCTGCGTGAGCTGCATTGGCTTCCAGTGGTCTTCCGGGTGCGCTTCAAGGTGTTGGTGATCACCTTTAAAGCGCTCCATGGCTTAGGGCCGGGGTATTTACGGGACCGTCTTCTGCCACCAATTGCCTCCCACCGACCAGTACGCTCCCACAGAGAGGGACTCCTCAGGGTGCCGTCGGCCAGGCAATGTCGACTGGCGACCCCCCAGGGGGAGGGCCTTCTCTGTGGCAGCTCCCGCCCTCTGGAAGGATTTGCCCCCGGAAATACGAAGGATATCGGATCTCCGGGTCTTTCGCCGTGCCCTGAAAACTCTTCTTTTCCAGCAAGCAGGGCTGGCGTGAACCCCGCCCCCTTTTTTAGTTTTTAATTGTTTAGTTTTAATCTGTTAATGGGTTTTAATTCGCATTGTTTTAATTCAGGCCAAAGTATATAATTCTTTTAATTAATTTTAAATTTTGTATTGTTATGTATTTTAGTTCTGGCTGTGCACCGCCCTGAGTCCACTAGGAGAAGGGCGGTATACAAATTGAATAAATAAATAAATAAATAAATAAACAGGCTCCCGCTGTTTTTCTGCCTCACTGATGTCAGACTCCGGAGGCAGCAAAGAACTACCAGATGGCCTTGGCCCCCTCTCTGCCTCCGATGTAGAGCCCTCATCAGAGCCTTCCCCAGACTCCAGGACTGGCCCACGTTCCTCCCCAACCTCCTCACTGTCCGACTCTGCTGCCAGCTCTGCTGGCCACTGGTGGGCCACAACACCTACCATTTTTGGAGAAGGGGTCAAAGAGGGCTAATTCTTGGACCGATAAGAGGCAGTGAGAAGGCGAGTCGTTCTTGGCTTCTTCTTCCTCGTCTTCCTCCCGGAAGGCAAAGAGGGCATCCAGATCTTCCTCTTGTTCCACAGCGTCCGAGGCCCCCTCTGTGGTAGAAGCATCAGTCAGTAGAAGCAACAGCAGCCCAACCTTCTAGTAAACAACTCATCTACTAGGGAGATTATGGAACCTTAAGATTAGGTCCCCAAATGGCTGCAGGCATGCGATTCATCAGACTGAAATTTCGGCAGCTTTAAGATGGGTGGACTTCAACTCCCAGAATTCACCAGGCAGGAAGAAGGCAGAAAAAAGAAAAAGGAAGGGGAAGGAAAGGAGAGAAGGAAGGAGAAAAAGAATGAAGGGAGAGCAGGAAGGAAGGAAGGGAGGGGAAGGAAGGAAGGAAGGGGAAGGAAAGGAGAGAAGGAAGGAGAAAAAGAATGAAGAGAGAGCAGGGAGGGAGGAAAAGGAAAGAAGAGAAGGAAGGGAGAAAAAAGGAAAGGAAGGGAGAGAGAGAAGGAAGAAAAGGGAAGGAAAGGAGAGAAGGAAGGAGAAAAGAATGAAGGGAGACCAGGAAGGAAGGAAGATAAATAGATAGAAGGAAGGCAAGAAAGAAGGAAAAAAGAAGGAAGGAAGGAAGGTGAAAAGAATGAACAGAGAGCAGGAAGGAAGAGAAAGAAAAAAGGCAGGAAAGAAGGAAAGAAGGAAGGGGAAGGAAAGGAGAGAAGGGGGGAGAAAAAGAACAAAGGGAGAGAAAGAGGAAGGGAAGGAAGAAAGATAGAAAAAGAAGGAAGGCGGGAAAGAAGGAAAAAGGAAAGAAGGAAGGGGAAGGAAAGGAGAGAAGGAAGGAGAAAAGAATGAAGGGAGACCAGGAAGAAAAGAAGGAAGATAGAAAGAAAGAAGGCAGGAAAGAAGGAAGAAAGGAAAAAAGAACGAACGGAGAGCAGGAAGGAAGGAAGATAGAGAAAGAAGGAAGGCAGGAAAGAAGGAAAAAGGAAGGAAGGCAGGTAAGGAAAAAAGGAAGGAAGGGGAAGGAAAGGAGAGAAGGAGAAAAAAGGAAAAGGAAGGGAGAGAGAAGGAAGGAGGGAGGAGAAGGAGAGAAGAAAGGAAGAAGAAAGGCAGAAAAAAGGAACAAAGGGAGAGAGAAGCTGGGAGTGAGTGAGTGAGGAAGGAAGGAAGTGCTATTTTCAACCTTTTTCATATTGGAATCAAGAGCCTTAAAAGGGGGTACCTTGGTTCTCCATTTGGGACTTAGAGATGCCATCTTTGCTGGCCGGCTCCGGATACAGCAGTAGCCCATCATCCTGAACCAGCCCCAGGGCCTCCTCGCCCTGCTCGACTCCAGCCGTGGGCACCGGGATGAGAGGGAGGGGCAGCGAAGGCAACTCCCATTGCCTGGGACTGCTCTGGCCCTCTCCGCCCTGTAAGGACAAAGCAAGCCACTACTTTCACACAACCCAGGGAACCGAGGCGCTGAGTTTGCCACCTTCTGGATTTGGGCACCAAGGGGAGTCAAAACTATGGGTAGTCCTCGCCTTGCGACCGTAGTTGAGCCTGGAATTAGGACCATAAGCCATTGCAGCTGTAAGTCGGGAGAGATCATGTCACCAGACCTGATTTTTTTTTTTTAAATTTTTTTTGCAGTGGTCACTAAGTGAATGTACGGTTGTTAAGTGAATCCATTCTCCGTAAAAAATTTTTTTTGCAGGAAAGCGGAAATAAAAAGAAATGCAAATTGGCTGGCCTAAGAATGTTGCACCAGGTTTTTTGGGAAGAAAATTCAACAGTTTGAGTACAGGGTATCAAACCGTATCCTGGTTTAATGCTGGTTTAATTCTCACCCCAGGAAACTTTCAGGAATGCGTGGACTTCAACTCCCAGAATTCCCTTTGAACTGTATGCACGTCAGTTGCCCCGGGGGAATTCTGGGAGATGAAGTACACGTACTTTAGGGTTCATCAGATGGGGAAACCCTGAGTTTAATACAGAGGAAGTATTCAGCAAGTTCTGGAGAACCGGTAGAGGAAATTTTGAGTAGTTCGGAGAACCGGCTGGCCCCAGAGTGGGGTGGGAATGGAGATTTTGCAGTATCCTTCCCCTGGAGTGGGGAGGGAATGGAGATTTTGCAGTATCCTTCCCCTGGAGTGGGGTGGGAATGGAGATTTTGCAGTATCCTTCCCCCTGGAGTGGGGAGGGAATGGAGATTTTGCAGTGTCCTTCCCCCTGGAGTCGGGAGGGAATGGGGATTTTGCAGTATCCTTCCCCTGGAGCGGGGAGGGAATGGAGATTTTGCAGTATCCTTCCCCTGGAGCGGGGAGGGAATGGGGATTTTGCAGTATCCTTCCCCTGCCACGCCCACCATTCAAAGCTATGAAGGCACTGAAAAAAGTGACTTACGACCATCTTTCACACTTATGACCGTGGCAGTATCCCCAGGGATTTACATCCAGCTGCTTGACAACTGTCTCATAGTTATGACGGTTGCAGTATCCTGGGGGGGGGGTGTCACGCGATCCCCTTTTGCGACTTTCTGACGAGCAAAGTCAACGAGCGAAGCCGGATTCACTTAACGACCAGGTGACTCACTTTAACAATGGCAGTGATTAACAGATATGGCAAGAAAGATTGCAGAATGGGACAAAACTCACCGAACAAAGGTCTCACTTAGCGTCATAAATTCTGGGCTCGGTTGGGGTCATAAGTGGAGGACCAACCTGTATTTATTTATTCATTATGAAATTTATTTGCCACCCGTCTCGGGTCCCAGCGACTCTGGGTGGCTTTTATAGAGTAAAAATTCAGGATTAAGGACCCGCTATAAACTTTGCCACCCGAAGCAGGGTCCCTGGCAAACCACGATTGTGCAATGCACAGTCAGCCCCCCCCCTCCTTCCCCACCCAACGTGGCTCTTGTTCGCTGAGCGTCCAAAATAAACGCAGAATAAATAAATGAAGATACCCGGAAGAATTCCTTCAGCTGGGGGCTGTTATTTAAAGCCGGGATAGGTATGGTGAAGTGGAGCATGTCTTCCGCCGCTTTTCGCCGCTCTTCAATCACCTCGGGCTCAAATCGGCCTGCGGAAGATTTGGGAGCAAGGTTTGAGAGATTCCTAATGGCTGGGTGACGCGGGTGGCTCAGTGGCTAAGACGCTGAGCTTGTCGATCGAAAGGTCGGTAGTTCAGCGGTTCGAATCCCTAGTGTAATCCGCGTAACGGGGTGAGCTCCCGTGACTTGTCCCAGCTTCTGCCAACCTAGCGGTTCGAAAGCAGGTAAAAAATGCAAGTGGAAAAATAGGGACCCACTTTGGTGGGAAGGGAACAGCGTTCCGTGCGCCTTTGGCGTTGAGTCATGCTGGGCACATGACCACGGAGACGTCTTCGGACAGCACTGGCTCTCCGGCTTTGAAACAGAGATGAGCACCGCCCCCTAGAGTCGGGAACAACTAGCACATATATGCGAGGGGAACCTTTACTTTTACCTTAATGGCTGGGGATTAGTGGCATTGTAATCCCCGGGAAGACAGCCGGTTGAGGGCAAAAGAGGAGGAAGGGAGCTTGAACGGCTCCCCCAAAATCTGGTGATTTTTTTTCCCCCCCCTGGGCTGCAAAACCGGGCGAGGGGTCGTTCGCGGACTCACCGAAGACCTGAGCCCGCGGGAAAGCGGGGAAATCCTCCATGCGCCGGAAGAGGTTGCGATGGGTGTAGGCCAGATCGGTGTGCAGCTTCTTAAAGTCACTATATCTCTTCCAGACCACGATCTGCGGGATGCGAAGCGATTCAGACAACGGGCAATTCGTGGCTGTGCCTGAAGGCGTTGGTGATGAAAGGCAGTGCAGTGTTTCTAAAATGTCGGCGATTTTCAGATGGGTGGACTTCAACTCCCAGAATTCCCCTGCCGGCATGTGGAGTCCATTTCATTGCCGGCTGGGGAATTCTGGGAGTTGAAGTCCGCCCATCTTCAAGGTGCTAAGATTGGAGAAAACACCATTATCGTGCATCAGCCAGATCTCGTTTCTACACACACACACACACCCCTTAAGGTATAAGAACCTCTTTTTCAACAATCTACCTCACAGGGCTGTTGTGACGGAAGAATATAGAATAATAGGGTTAGAAGGGACCTTGGAGGTCTTCTAGTCCAACCCTCTGCCTGTGATAGAGATTTACTTTAGAAATACGTAAGATCTCTGACCTCCGGGTGTTTCGTTGCGCATTGAAGACCCTGTTGTTCCGCCAGGCCGGGCTATCAACTTAATAATTTTAAATTGGGGTATTTTAAATTTTTGGGGTTTTAAATCGGCCAAATCTATTTAATTATTTTAATTTTTAATTATTGTTGTGTCTTGTGTTTTTAAATTGGCTGTACACCGCCCTGAGTCCTTCGGGAGAAGGGCGGTATAGAAATAAAATTATTATTATTATTATTATTATTATTATTATTATTATTATTATTATTATTATTATTATTATTATTATTATTATTTGCAACTGACCTGGTCAGTATCCTCGGAGAATTGGCAACCGCAAAACCCAGAAAATGGCTGCTTGAGGCATCCACTAAGGGTGTTGTGTGTGAATCCAGCCGCTAAACCCCTCCACCAGCCCGCCTATCTTGGGACAGTGTGTTGTGCAAAGGGTTACTCCTGCCTCATAGCCCGACTAGGTGGCTCAGCGACTAAGACGCTGAGCTTGCCGATCGGAAAGGTCGGCCGTTCGGCGCTTCTAATCCCTAGTACAGGTGAGCACGGGGTTGGACTAGATGACCTCCAAGGTGCCTTCCAACTCTGTTAGTGTTACTGCCTTCCCCTTGGCAGGCTGGGTCCTTCACGTACCTCCTTGGTGTCATCCGGATTCGCCTTTGAGACAAACTGGAAGGGGGGTGGGGGAAAAAAAAGAAGAGATAAAACAGGAGGACGAAAAGTCAAATCGGCACCTTTGCCAAGTTTTGCCATCCCTGATGGGTTGAAGAATGCCAGAGGTGCCAGGGAGTGGCGGTTGGCACAGAGCAGGATGCCAGCTCCAAAGCAAGCTCCCTCCTGCATGTCCAGATGCTCTCTGGGGGGCCCCCAGCAATTGCAACCCCAGCAATTTCCCCCCATCCCTCTCAATCTCCCCACTGGCAGCCCCACACATATTACACACATATTACACACTCACACCTCTGCCAAGGGACAGGCTGGGGAGGGAGGGAGGAGGGAAAGCAGCCCCCAGCCCTTTTTGCAAAATAAATAAATAAATAAATCAAATAAATAAATGCAAAAAGGAAAACCAGCTCCTCTCTGGTTCTCCCTCCTCTCTGCTCCCGGCTCTCTGCACATGCTCCTGAAACTATTTTCTCCTTTTTCTTTTCTTTCTTTTTTTTTTTTTTTGCTTCTCTGGCTGCTGCTGCAACACCCCCCACCACCACATTTGCATGCTTTTGGGGGAGGGGGACCCCCCCCACCCTGCCTGGGGAGGAAGGGGGGGCTCCTCCTTGCAAACCCCTTCCTCACTTTAGCCGTGACTTTGTACTCGGTGTAGCCTTTGGGGTGGCTGCGGGGGTCGCTGACCGCGTAGGAGCGATGAAACTCCTCCTTCGCCCGACGGGACATCCCGATGCCTTTTGGGGCGACGCGGCCCCTTTAAATCCAGGGCTGGGGCCGAAGAGGAGGAAAAAAAGTCCGCGCGCTGCCCGAAGAGGGGCGGGTGGGTATCTCCTGCAGGGCGCATGCGCATCCAAACCCTGCCTCTCCTCCTACGGCGCTAATCCAAGGGAGCGTCTGCAAAGGACAACCCTGCGAGTTCGGCGTTTAGGGATCGTGAGCCAAGTTCCCGATTGGGCAAAAAAAAGGCGAATGAGGATTGTTTTCTTTCCCCAACCTGGCGCCCCCTCAGGGGAATCTTGCAAAGGACCACTCCTCGAATTCCAAAGCATTGGAGGAGGGGGAGGAGGGGGGAAAAGCTGGGAAGTTGGGCTTTCCACTTCCATCCCCAGCTGCAGAGTTTTACAGATTAATAAATTCTTTCTTTCTTTCTCTTTCTTTCTTTTTCTTTCTTTCTTTCTCCTTCCTTCCTTCCGTTCTTCTGTCTTTCCAATTTTCCATCTCTTTTTTCTCTTCTTTCTTTCTTTCTTTCTTTCCCCTTCCTTCCTTCCGTTCTTCTGTCTTTCCAATTTTCCATCTCTCTCACTTTTTTCTCTTCTTCTTTCTTTCTTTCTCTTTCTTTCCCCTTCCTTCCTTCCGTTCTTCTGTCTTTCCAATTTTCCATCTCTCTCTTTTTTTCTCTTCTTTTCTTTCTCTTTCTTTCTCCTTCCTTCCTTCCGTTCTTCTGTCTTTCCAATTTTTCATCTCTCTCACTTTTTTCTCTTCTTTTCTTTCTTTCTTTCTTTCTTTCTTTCTCTTTCTTTCTCCTTCCTTCCTTCCGTTCTTGTCTTTCCAATTTTCCATCTCTCACTTTTTTTATCTTTTCTTTTTCTTTCTTTCTCTCTCTTTTTCTCTTTTCTCCCTCATCTTTCTTTCTTTTTCTTTCTTCATTCCTTCTTTCCTTTCTCTCCCTCTTCTTTCTTTCTTTTTCTTTTTTCTCTTTCTCCTTCCTTCCTTCCGTTCTTCTGTCTTTCCAATTTTCCATCTCTTTTTTCTCTTCTTCTTTCTTTCTCTTTTTCTCCTTCCTTCCTTCCGTTCTTCTGTCTTTCCAATTTTCCATCTCTCATTTTTTTCTCTTCTTCTTTCTTTCTTTCTTTCTTTTTCTCCTTCCTTCCGTTCTTATCTTTCCAATTTTCCATCTCTCACTTTTTTCTCCTTTTCTTTCTTTCTTTCTTTCTCTTTTTCTTTCTTTCTCTCCCTCGTCTTTCTTTCTTTCTTTCTTCATTCCTTCTTTCCTTTTTCTCCCTCTTCTTTCTTTCTTTCTTTCTTTCTTTCTTTCTTTCTTTCTTTCTTTCTTTCTTTCTTTCTTTTTTTCTTTCTTTCTTGTATTTATATGCCGCCCTTCTCCAGAAGGACTCAGGGCGGCGAACGCAAGTTAAAAACATGTACAACAAAATTCCATTTTAAACCAAATTAACTAATAAATAATAAAACCCAGAATCAGAGTCAGAGTCAGCCTATTTGCTTGAACAGCCAAGCAAATAGGTCCCGACGGAAGGAGCGGAGATCAGGAGCCGTCCGGCTCCTTGGGATATTGGGACCTTGGAGGTCATCTAGGCCAATCCCCTACCCAAGCTTGAGTTCAAGTTTCTCAAACTTTAACCTTGGGGGGGGGGATATCGACTCCCAGAATTCCCCAGATTGTGGAAGGGGGGTGGCAGGAAGGATGCAAATCTTGAAAAGGAATAAATAAACGCAGGGAATCCTTGATTTATGACCGCCGTTGAGCCCCAAAACGCCTGCCGCTAAGCGATTAGCGAGCTGTGATCTGTTTTACGACACTTTCTTGCCACCATTGTTAAGTGAGTCGCTGTGGTTGTTGAAGATTAGGAACACGGTTGTTAAGTGAATCTGGCTTCCCACACTGGCTTTGCTTGTCAGGAGGCCGCAAACGGGGATCACAGAACCACGGGATATGGCAGTAAATAGGAGTCATTTGCCAAGCGTCCAAGTTTTGATCATATGACCTGCAGCGGTCGTAAGTGTGAAAAACAGTCAAGTCGTTTTTCTAGTGCTGTGTTAATTTGGAATGGTTACTAAATGGTCGCTAAATGAATTGTTGTAAGTTGAGGACCATCTGTATGCCAAACCCACCATGGAAGAGGTGGATCACTCTATGCTGGCTGGGGAATTCTGGGAGTTGAAGTCCACCCATCTTCGAGTGTTCAAAGTTGAGAAACACCCATCTAGAGATTGCCAAGCTAGAAAAAACTGGTTTATTCCAACCTGCACCCAGATTTCTTTTATTAGGGAATCGGGGGGAAGAACTTTTGAAATAGAAAATATGTTTTCCTGCTTCTGGGATTGAATAAGCGGATTTGTTGCCCTCTGCAAAGTAGGATTATGGGTTATTTCAATGTTCTTAAGAACCTGGAGACAGTTATGCAGCATGGAAAAAGATTATTTTTACAATAATAAACAAAGCAAATAATGAAACCCACACGCTGGCCTTCAGATTCAAATACCAAATAAACAAAACTGATCAGTTGGCTGATGTGGATGAAATTCAGAAGCTGTTCCCAGTAATTTTTCTGAATAATAATAATAATAATAATAATAATAATACATCCAGAAAAGTGAAGAACAAATGATTAAGGAAGTAAATAAAGGAGGCTTTTTAAAGACAACTAAAACAAAAGCAGAATATAAGAAAGAAGTAACTGAGGAGCGAGCTGAAAATTGGAAACACAAAGCTCTGCATGGCCAATACTTGAAAAGTATTGAAGGCAAAGCTGACCAGAAACTAACTTGGAACTGGTTAAGATCAGGAGTACTGAAAAAAGAAACAGAAAGCTTTATTTTGGCAGCTCAAGAACAAGCCCTAGCCACAAACTGCATGAAGGCAAAAATTCAACATGTCACCACCAACAGCAAATGCCGCCTCTGCAATGAGAAAGAGGAGACAGTCGACCACCTGATCAGTGGGTGCAGCAAAATTTCACAAACTGACTACCTACAACGCCATGACCGTGTTGCTAAGATCATTCACTGGAAATTGTGCCAGAAGTTTGGATTTGAGTAGAGCAAAAACCACTGGGAACATCAGGTTGAGAAAGTTTTAGAGAATGAGAAACTCAAGATCTTGTGGGATTTCAGGATTCAGACTGACAGGCACTTGGTCCACAACACACCTGACATAACAATAGTTGAAAAGAAAAAAGGATGGTTCATTGACATTGCAATACCTGGTGATGCACAAATTGAAGATAAGCAGCAAGAAAAAATCACAAAGTACCGGGACTTACAAATTGAAGTTGAGCGACTGTGGGAAAAGAAATCGTGTGTTGTTCCGATTGTAATTGGAGCCCTTGGAGCAATACTCAAAGGGCTACCCCGCTATTTAGAAATTCTAAATTTGCCGGACTTGAACATTTTGACTCTACAAAAAATCACCTTACTCGGAACAGCTTACATCCTCCGACGATACCTTAACAGTTCCTAGGTCCTTGGTTAGGACTCGAGCTGCTGAGCTATTAACCAGCCTCAAAGGCTGTGAATCTCAGTAAAGATTAACCAATAATAATACCATTAGCACCATTTTTAAATGTTCAGTTGACTGAGTTTCATGTTTAATGAATACAATAAAAATAATAACAACAATAACAATACATCAAGAAATTGCAGCTTCCTGCAATAACTCCAGCGGAACTGCAAAAAACTAAGCTACTCGGAACATCATATATTTTAAGAAGGTGCTTGGTTGATACCTGGGACACTGGCAGCAACCCGTATCAACCATCAGCACCAGTCAATCGTGTTTGTGACACCTTTTGAAATGTTCAGTTGACTGAGTTTCACGTTTAACGAATAAGAGATAATAATAATAATGCTCGTTTAAAATTTCCTCCTCTCCCTCCTAAACATATATGGACCTCCTGCAGTGGTGAAATCTAAAATTTGTTACTACCGATTGTTGGCGTGGCTTGGTGGGGGGGGGGGGGGGGGTAATGTGACTGGGTGGGCATGGCCAATTTTTTTTTTAAACTTTTAAAACCATTTTTTCTATCTCTTCGGCCGAAGGTGGTTAAAAAAATGCTTTTAAAAGCCTCTGATGATCCCAGCTGAGTTGCCTGATCGGCAGAGGCTTTTTTTTTTTCTTTTAAAACCATTTTTTCTACCTCTTCAGCCGAAGAGATTAAAGAAAAAATGCTTTTAAAAGCCTCTGACGATCCCAGCTGAGCCGTGCGATCATCAGAGGCTTTTTTTTTTTTTAACTTTTAAAAGCATTTTTTCGGCCGAAGAGGTTGTAGAAAAAATGTTTTTAAAAATAAAAATAAAAAATCTTCTGATGATCGCGCGGCTCAGCTGGGCATGGAGGGGGGGGGCAGGGATTTTTGCTACCGGTTCTCCGAACCACCCACCATCGCTACTGGATCGGGCGATCCGGTCCGAACCGGGAGCATTTCACCCCTGGACTTCCTGTTTCGTCCAAGGATGCTTAACACGCGATGGTTAAATCCATTTTTAGACTAGAAAGCAACAGGCCAGATTTCCAATCAGGTGGCCAACCTAACCACGAAAGAACTAACCGACTAAAGAAGCAACCAGGTTTTTAGGAGCATGAATCTAATCCTTCCCAAACCAGTTGTGGGAACGTAGCCCAACCTGGTTTAGCATGTGCAAACCTCGAACACAGAACAGCGAAAAGACCCCAGCCATACACAAGTCGACTCCAAAACCGACTCTCTTTAAAACAGCCACAGCTTTATTGGTCTGCTCTTAACACAATCCCGTGCGGAGAAGGGGGAGATAACAAAAAAACCATGGATTTCTCGCCTACCCTGCCCCCCCCCCCCCCCCGCCACAGGATGGATGCCACGGGCCACACCGAATGTGGCTGCAAACACTGATTTTTGCAATGGGTGTTGTTTCAATTGGACCCAGATCCAGGGCCAAAGATGGGCCTTTTAAGCATTGGTCAAAATACAGTCTTTAAATTGATGGTTTTCAACCTGGAAGATGGGTGGACTTCAACTCCCAGAATTCCTCCGTTTCTCAACCTGGGCAGCTTGAAGATAGGTGGACTTCAACTCCCAGAATTGGAAAATTCTGGGAGTTGTGCTGGCTGGGGAATTCTGGGAGCTGAAGTCCATCCAGCTGGCTGGGGAATTCTGGGAGCTGATGTCCATCCAGCTGGCTGGGGAATTCTGGGAGCTGAAGTCCATCCAGCTGGCTGGGGAATTCTGGGAGTTGAACTCCATCCAGCTGGCTGGGGAACTCTGGGAGCTGAAACCCCCCATCTTCCAGTACCCAAGATTGAAAAACACTGTTAGAGCCTCTCAATCCGCGGTGAATATCCGGCTTGAGATGTCGTCTAAAAGCCAATCGATGCCCGCCAGAAGATTTTCCCCGGTGTAAGCACTGCAACCTCGGATGCACCAATGGTGGGTTTGGATGCTGTCGAGATCCAGGGCCTGGGGAGGAAGCAAAGAGAAAAATGAAAAAAAAAATCATCTTCCGTGCAAGGGTCTCCTGTTGTCTGGATATTGTGGCCTGTCGGTCACCGGCTCCTCCAAGCAGCCGACTCAGAGGAGGAAGAGGAGGAGGCGTGGGAGTCAGGGTCGGCATCAAGGCAAGCTGAGAGCTCCGAGGGGGAAGAGGGAATGGAGCTGGCTGAGAGAGAGAGACAGAGGTGGAGTCTGGGCCATCTGTCAGTCCTCAGATGGAGAGTCAACAGCCTCCCGGTCTGGAGGTGGCTGATGAGGAAGAGGAAGAACAGCTGGGTCCAGTGTCTAATGTGTGGATGTGGAGAAAGCAGAGGAGAGGAGAGCGGTGGAAATCTATGGGCCGGTCCAAGGGATGGAAGAGCAATTTCTGCTAGAGAAGCCCCTCCCTAGCTCTGGGGATAAAAGGCAGGGGACGGAGATGAATAGATGTGGCAGACAACGATTCCTCTCCCTGCCGGACAGACTTGTTAGCCTGCGGTGAGAGAGAAACTTTTTGCCGGGGCTGCTGGCGCTCCTAATAAAAGGAATCATTGATTTAACTTCAGAGGGTTTGTCGTGTTTGGGGAGCTCGGTCAGATCACTGGAGCTATTTTTTTTTTTTGTTCTGTGTTTTTTCACCACGCCACTAATAAACCACTGAACTGCAATTTAGCAACATAAACATATTAAACCATATTGTTCCTATCAGGGGTGAAATGTAAAATGTGTTACTACCGGTTCTGCGGGCATGGCTTGGTGTGTGTGTAGGGGGGTAATGTGACTGGGTAGGCGCGGCCAACTTTTTTATTTTTTAAAAAACTTTTCAAAGCATTTTTTCTAATGCTTTGAAAAGCCTCTCTGCCGATCAGGCAACTCAGCTGGGATCATCAGAGGCTTTTACTTCTTTTACTTTTAAAAGCATTTTTTCGGCTGAAGAGGTTGTAGAAAAAAATGCTTTTAGAAGTAAAAAAAAAAAAAAGCCTCTGATGATTGTGCAAACCGATTGAATAAATAAATACACAAACAACCTGCCATAGTCCTTACCTCCTGGATGGCGCTGGGACTTAACGCACCCGGCAGGTCCTGCTTATTGGCAAAGATGAGAAGCGTGGCACCAGACAAACGCTGTACAGAGAGAAACAGAAAAAAAACAAACAATAAATTTGCCAAATCTTCTCACTCAACCTAACGGTGGGGCTCACGGGGGGCAGCACACCAAATGCCAATTTTTGGGAATTGCAGTCCTAAATCCTAAAGCGTTACTGGGGAAATGTGCTCATTTTAAGATGGGTGGACTTCAACTCCCAGAATCCCCCAGCTGGTATAGAAAGTAGAACAGCTCCAAAACTTGCTGGGTTGGGCCACAATGAAGCAGCAGCCCAATTCCAAATAGGTTTCCTCGATGGGGTCTCAGCAGATGCTCTCAGCCTTGCTGGAGTTGATTAGGACTGGATGGGAGACCACAAGGAAATCACGGGGACGACGACGACGGGGGGTCGGAGATTACATTGCCAAGAATATTATTTTTTTGATACTTTGTGTATTTGTATCCCTTTATTCTTTTTACAAATAACTCAAGGGGGCAAACATACCCAATGCATCTTCCTCCTCCTATTTTCCCCACAACAACAACAACCCTGTGGGGTGGGGTGGGCTGAGAGAGAAGGACTGGCTCAAAGTCACCCAGCTGGCTTTTGTGCCTAAGGCGGGAATACAACTCACTGTCTCCTGGTGATTGGCCGAAAATCACCCTGTTGGCTTTCATGATTAAGGCGGGACTAGAACTTCCAGTTTCCTGGTGATTGGCCCAGCGTCACCCAGCTGGCTTTCATGTCTAAGGCGGGACTAGAACTCCCAGTCTCCTGGTGATTGGCCCAGCGTCACCCAGCTGGCTTTCAGGTCTAAGGTGGGACTAGAACTCACTGTCTCCTGGTAATTGGCCCAAAGACACCCTGTTGGTTTTCATGATTAAGGCAAGACTAGAACTCCCAGTCTCCCGCTATCTAGCCTGATGTCTTCCCGAAATAAAACTGGTTATAAATATAAGTTACATTTATATCTATGAAGAGACTAGGAGTCTGGGAGTTGAAGTCCACATCTCTTAAAAGTTCCCACGGTGGAGAAACACCCCTCCAGATGTTTTGGGGAATCCGCTCCAGAATTCCCTGCCCCGGCCAAGGAATTCTGGGAGTGGACGTCTCCAAGACGCTGGAAGGCATGCAATGGCCCCCACCCATTCCAGAGGAAGCCGCCCTTTCCCTCCCACCCAACCCCCCGACGAGGTCACCCACCTCCTCCACCAGGAGGGTCTCCAACTCCTTCTTGCAGTCCTCCATTCGCTGGTGGTCAGCGCTGTCCACCACCCAGATGAGCCCGTCGGTGCTCTCAAAATAGTTGCGCCAGTAAGAGCGCAGGGACTTCTGGCCCCCCACGTCCCAGATGTTCAGCTTGAACCTGTGGGGAGGGGGAGAGAGAGAGAGGCATGGCGGAGATGGGAGAGGCAGGCCAAAGGGGAAGGAGAAGCGGGGAGCAGGAGGAGGAGGACGGGAAGGTGCCAGAATCCTCACCCGCGATGCTCCAGGGTCTTGATGTTGAAGCCCAGCGTGGGCGAGATGGTGTCGATCTCGTCCCCGTTGAACTTTTTCAGGATGGTGGTTTTGCCGGCGTTGTCCAGGCCCCTCAGGGCAAAAGTCCGAGTCAAGGGCAAAACGGGGTTCCAAAGCAGGACCGCGTGAGAGGAAAGGTGCCAAGATCCCGGCACAGGAAGACTGCAGGGCAGGGAAAGGCATGCCTCCCTAACAGATTGACAGAGCTGGGAAGGGACCTTGGAGGTCATCTAGTCCAACCCCCAGCCCAAGCAGGAGACCCTACACCATTTATTAACAGATTAACAGAAAAACAGAGCTGGGAAGGGCCCTTGTGGGTCATCTAGTCCAGCCCCCAGCCCAAACAGGAGAGTTTACACCATTAACAGATTAACTGAGTTGGAAGGGACCGTGGAGGTCATCTAGTCCAACCCCATCCAAGCAGGAGACCCTGCACCATTTATTAACAGAAAAACAGAGCTGGGAAGGGACCTTGGAGGTCATCTAGTCCAACCCCGCCCAAGCAGGAGACCTTACACCATTTATTAACAGAGTAACAGAAAAACAGAGCTGGGAAGGGACCTTGGAGGTCATCTAGTCCAGCCCCTAGCCCAAGTAGAAGACCCTACCCCATTTGTGACAGTCTCTTTTGGAAAGCTTCCAGTGACGAAGCTGTCTCTTCCCCAGCATTTCTGCGCCTCTAAACCTAAGGGGCGAGCATCCCTGGGAAGCCCAAAGCATGTAGAGATGGAGCCCAAAGCACTCTGCCCATGCACAAGGGCACTCTTGACCAGGCGAGTGGGGAGAGATGGGAAGGCTGTGCCTGGGGAGGGAGGGAGGGAGGGAGGGAGGGCAGCCCAAAGCAGCTTCTCTTTCCTGGGATGCAAAAGTCAGGGGTCCCCCCCCTCCCGCCTTTCCCATCCTCAGCCCCCCCCCATCCTGGTTTCCCCCCATTTGCTCCTTTTTTTCTCTCTCTCCTGGCGGAAGGATACAGCATCAGCAGCCGCAGCTCCCGCTCCTTCTGCCGCATTTTCTTCAAGATGCTCAGCAGCCCCATCGCCCGCGCGGAAGCCTCTGCCCGCGCTCGCTCCGCCCACCGCCGGGATTACACACGCGCGTGGCTCCGCCCCCTCCGAACTCCGCCTCCGCCAATCAGAAACGCCGGAGGGGGAAGGGAGGGGCGGTCCCGGCTGTAGAAGAATATAGGGGGCGGGGGTGGAAATGTAAAATATACACTTCCGGCTCTCAATCGCAATTCTGCTGGTTCCTGCGTGGCAGCCAGAAGACGGCGGCCGAAGGGACTTGGTGTGTGTGTGAAGCAATTATTGTATAGAATGCACACACGGTTGTGTAGAGACTTTGTGTAGATGGCAAGCAAAGAGATTGAACAAAATAACAAAGGTACCCTTAGAGGTCTTCTAGTCCAACCCCCCCAGCAGAATTTATACATTGTGAGACAAGTTATGTATGTTATGTATGTATATTTCCATGTGTGTGTGTCATATATATGTATATATAAACACACATAACTTAAGAAGACAAACACACATATATACATATACACACACACACACACACACACACATATATATATGCATATTCTTTCTAGCCATAAAAGCCTATGAAAAAAGAAAAAGACACACATATATATATATATATATATATATATATATATATATATGGAAGAAACAGCTGCGATCACACATTGCTCCTAGAAGCACGAAGCCGAAGACACCAGCCTGAAGATGACGAATGAGACTTCCTCGAAACGTCGCCAAGACACTTCCAATTCTATGTGGGAGAAAACCCGAAGAACCAAAGACCTACATACAAACACCCGCGAAAACCTCAGAAAACACACATATATATAATTATATATAGTTATGTAGGTATAGTTATATATACTAATTATTTGTGTTGAGTACTGTCTGGGTGTTTGTGACAAAGTTTTCGGTCTACTCAGAAGTAAAAGTTTTCTATCAAATTAATTTGATATTTTCAAATGGGTGGAAAGATTTTAGTGAGGTTTAGTCAGGTTTTTTTCCATCAAGTCTGTGCACCTTTCACTTCAAAAAGGAACCTGAAGTCGAATCTGCCCACAAGTGTGACCTCACCCCTTTTCTCCCCATGGCCATTCAACGACGAGTCCCGCCCTCTTCCGGGTAGAGAAGACCAATCGCCAAGCCGGAAAATTGTCCAAGCTACCTCAACGTAGATCTGCGAAACTTTAAGAGATACGTGCTGTGGCATTGGGAGTTTAAAAAGATGTTTTTTTGGGGCCGGGGAGAAGGGATTATAGACCCAAAGAAATTAGGAAGAAGGAAAAAAATCTTAATTCTGTCTAAATTCGTTTTGTGACGACGCTTAATTTAATGCAAAAAAAGCAAATAGAGATGTCTGCTTATGAATTTTTTTAGAAAAGGCACCCAAGTTGATTTACATTTAAAATCACCCAATTGCAAATCAGATCTTCCTATTTCATTGGTTAAATCAGGAGTTCTCCAAATTTGGCAACTTTTAAAAGGCTTGTGGACTTCAACTCCCAGAATCCCCCAGCCATCATGTTCTGTATGCAAGGAATATATGGACTACAGCAGGGGTCTCCAACCTTGGCAACCTTAAGACTTGTGGACTTCAATTCCCAGAAATCTTCAGCCAGCTTTGTTGGAGACCCCTGGACTACAGCATCCAAACTGGCTGGGGAATTCTGGGAGTTGAAGTCCACAAGTGCCTTAAATTTGCCAAATTTGGTGACCCCTGGGTTAAAATGCATCCAGTCTGCATTTCTGAAGCAGCCAAGATTAAAATGTGTGCAAATTTCCCCTCTGTTCCTCCTGCAAGGCTTGGTTTTTGGGATTTGAGTTGACTGAGAGGCATCTGCACATGCTCAGAGACTCCCATTTTTGGCGTTTGGGGACAGGGGTCTCTGGAAACTTTAAGTGCAGGGGTTGCCGGCATGCTTTAAAAGGCGATGCAATGCGGGAATTCAAATTTCAGAATCCAATTCTCCTTTGTTGGATGGAGAATTGCTTCCAAAATACAATGGCTTCCCCATTGATTTTGTTTATTAGGAGGTCACAAAAAGGGGATCCTGTGACCCTGGGACACATCGCAACCGTCATAAATGTGAATCAGTTGCCGAATGCCTGAATTTTGATCACGTGACCAGAGATGGTATTCATCCGGTTCGGGTGAATCGGTAGTAGCGACCTGCAGGTGGACGCAATCCTTTCCTGTATTGCTGTGGTTTGTGATCATGGGTATATGGTATGTTACCGTATTTTTTGGAATATAAGACGCACCTACCTTTTTGGGTGAGGAAAAGAAGAAAAAGAAATCTCCCTCTGCCTCTGAGCAATTTTGCCTTCTTACAGCAAACAGCCTGCTTTACTTTCAGTTTCGTTTTCAGCATAGCATAGCACAAAGAAAAAAATCTGCTCCAGCAATTTACCTCCTTGCAGCAAGCAGCAGAGGCCCTGCACAGCTGAGAGCAAATCAGCTGAGAGTCGGGAGGCCGATCCAATCAACTTTTGCTAATTAGGCTGTGCTGAAGCTGAAAGGAGCTGGTTTTTTTTTTCTTGCTGTTTGCTTGCAAGGAGGTATGTTTATGTATAACATAAACATAACCCAATCACAATAGGGACATTTGGATTCACCAGAAGTGTTTTACCTACATCGGGTTAAAAAAAAAGATAAGCTGTTTTGGAAATGAAGTAAACCGTTGGAGAAGCATTGTATTAACTCAGGGGTCAGCAACCTGCGGCTCTGGAGCTACACGTGGCTCTTTCACCCCTCTGCTGCGGCTCCCTGTCACTCAAAATATGCGTCACAACCACGAATGTGCGACACCCGTCAGCATGCAATTTATTGAGCTTTTCAACCCCCAGTAGGCCAACCATGGATAAAGCCAAGAAAAGAAAAGTTTCAGAAGAAAATGGAACGTTTAATTCAACTACATAGGCTAGTTTTGTGGCCACTCAGGAAATAGTCAGGCACAGGAAGGGTTTTGTGGCTCCCGGTGTTTTCTTTTCTGTGGGAAACGGGTCCAAATGGCTCTTTGAGTGTTTAAAGGTTGCAGACCCATGCCTTAAAATTGACTAGCTTGGCCATCCTGGTCCTTGGTGCCTTTCAGATGTGCTTGTTGGAAATGTTGGCACCTGTAAAGACCCACTGTGGAGTGTGTCAGACTGACGGCTGCCCCAGACAGAGCCAACCGTACCCCTTTTGATGAATGCAAGAAACAGGTGGAAGGGAGTTAAAGGGTATTTTATTTAATGTATCACATTTTAAGACTCGGTTCCTTCCTTTTTAGGGAAATAATAAATATTCCAGAGAAAGGAAACTCTGGAAACGGAAGTGGTCTCTTTTAAAGGTGGTTTCGTTCCATAAAAAAAAAAAAAAAACTGAGGCAGAGTGTTCCACAGGCAATGTTTTTATTTGGTTTGCAACTGAAGTCTCTTCTACTGACCTCTTGAAGGGAAAAAAACCCGTAACACAGGATGCTCAAACACCATTTGTGTGAAGCGTTGAATAGCATCAAAGGTTTGAAAGAATTACAGAATTGGAAGGGACCTCAGAGGCTATCTAGTCCAACCCCCTGCTCAAGCAGGAAGGAGACCATCAACCATGTTAGAGAAATAGCTCTCCAAAAGTTTTGAAACCGGGGAAATCTTCTCCAAACAGCAGCTGCCCGTTTTTTCTTCTTTCAGAATTAAGAAACATTTTTCCAGCTGTGGATACTTTTAACTACAGCTGGCCAGTGAAGGATGCTGGGAGTTGTAGTCCATCAGCACCAGTGATGCAGCCATGGAAAGGCTGATGAAATACGTTTTCCCAGGTTCCCCACCATTGAACTGCTGGGGAAGTGCAGCCAACATCTGGAAAACCCGAACAAGAGAGTAGCCCAATCCTATGTTTTGCACGATTATTCCAGTGTGATAAATAGCACTCACAACGCATCAAAGCACCGATATGTGTCTGTAATACAATGTTATTCAACCTCTGCAAATTTAAGATGGGTGGACTTCAACTCCCAAAACTCCCCAGCGTAAAGCATGCTAGCTGGGGAATTCTGGGAGTTGAAGTCCTTATACTTAAAGCTTGCTGGCTGGGGAATTCTGGGAGTTAAAATCCACCCATCTTAAAGGTTGCTGGCTGGGGAATTCTGGGAGTTGAAGTTCAGCCCTCTTAATGCATGCTAGCTGGGGAATTCTGGGAGTTGAAGTCCATATGCTTAAATCTTGCTAGCTGGGGAATTCTGGGGGTTGAAGTTCAGCCCTCTTAATGCATATTTAGCTGGGGAATTCTGGGAGTTGAAGTCCTTATACTTAAAGCTTGCTGGCTGGGGAATTCTGGGAGTTAAAAATCCATCCATCCTAAAGCTTGCTGGCTGGGGAATTCTGGGAGTTGAAGTCCATATGCTTAAAGCTTGCTGGCTGGGGAGTTCTGGGAGTTGAAGTCCTTATACTTAAAGCTTGCACGCTGGGGAATTCTGGGAGTTAATATACACCCATCTTAAACCTGCAGAGGTTGAAAAAGACTGCTCTAATACAAGCAGCAAATGCCGGTTACCCGTATAAGCAGAACAAGGAGGCACAATAGAGACGCTGTAAACGACCATCACGATTTGCTGCCAGCAGCATCCCTGGCGAGCTAGCTTTCTACATACAGGGAAGAGATTTGCAAACCCGCAGCCGGTCGTTTCAAGGCAGATTCTTCTTTCGTGCATGAAAACGAGACTCGCGGCCACCCACAACGCAGCGTGAAACCCCCTATCCCCGCCTCAGCTGCAGACCCTCTCCGAGAGATCCAACAGTGTCCCCTTCCACTTCCCGTCCACGAGGAGAAGGGAAGTCCGGTTTTCCAACGGTGCGGAATCCCTGAAGGAGCCTTTCTGGAAGACGACGCTGCCCTCGATCACGGTCAAGCCGTGTGCCCGGCATAAATCAGCGGCCTCTTCCGGGCTGTCGATCGCCAACAGGTGGACCAGCCGGGCCAGGGGATACCGGCAGTTCTTTGCATTGAAACCGTGGCTGAAAGTGAGCAAGGCCAGGCGCCGAGTCTTGGCCAGGTGCGGATGGAGGGCGCAGCTGGGGAGGTAAGGGAGCTGCCGGGCCAGGCAAAAGAAACGGGCAAAATTGCGTTCCAGGAAAGCCCAGTGGATGGCGAGGGCAGTCTTGAGTTCAGGAGACGCTCGGATATCGTCGGACAGCTGGAGGATCTGCCAGAGGGCATCTGGGGAGCCTGAGGGAGGAAGGAAGGAACAGAGAGAAGACAAAAATTTTTTTTTTAAAAAAAAGGAGGGGGGGAAGACAGTAATCCCTATCTTGATTTATGACCACAATTGAGCCCAACATTTCTATTGTTAAGTGAGACCTTTGTCTTTTAAATGCAGGTGGACTGCTAAATCTTGTCCTGATGAGTTTTTGTTCTCCTATGTTGTGCCATGTGTTTATGAAGTGGTTGTTTTGTTTCCCCAATGTACAGATCTGCACATGGTTCACTGCGTTGTACTGCATATACCACGTTGCTCTGTTTGTCTCTGAGTGTGTTTTCCAGTATTTGAGGGACAACCACAAAGAAGAGTGTGTGTGTGTGTGGGGGGGGGGGGGTTCAGCCTATTCTCCAAAGCACCAGAATGCAGGACAAGAAATAATGGATGGAAACTAATCAAGGAGAGAAGCAACCTGGAATTAAGGAGAAACTTCCTGACAGTGAGGACAATTAACCAGTGGAACAGCTTGCCACCAGAAGTTGTGGGTGCTTCATTGCTGGAGGTTTTTAAGAAGAGACCATACAGCCACTTGTCTGAAATGGTTTGGGTCTCCTGCTTAAGCAAGTGGCTGGACTAGAAGACCTCCAAGATCCCTTCCAACTCCATTCTGATTGATTGATTGATTGATTGATTGATTTTGAAATGATATAGATTCTCCTGCTTGAGCAGGGGGCTGGACTAAGACCTCCAAGATCCCTTCCAACTCCATTCTGGTTGATTTGATCACAGGAAGTTTTTAAGAAGAGATTGGACAATCATTTGTCTGAAATTGTGCTTGAGCAGAGGGCTGGACTAGAGGTCCTCCAAGGTCCCTCCCAGCTCTATTGTATCCTTGGGGTGGAGAAGCTTCACCTCCCAAGCATGCAATTCCATAGGCAGGGTGGATAAAAATCAATGATTTTTTTAAAAAAAATAAAAAAAAAACGGTTTTTTTAAATTTAAATCGGATTTCTTTGATTTTTATCGAATTTATTTTAATAAAAAACTTTGGGGGTAAAAATCTATCGTAAGATAGTTTTCTATTTAAGATACATAAATAATTTAGTTTATTCGGCATGAAATGGAGCTTAGTTATGTAGCAGGAGGCTGTATTCTGCAACACTGGGACTATCGGTGAGTCAACAGTGGGTCAAAGGAGGAGCAGAGATGACAGTTGCTCTTTAAAAATTATGATTTAAACCGAGTTGATTTCAATCAAGCCTTTTTGCTAGTGATTTAAATCATGATTTAAATTGTGATTTAAATCAACTCGATGTAAATCAAATCCAGCCTGTCCATGGGCAACCCCTTTTTTCTGGCATCCTTCCCCCCAACTTCCCGATCCAACCCCAGCCCCTGGATTGTCTAACCCCCACCCACCCACCCCCTCCCCAAAATCCCAGGACTACCAGCCCCATCAAGACATAAGATGGACATGAAAAAATTTAGTATCCAAAAAGAACAGAACGAATTGGACAAAATTCTATTGGGATCAGATGATAAATTAATAACGAACATTTATAACTATTTACTAAAATTGGAAGAAGTGGTGAAAGAGAATATGATTACATGGGCGAAAAATTTCGGATATAATATTGAACTCGATAAATGGGAAAAAATATGGAAAGCAAACACCAAATCGACAATGTTTGTACCCTATAAGGAAAATATTTACAAAATGTTCTACAGGTGGCATCTCCCTCCCGCACGCTTGGCCAAGATGTTCCCTAACACCACACAGGACTGTTGGAAATGCAGATCACCCAAAGGGACATACTATCACATGTGGTGGTTATGCCAAAAGGCAAAAAAAATTTTTTGGAAAATGATACAAAAACAATTCGAAGAAATCACTACCCAGAGAGTGCCATTGAAACCAGAAACCAGGGGTGGGTTCTAAATTTTTTACTACCGGTTCTGTGGGTGTGGCTTATTTTGTGGGTGTGGCTTGGAGGTCATGTGACTAGGTGGGCATGGCTAGCTGGTCAGAGTCATTTCTGGAAGGTCCTAGCACTTACGACCAGTCCTCGCACTTACGACCCGACTCATTTGTTTGCTTTTAACACTGATCAGCTGTAGGACGGCCCTTTAAAGCCCCGCGGCAAGAGTTTAAGCAGTTTTTTTTCCCTTTAGTCATCCGCTGGGACTCAGGAGACAGCAATAGATTGGGGGTGGGACCAAATAAAAGGTAAGAATAACGTGGGTGGGGTGAGAGGGGAGAACCAGTTCGGTGACGTCATATCATCACCGCTACCAACTCTGCTGAACCGGACCGAACCAGGAGGAACCCACCACTGTCAGAAACATATCTATTAGGAATATTAACAAATCACTATGAAAAAGAAATAGAAAGAGACCTTTGGATTGGACGATTTACGATGGACAGTGGGAGGGGATGCTTTCTATATGCACTTTTCGCGCCTATTGTTTTTAATTTCAGCTTAGCTGTGGTTGCGTTCACTTCCTTTCTAGTAAAAGTATCTTTCTCTATAAAACATGGAGTTTGGGTCATTCTTTCCTGGACTTTAAAGGAAGCACACCTGACAAATACAATATTTGATCACCCGTATCCTGACAGCAGCAAGAATCACATTTGCGCAAATGTGGAAATTAGAAGATACGCCATCGGAGGATGAAATAATACAAAAAAGAAAAATCTGTATTTGAAAAACTTTTTCAATAAAAAAATAATAATTAGTAGGATCGCAGGAAGTTTTTAAGAAGATATTGGACAACCATTTGTCTGAAATTGTGCTTGAGCAGAGGGCTGGACTAGAGGACCTCCAAGGTCCCTCCCAGCTCTATTCCATCCTAGGCATGCAGGTCCATGGGCAACCCCTTTTTTCTGGCATCCTTCCTCCCATTTTCAGATCCAACCCCCCTCCCCAAAACCCCAGGACTACCAGCCCCATCGGGCTCACCCAGGTGGTAGAGCAAGAAGAGCGCTTGGAAGCGAGGCTGGGCAGGATGCGCGCCGGGTCTGCGGTAGGCGCGGCGCAGGGCGGCGAAGGTCTCGCGCAGCTGCCCGTCGTGCAGGTGAGGGTCGAAGCGGGCGGGCGCCTGGTTGCAAAGCCGGGCACCGGCGTGGAGCAGGTAAAGCAAAGCGCGCTCCAGCAAGGCGGCGCAAGGGGCGGCAGGCGGGCGTTGCAAAGCCAGATCCAACCGGACGGCGCGCAACCGGTCGGCCACGAAGGCGCAACGCTCGGCCGGGGAAACCTGGCTGGCTTCGGCCACCGATGGGCTCAGCAGGTGATGCACCGTGGCCAGGAGCACCGGCGGCGGGCGGAGGTCGCCAGGAGGCGGGGGAGCCTGGCCGGCCGCCGGGCGGGAGAACTCCTTCACCGCCCGCGCAGGGTCCGGCTGGCGATCCAAATCCAGCTCCAGCCGGTGCAACCGCTTCTGGCGACGCCGACGGTAGAATTCCCCAGCCGGGCACATGTCCTTGCAAAGGGCCGGCCGCGGAGGACCCTCCGCTTCGTCTTCGTTCATAGCCGGAATCCACGCAGGGTGGTGGGCAGGGACGATCCCGAGAAGAGGCTGGCCTCGCTGCGCTTTGCCCGCCTTCCTGGAGGCCGGTTCTCGCCTTTGCGCCCGCGGGCGCCCGGTTGCAAATGGCCTCGAGCCCCGGGCTAATTTCCCCCCCCCCCAGTTAGTGCCTTTTTTGGAGTGGATCGCGCTTCTTCCACGCTGATCCCTGCAGGAGGACCGATTCTCCCGCGCCGGGGGCGCCCCAGTCCGGTTGCGCCAGTCCGTTCGGGGGGATCCTAAGGCCGTAGGATCGCGCGCATTTTGCCAATTTTTTTTTTTTTTTAAAAAAAATTCTTCCTTTCTGGAAAGGGAAGTGAATTTAACCCAGGAGTGAAAGGAGAAGAAGCAGCAACAGCAGCAGCAACAGCAGCAGGTCCCTTTCCACGTGCAAGCCGGGGATGATGGGGTTTGTAGTCCCGGGAAGGCGTGGTTTGAGCGGACCTCCGCGGCGACTTTGGATAAAGGGGTGGAGGAGGCGGGAACAGGCGCAAAAGGGAAATGCTTTGCGACAGTGCAGGGTGGCGTCTTAAAGCTGGAGCGGGGGAACCTTGGAGATAATAATAAGAATAATAACAGATTAACAGAGTTGGAAGGGAGCTTGGAGGTCATCTAGACCAACCCCCCCTCCTGGAAGCAGGAGACCCATCCCGAAAATGCATTGCAAAAATCCCCTTGTTCCTATTTCCTATTTAGCAAAAGCTGGGGAAAAAAATTAGGAGTAATAACTCTTAGTTGGCTTCCCCAAGCGGGCAAAAAAAAATTGCAAAAAGGATCTTCGAAGCGAGTATCGCGATCTGCGCTTCTCTCTCTATCAGTTTTATAGATCTACGTGGCTCTCCCGGCTTTGGCCAATCGCCTGCTCCTTCCCAGAAAGGGGCGGGTCTTCAGAGTGAATGCTTTGCAAAGGGGAAGCGGGATTTGTGGTCCGATTTGTAGTCAATCCCGACTTCGGGTTCTCGTTGGAAACAGGCTGGTTGATTCTGGAGATGTTTAAAAATATATCCAGATCTGCTTTTTTAATATCCTCTTTCTGAGGGTTTTTTTTAAAATTTTAAAAAAAATTAATATAATTTAAGTTCTTCTATATGTTGCATGGGGTGTCGTAAGTAAAAAAAACATAGTACTTTAAATCTGATTGATTGTGCTTTTGGAATTATCTGAGTTGTTTTAGAGCAGGGGGTCTCCAAACTTGGCAACTTTAAAACTTGTGGACTTCAACTCCCAGAATTCCTCAGCCAGCAAATGTGATACATTAATGGGATACATTAAATTTAAATGTAAGAGGAAAGATAAATATGTACTAAGAAAATGATGATAAATGTTGAATATGATGACAAAAGAAAATTGTACCCAGATGTCACACTGATTGATTAATGATGGTTTGTTTAAAAACAAAAATTATTCTAAAAAAAAATATGAAAGGGTGCTTGGCAATTCTTATTGTGGCTTAATGGCTTTTTCCTGGTTTGGATCTTGAGTGAGGGGCTAATCTACCATTCTGCCTTCCTTTCAAAATATCCTGTCTTGAATGGATTACCAAATCTGCATTTCTACACTTGATTTTAGCCAAAGGGCTGAGAATCTTGCATTTCTAAAAGCTGGCTTCCTCCATATCTGCTGGGGCTATATAAGGAAAGTGGGGGTTGCTTTCTGCCTCTAAAAAAACATGTTTCTCATATAATATTCTGCCTTTTTTAAATATTCCTCAAAATATTTCACTCTTCTAGGAGAGGGGCTGACTTTTTACACCACCAAGCAACATTCCCACCAAGGATCCACTCCGATGTTTCGAAGGCAGAGAAAACTTCCTAATATAGGTAGCCCTTGACTTACGACCACAATGGAATCCGAAAGTTCTGTGGCTAAGCGAGACAGTTGCTAAGTGAGTTTGGCTCCATTTTACGACCTTCCTTGCCACAGTTGTTAAGTGAATCACCGCCGTTGTTAAATTAGTCACACGGTGCTTATGTGAACCTGGCTTCCCCATTGACTTTGCTTGTCAGGAGGGAATCACATAACCCGGGATGCTGCAGGCGTCATAAATACAAGTCAAATTTTGATCACATGACTGGGAATGCTGCAACGGTTCAGTGTGAAAAATAGTCATAAGTCACTTTTTTCAGTGCCATCACTAAATGAATGGTTGTAAGTTGGACTATCTGTGTATTTTATGTCCATGCATATGTTTTTGCTTTTACAGGCCAAAAATGGTGGTTCTCTTAATTCAATATTCAGAGGGATGGAATCAAGATCAAGGGAGATACTAATACTATTCTATAAAGCCTTAGTAAGGCCACACCTAGAGTCCTGCATCCAGTTTTGGTCACCACACTATAAAAAAGATTTCGAGATTCTGGAAAGAGTGCAGAGAAGAGCAACCAGGATGATGAGGGGACTGGAGGCTAAAATGTATGAAGGATGGTTGCAGGAGCTGGGCCTGGCTAGTCTAGGGAAGAGAAGGACCAGGGGAGACAGGAGAGCATCTTCCAGTATTTTGAGGGGCTGCCCCAGAGAGGAGGAAGGGAGTCAAGCTGTTTTCCAAAGCACCGGAAGGCCAGACAAGGAATAAAATGGATGGAAACTGACCAAGGAGAGATTCAACCAAGAAATAAGGAGGAATTTCCTGACCATGAGAACAATCAACCCATGGAACAGAAGTTGCCTCCAGAAGTTGTGGGAGCTTCATCCCTGGAAGCTTTCAAGAAGAGACTGGACTGCTACCTGTCAGAAATGGTGCAGAGTTTCCTGCTTTGGTGCGGGGTTGGACTAGATGACCTACAAGGTCCCTTCCAACTCTGTTAATCTGTTAATTAATTTAAGGAACGTCTTATGTGCAAACTTCACCTTTGCAGCTAAGTCCTCAACCATAATTGGGATTTAGAATTTCCATTGCTAAGAAGGCTGGGTTAAATTAACTGAGTTGTGTCAGGTGTTACTACCTTCCAACTCTGTTAATCTGTAATCCGTAAATATATCAAACTGACTTTCCAGCTGATTAGGACAATGTTGGTCCCAGCCTGGAAGATCTATTTTTGCCTTTGTAGATTTGTCTGCTCTTGTGTTGCTTGGACACCTCGATATTCATATTTAGAGTTGCAAGTGAACAACAAAAAAATCCAGAAAAAGCGCAAATGTTAAAAGGTTAATAAACAGTTTATTTGCATTTTACAAGATCGGTTTCCATACATTCTCAATTAATTTGCCATTAAAGTGCTGAAAAATAGTTTTCTTTGTATTTGTTTTGTTTGATAATCAAGGTACAGTTAATGACAAAAAAGTAACAATTTGCATCTGTCGGGAGGAATTAATGACAAAAAATATTTGTTCCTCAGCTAAGAGAACTTCTTTTCTTTTACAAAAATAAGAAATATACAGAAACAATTAAGATGACGTCGTAAGGCTTTTTGGCTTGAATTGTTTTGCAACAGCAATGGGTCTTTTGAACAACAAATAAATTACATGTTGGATATTTGGTTGAAGTTGGTTTAGTCGTTTTATCAAACAAATGAAAAAGTTGTTTTTGTTGCCAAAAAAAGCCCAAATCTGACACATTTTAGTTGCTTTCTGTATACGTGCAGTGTTTCTTTTTCATAGATCCATAATTTTAAAGGATAAAACATTTTAGCCCCCTGCAGGTAAAAGCAAAAATAATAATAATAATAAACCCCTAGTAGTTAAAATTAACACATTTTCATGGATGAACACTGAAGATATTCAGTGAATTGAAATATATATATAATATATCTCAACCAAAGCTTGCTTAGGTAAACATAAAGCTTTTGTAGCATATAAAGCACAGTCCTAGGCCTGAACAGAAGAGAAAATTGTCCAAAATACTCCCCAAAAAAACTGTACATCTATCTTCCTTACGGCATAGCTTTAAATATCACATAATCCAGGCTTTTTCAAAATCCATCACTTCTCCGTCTGCCAAAAAAAAAAAAAAAAATCGCCCATGTTGCTCATCTGTATGTCTGGAATAATTTTTTTATATTGACTGAATTCCAACTGATACAGCCGACAGACCCCGGCCGCTGTTTGTTCAAAGGCATTTGCTGCTTTTTTTAAAGAAAAAAATTCTTTATAAAAAAAAGTTTTTCTTTTTTTAAAAAAGTTTTTCGGTTTTAAAGAAAAGTTTTTCTTTTTTAAAAAAAGTTTTCCTTTTTTTAAAAAAGTTTTTCTTTTTTAAAGAAAAGTTTTTTTTGAAAAAGTTTTTCTTTTTTTAAAAAAAGTTTTTCTTTTTTTTAAAAAAGTTTCTTTTCTTGCTGCAATTCAACCAAGACCGTTTGGGAAGAATTTAGGGGTATTCACATCCCCAGCAAAGGGTCAGAAATTTCTGGTAGGCTCCATGATGCCACATGGCATGGCCACACCACGAAAATCATGCCACACCGTGAAAAAGTTTATATATATATATTGCTCGCCATCAGCCCTTAGATGACCATGGATGCTGCTGTATCAGTTTGGAATTGATTCAGATCTCCGGAAGATAAAAATCTTTCAGTGGAACCTGCCCTATTCACAGTAAAACAGGAATCACTTTGCTCTCAAAACCCGACTTATTTCACGGTAGATCACCTGTTTCATTGCAAAGTATTTGAAGCCGGAGGGGTGGAAAAATATATATATACAGAGGGAGAAGGAGAGGGCGATGGGGCGAGAGGGACATTATGTACAGGAAAAGGGGCGTTATGTACACAAACGTTTTCCTGGACTACTCTTTCTTTTTCGCCACCGTCAACTCGACCACCGGCACTCGGAAGCCGGCTTTTGTCCCGCTTTCGTTACTGGAGGATGAGGAGAGCCGAGATTTTTTGGACTCCAAAGAAGCTCCGCTGTCTTGGGTTCTCCCTGCCTCATCGTCGCTTCCCGTGACCTCGTAAGACCCTTTGCTTTTCGACCCTATCCCACCAAAAGTGCCAAATTTGAGCTTGGCGTGCTTGCCTTTGTCTCCTTCGTGCTCCAGCGTGCCAGTCGGGGTGGAGTGCGAGGAGTGCTCGTCGCTAAAGGAGGACGACCGGTGCCGAGACTTTTTGGTCTTAAAGAAGGAGAACTTTCCTTTGGGCGAGACGGCGGCTTCCCCTACTTCCACCTCACCTTCTAAGGACCCTAAACTTGCTTTGAGCTCTCCTTCAACTCCGGCCCCAGATGTTGAGACTTCTGGAGAGCCGACACTTCCCTTGGCTTTGGCTTTGGAGAAGGCAAACCTGGGCATTTTGATTTTGGATTTCTTCAATTTCAGGTCAGGTTCTTCCAGCTCAACTGTCCCTGCCTCAACGTGGAGACTCGCTTGTGGCGGTTGGGGAAACTCAACATCGACCCCGACTTCCCTTCCCACCGGTTCCTGCCCCGCCACCACAAATTTTGGCATTTTCATTTTAGGGAAGGAGACCTTCCCAGCTGAGCTTTCTAAATGGCCTTGTGGAGCATCCATCCCAAGAGAAAAACCTTTGATACCTAATTTGGGACCACCGAGATCACCCCCTATCTTTGGTCCAGAAAAGTGAAGGTCCCCTGTTCCTTTGGTGCCCACATGTACCTCTGGCATTTTGGCCTTGGGCCCTTTCAGATTGACCTCAAAATCTGACCCAGAAACCTTTGGACCTGAGACATTGAGGGAAGGTCCTCTTAGACAGATATCCGGGGTCCCAGTGTCCAAGTCCAGGCCAGAAATCTTCATGCCTGGCATTCCCAGTCCAACGTGTTGACCTTTCAAGTCGGTAGCAAACTGGGCATCTCCTTTCAAACTTGGTCCTTTCATGTTCAAATCAAAGTCAGCTTCAGGTCCTTTGATCTGTGGTCCTGAAATGCTGCCTCCCTCACCAGCGATAGCAAACTGAGGAAGTTTCATGCAGGGAAGTTTAACTCCACCTCCAGAGCCTTCCACCTTGGGGGATGTCATGCTACCAGAAATGCCGAGATCTCCTTTGATCTTTGGTCCTTTCAGATTGATGTCCATCTCGGGTCCAGAGATGCCTCCTTCCGAAGTCATCTTCACTTTCGGCCCTCTCATGTCAACATCTGGAGCTGTTAGATTGATGTCTAGACCTGAAGGCTTTTGCATCTGAAACTTCCCTTCAAATCCACCAACACCAACATCTGGCATGCCGACATCTATTTTTGGAGCTTTAATCTCACCAGAAAAACCCAGGTCTTTTCCTAGCTTTGGTCCTTTCAGGCTCATGTCCATTTCAGGAATGCTTGCCTCTCCTCCAATTCGTGGGGGAGAGACATCAAGGTGTGCAGAGGGTAATTGTCCTTGAAGGTCTACATCTGGCCCTTCCAGGTTCACTCCTGGCTTCCCAAATTTTGGCAAGCTGAACTTGGGGAATTTCAGCTTCCCTCCTGGGCCTTGGATTTCAGCACTTGGGAGATCAACATCACCTTTCAGCTTTGGTCCTTTCAAATGAACATCGACACCAGGGGCAGAGATGGAAGGTGCGGAAACATCCACAGAAGGTACGTTGACTGATGGACCTTTCAGGTTGATGTCAGGAATGGTAAGGTTGGCCTCAGCGCTGGGGATTCTCAGATCTCCTTCCAATTTGGGACCAGCCAGGCCAATGCTTTCACCTGAGAGCTTGAACTCGGGAGCCTTAAGACCAATATCGGGACCTCCAACGTTAACGCTTCCACTGGGAACGGAAGCTTCAAAACTGGGTGATTTCAGACTGGGTGACGTCACATCTATTCCTGGCATCTTGACTTCTCCTTCCACCTTCGGCATCGAAGCATCAGCCTTGAACATGGGTGATTTGATATCAAACTCAACATCAGGAAATGAGAGTTTCCCAAAGACTGGTTTCTTTCCCTTGGGGGATTTGATGTTGGCATCTGCTTTCAGGGATGCTTCTGGGACCGAGAGGCTTCCTTCCAAATCCGGTGATTTCAAATTGGTGTCCATTTCTCCACTCACATCAAAACCACCCTTCTTGCCTTTGACTTTAGGTCCGCTCATGTGGATTTTGGGCATTTTGAATTTGCTTTTTTTCCCTTTGGCAGAAATGGCAACATCTGGCGACTCAACATTCAGCTCAGCTTCTGGAAGAGACACATCCAAAGTGGGAGATTTCACATCAGCCTTGGGGCCTTTTGCTCCAAAGCCAAATTTTGGCATCTTAAATTTGGGGAGTTTAACATTGCCCTCTGGCCCTTCAACGTTCACATCCGGACATTCCAAGTCAATCTCTGGACCTTTAGCTTCAATTCCTGGTCCTTGGATGGCCATTCCTGGAACGGAGACATCCACATCACCCTTCATCTTGTGACCTTTCAGATTTAAGTCAATTTCTGGCATGGAGATCTGAGGTGTTTTGAAATGCATTTCTGGCATCTTCACCCCAGGGCCCTTCAATTGTCCTTCTGGCCCTTTGATGTCCAAAGTTGGAGCTTCAATTTTCAAATCAGAACCTTTCAACTCTCCTTCAGGCAGGTTGACGTCCAACTGAGGTCCTTCTCCTTTGAACTCAGGGACACCAAATTTAGGGAGCTTCATCTTGGGTAATTTTACTTTTCCATCTGGACCGTGGATATCAACAGTGGGAGCTGTGATGTCAATTTCAGGACCTTTCAAATCTCCTGCGAGTTTTGGTCCAGAGACATCACCTTTCAGACCAAACTGTACATCAGGCATGGAGATTTGGGGTTTTTTAATCTGCATTTCAGGCATCTTAATTTGGGGGCCTTTCCAACTTCCTTCAGGACCTCCAACATCGACGTCTAGTTTGGGACCTCTGATGTCAATGTCGGGGCCCTTCAGATCACCTTCCAAGCTCGGTACGGAGACATCCACGTCTCCTTTCACTCTGGGACCTTTGAGGTTCAAGTCAAAGTCTGGCATGGAAATTTTGGGAGCTTTGATGTTCATTTCAGGCATCTTAAACTTGGGCCCTTTGAGTTTTCCCTCAGGACATTGCAATTCCACATCAGGTACAGAGACATCCAGTTTAGGGCCCTTGATATCAAAATCCGGGCCCTTCAAATCAGTATCTATTTTGGGAGCAGATACATCTAGATCAACATCTCCTTTCAGTTTAGGACCTCTGAGGTTGAAGTCCACGTCTGGCATGGTGATTTTGGGGGCTTTGATGTTAAATTCAGGCATCTGAAATTTAGGGCCTTTCATTTTGCCTTCGGGTCCTTTAATATCAATGTCAGGAGGATCTATCTGAGGAACATTAATGTCTATTTCTGGACCTTTCAGGTCACCTTCCATCTTTGGCAATGAAACATCCACATCTCCTTTCACTTTTGGACCTTTCAGGTTCAAATCGAAGTCTGGCATGGAGATTTTGGGAGCTTTGATGTTCATTTCAGGCATTTTAAATGTGGGTCCTTTCCACTTCCCTTCTGGGCCTTCAAGATCAACATCTGGAACGTCAACGTCTAGTTTGGGCCCTTTGATGTCAATGTCGGGGCCCTTCAGATCACCTTCCAAGCTCGGTACTGAGACATCCACATCTCCTTTCACTCTGGGACCTTTGAGGTTCAAGTCAAAGTCTGGCATGGAGATTTTGGGAGCTTTGATGTGCATTTCAGGCATCTTAAACTTAGGACTTTTCCACTTTCCTTCAGGACCTTCAATTTCTACATCTGGCGCATCAAAGTCCAATTTGGGACCCTTGATATCCACATCTGGACCTTCTAGCTTCGGAACAGAAACATCCACATCTCCCTTCATCTTTGGACCTTTGAGGTTCAGATCAATATCGGGCATTGAGATCTTTGGGGTCTTGAAGTGCATCTCGGGCATCTTAAATTTGGGCCCTTTCACTTTTCCCTCTGGGCTTTCAATGTTCAAACATGGAGCTTCAAGTTCAACTTTTGGGACAGAAACATCAAGATCTCCTTTAGGGAGGCTTACATCCACATCAGGACCTTCCCCTTTGAAGCTGGGCATTCCGAATTTGGGCATTTTGAATTTTGGCATTTTCATTTTTCCTTCTGGTCCATGAAGTTCAACATCAGGTGCATCAATGTCCACTTTGGGACCTTTGATATCCACATCTGGCCCTTTTAGGCCACCTTCTAGCTTAGGAACAGACACATCCACATCTCCTTTCATCTTTGGACCTTTGAGGTTCAGATCAATATCGGGCATTGATATCTTTGGGGTCTTGAAGTGCATCTCAGGCATCTTAAATTTGGGCCCTTTCACTTTTCCTTCTGGGCCTTCAATGTCCATACATGGTGCTTCCAGTTCAACTTTGGGGACAGAAATATCAAGGTCTGCTTTTGGGAGGCTTACATCCACATCTGGGCCTTCCCCTTTGAAGCTTGGCATGCCAAACTTGGGCATCTTGAACTTGGGCATTTTGAGTTTTCCTTCTGGACCATGTAGGTCAACATCTGGAGCATCGATATCTAGCTTTGGACCTTTGATGTCTATTTCTGGGCCTTTCAAATCACCCTCTGGAACTGAGACATTCAGGTCTCCTTTCAGTTTGGGAGCTTTTAGGTTTAAGTCCACATCTGGCATTGACATTTTAGGAGTCTTAAAATGCATCTCTGGCATTTTAAATTTGGGTCCTTTCCACTTCCCTTCTGGGCCTTCAAGATCAACATCAACGTCTAGCTTGGGCTCTTTGATGTCCATGTCGGGGCCCTTCAGATCACCTTCCAAGCTCGGAACTGAGACATCCACATCTCCTTTCACTCTGGGACCTTTGAGATTCAAGTCAAAGTCTGGCATGGAGATTTTGGGAGCTTTGATGTGCATTTCGGGCATCTTAAACTTGGGACTTTTCCACTTCCCTTCAGGACCTTCAATTTCTACATCTGGTGCATCAATGTCCAATTTGGGACCCTTGATATCCACATCTGGACCTTCTAGCTTTGGAACAGAAACATCCACATCTCCTTTCATCTTTGGACCTTTGAGGTTCAGATCAATATCAGGCATTGAGATCTTTGGTGTCTTGAAGTGCATTTCGGGCATCTTAAATTTGGGCCCTTTCACTTTTCCTTCTGGGCCTTCAATGTCCAAGCTTGGTGCTTCAAGTTCAACTTTGGGAAGAGAAACATCAAGATCTACTTTCGGGAGGCTTACATCCACATCTGGGCCTTCCCCTTTGAAGCCGGTCATGCCAAACTTGGGCATCTTGAATTTTGGCATTTTCATTTTTCCTTCTGGTCCATGTAGATCAACATCTGGGAGATCAACGTCCAGCTTTGGACCTTTGATATCCACATCTGGTCCTCTAAGTTCTCCTTGCAGTCCTGGAGCTGAGACATCCAAATCTCCCTTGAATTTAGGTCCTTTCATGTTGAAATCCAAATCTGGCATTGAAATTTTAGGTGCCTTGATGTTCATGTCCGGCATCTTAAATTTGGGTCCTTTCCACTTTCCTTCTGGGGCCTCCAGTTCAATATCAGGAACATCCACATCAAGTTTAGGTGCTTTGATATCAACCTCTGGACCTTTCAGATCTCCTTCCAATGTTGGTAAGGTCACATCTGCATCTTCTTTTAATTTCGGTCCTTTCAGGTTTAAGTCAAAATCTGGCATGGAAATTTTGGGAGTCTTAAAGTGCATATCAGGCATCTTAAATTTGGGCCCTTTCACTTTTCCTTCTGGGCCTTCAAGGTCAACATCTGGAAGGTCAACATCTACTTTTGGACCTTTGATGTCTATTTCCGGACCTTTCAAGTCACCTTCCAGTGTGGGAGCTTTCATATCAATATCTCCTTTGACTTTGTGGCCTTTCAAATTCAAGTCAAAATCTGGCATGGAAATTTTGGGAGTCTTAAAATGCATGTCGGGCATTTTAAACCTGGGCCCTTTCAGTTTTCCTTCTGGGCCTTCAAGGTCAACATCTGGAAAGTCAACGTCTACTTTTGGACCTTTGATATCAACATCAGGGCCCTTCAAGTCACCCTCCAATTTTGGCACAGAGACATCGATGTCTCCCTTCAATTTTGGGCCTTTCAGATTCAGGTCTATGTCCGGCATTGAAATTTTCGGAGTTTTGATTTGCATTTCTGGCATCTTAATCCTCGGACCTTTCAGTTTCCCCTCTGGCCCTTCTAAGTCAGGAGTTTCAATGTCCACTTTGGGGCCCGACAGGTCAAGATCAGCTTTGGGAAGGGTTACGTCCACATCGGGAGCTTCTGCTTTGATGCCTGGGATTCCAAATTTGGGCATTTTAAACTTAGGCATTTTGAGTTTGCCATCAGGGCCATGAAGATCAACTTCTGGTGCACCAACCTCCATCTTGGGGCCTTTGATTTCTATTTCAGGGGCTTTCAAATCTCCTTCCAAGCTTGGTGCAGAAACATTCAGGTCCCCTTTTAATTTAGACCCTTTCAAATTTAATTCCACATCAGGCATAAAGGTCTTAGGGGAGGAAATATTCAATGACGGCATTTTAAATTTAGAACCTTTTGCTTTTCCTTGGATATCCACATCTGGACTCTGAACACCCACTTTTGGTCCTGAGATATCAACATCCGGTTTCTTAACCTTCACATCAACTTCAGGTGTATGAAGTTTGGGGCCAGAAAAATTGAACTTGGGAAGTTTAAATCTTGATTTCTTTGGTTTTGCTTCAATGTCTACTTTTGGTGTCTCCAGTTCGACTTCAGGTCCTTTCAATGCAATGTCTGGTCCTTTGATGTCACCTCCTACATCTCCTTTGAGTTTTGGGCCTTTCAAATTCAAATCAATATCTGGCATTGAGATTTTGGGGACGTTAAAATGCATTTCCGGCATCTTCATTTTGGGGCCTTTCAGTTTTCCTTCAGGGTGTTCGATTTCCAGATCAGGTGTTTCAATATCTAGTTTGGGACCAGATATATCCACTTCTCCCTGGGGTATGGTCACATCCACTGAAGGACCTTCTCCTTTAAATCCAGGCATCCCAAACTTGGGCATTTTAAATTTGGGCAGCTTGATTTTACCCTCTGGACCATGCAAGTCAACATCGGGCATGTCAATGTCCACTTTGGGGCCTTGAATGTCCACATCAGGGCCTTTCAGGTCACCTTCCAACTTTGGCACACAAACATCCACATCTCCTTTCACTTTGGGTCCTTTCAGGTTCAAATCGAAGTCTGGCATGGAGATTTTGGGAGCTTTGATGTTCATTTCAGGCATCTTAAATTTGGGTCCTTTCCACTTCCCTTCAGGTCCTTCAAGATCAACATCTGGAACGTCAACGTCTAGCTTGGGCCCTTTGATGTCAATGTCAGGGCCCTTCAGATCACCTTCCAAGCTCGGTACTGAGACATCCACGTCTCCTTTCACTCTGGGACCTTTGAGGTTCAAGTCAAAGTCTGGCATGGAGATTTTGGGAGCTTTGATGTGCATTTCGGGCATCTTAAACTTGGGACTTTTCCACTTCCCTTCAGGACCTTCAATTTCTACATCTGGTGCATCAATGTCCAATTTGGGACCCCGGATATTCACATCTGGGCCTTTCAGATCTCCTTCCAGTTTGGGAACAGAAACATCCACATCGCCCTTCAGTTTTGGACCTTTGAGGTTCAGGTCAAAATCTGGCATGGAAATCTTTGGAGTTTTGATGTGCATTTCGGGCATCTTAAATTTAGGACCTTTTATCTTTCCCTCTGGTGCTTCCATACTTATATCAGGGGCATTAATATCTAATTGGGGTGTTTTAATATCGAGTTCTGGTGCCTTCACATCCCCCTCTAGCTTCGGCACAGAAACATCCACATCTCCCTTCATTTTAGGACCTTTCAAATTCAAGTCAAAATCTGGCATGGAAATTTTGGGAGCTTTGATGTTCATTTCAGGCATCTTAAATTTGGGCCCTTTCCATTTCCCTTCTGGTCCTTCTATATCAACATCAGGGACGTCAATACCTAGTTTGGGACCTTTGATGTCCACACTTGGGCCTTTCAAATCCCCCTCCACCGCTGGTATAGATACATCGGCTTCTACTTTAGGTTTCCTCCAGTTCAAATCTATATCAGGCATCGAGATTTTGGGAACATTAAAATGCATTTCAGGCATCTTAAACTTAGGACCTTTAAGTTTTCCTTCAGGCCCTTCAAGGTCAACTTCAGGAAGATCAACACCAACTTTGGGCCCTTTGATGTCCACATCAGGGCCTTTCAGGTCACCTTCCAACTTTGGCACAGAAACATCCACATCTCCTTTAACTTTGGGACCTTTCAGGTTCAAATCGAAGTCTGGCATGGAGATTTTGGGAGCTTTGATGTTCATTTCAGGCATTTTAAATTTGGGTCCTTTCCACTTCCCTTCTGGGCCTTCAAGATCAACATCTGGAACGTCAACGTCTAGTTTGGGCCCTTTGATGTCAATGTCGGGGCCCTTCAGATCACCTTCCAAGCTCGGAACTGAGACATCCACATCTCCTTTCACTCTGGGACCTTTGAGGTTCAAGTCAAAGTCTGGCATGGAGATTTTGGGAGCTTTGATGTTCATTTCAGGCATTTTAAATTTGGGTCCTTTCCACTTCCCTTCTGGGCCTTCAAGATCAACATCTGGAACGTCAACGTCTAGTTTGGGCCCTTTGATGTCAATGTCGGGGCCCTTCAGATCACCTTCCAAGCTCGGAACTGAGACATCCACATCTCCTTTCACTCTGGGACCTTTGAGGTTCAAGTCAAAGTCTGGCATGGAGATTTTGGGAGCTTTGATGTGCATTTCGGGCATCTTAAACTTGGGACTTTTCCACTTTCCTTCAGGACCTTCAATTTCTACATCTGGTGCATCAATGTCCAATTTGGGACCCTTGATATCCACATCTGGACCTTCTAGCTTTGGAACAGAAACATCCACATCTCCCTTCATCTTTGGACCTTTGAGGTTCAGATCAATATCGGGCATTGAGATTTTTGGTGTCTTGAAGTGCATTTCGGGCATCTTAAACTTGGGCCCTTTCACTTTTCCTTCTGGCCCTTCAATGTCCAAACTTGGTCCTTCAAATTCAACCTTTGGGCCAGAAACATCAAGATCTCCTTTGGGGAGGCTTACGTCCACATCTGGGCCTTCTCCTTTGAAGCCAGGCATGCCAAACTTGGGCATCTTGAACTTAGGCATTTTCAATTTTCCTTCTGGTCCATGAAGTTCAACATCAGGTGCATCAATGTCCACTTTGGGGCCTTTGATATCCACATCTGGCCCTTTTAGGCCACCTTCTAGCTTAGGAACAGACACATCCACATCTCCTTTCAGTTTTGGACCTTTGAGGTTCAGATCAATGTCAGGCATTGAGATCTTCGGGGTCTTGAAGTGCATTTCGGGCATCTTAAACTTGGGCCCTTTCACTTTTCCTTCTGGCCCTTCAATGTCCAAACTTGGTCCTTCAAGTTCAACCTTTGGGCCAGAAACATCAAGATCTCCTTTGGGGAGGCTTACGTCCACATCTGGGCCTTCTCCTTTGAAGCCAGGCATGCCAAACTTGGGCATCTTGAACTTAGGCATTTTCAATTTTCCTTCTGGTCCATGAAGTTCAACATCAGGTGCATCAATGTCCACTTTGGGGCCTTTGATATCCACATCTGGCCCTTTTAGGCCACCTTCTAGCTTAGGAACAGACACATCCACATCTCCTTTCAGTTTTGGACCTTTGAGGTTCAGATCAATGTCAGGCATTGAGATCTTCGGGGTCTTGAAGTGCATTTCAGGCATCTTAAACTTGGGCCCTTTCACTTTTCCTTCTGGCCCTTCAATGTCCACACTTGGTCCTTCAAGTTCAACCTTTGGGCCAGAAACATCAAGATCTCCTTTGGGGAGGCTTACGTCCACATCTGGGCCTTCTCCTTTGAAGCCAGGCATGCCAAACTTGGGCATCTTGAACTTAGGCATTTTCAACTTTCCTTCTGGTCCATGAAGTTCAACATCAGGTGCATCAATATCCAGTTTGGGACCTTTGATATCCACATCTGGCCCTTTTAGGCCACCTTCCAGCGTAGGAACAGACACATCCACATCTCCCTTCAGCTTTGGACCTTTCAGGTTGAAATCAACATCTGGCATGGAAATCTTTGGAGCTTTGATGTGCATCTCAGGCATCTTAAATTTGGGCCCTCTCACTTTTCCTTCTGGGCCTTCAATGTCCAAACCTGGTCCTTCAAGTTCAACCTTGGGACCAGAAAGATCAAGATCTCCTTTAGGGAGGCTTACATCCACATCAGGACCTTCCCCTTTGAAGCTGGGCATTCCGAATTTGGGCATTTTGAATTTGGGCATCTTCAATTTTCCTTCTGGTCCATGAAGCTCAACATCAGGTGCATCAATGTCCATTTTGGGTCCTTTGATATCTACATCTGGGGCTTTCAAGTCAGCTTCCAGCTTTGGGACAGAAACATCAACATCTCCCTTCAGCTTTGGACCTTTGAGGTTTAAGTCTACATCTGGCATGGAGAACTTTGGAGCTTTGATGTGCATTTCAGGCATCTTAAACTTGGGACTTTTCCACTTCCCTTCAGGACCTTCAATTTCTACATCAGGTGCATCAATATCAAATTTGGGACCTTTGATATTCACATCTGGACCTTCTAGCTTTGGAACAGAAACATCCACATCTCCTTTCATCTTTGGACCTTTGAGGTTCAGATCAATATCGGGCATTGATATCTTTGGTGTCTTGAAGTGCATTTCGGGCATCTTAAACTTGGGACCTTTCACTTTTCCCTCTGGGCCTTCAATGTCCAAGCTTGGTGCTTCAAGCTCAACTTTGGGAAGAGAAACATCAAGGTCTCCTTTGGGGAGGCTTACATCCACATCTGGACCTTCTCCTTTGAAGCCTGGCATGCCAAACTTTGGCATCTTGAACTTTGGCATTTTGAATTTTCCTTCTGGTCCATGTAGGTCAACATCTGGGACATCAACATCAAGTTTTGGACCTTTGATATCAATTTCTGGACCTTTTAAATCTCCTTCCAGTTTAGGAATTGAAACATCAGCATCACCTTTGACTTTAGAACCTTTTAGGTTTAAGTCTATGTCTGGCATTGAGATTTTGGGAGCCTTTGGAGCTTTGATGTGCATTTCAGGCATCTTAAACTTTGGAGTTTTCCACTTTCCTTCAGGACCTTCAATTTCAAGATCCGGTGCATCTATATCCAGTTTGGGCCCTTTGATATCCACATCTGGCCCTTTTAGGCCACCTTCCAGCTTTGGAACAGAAACATCCACATCTCCCTTCAGCTTTGGACCTTTGAGATTGAAATCAACATCTGGCATGGAGATTTTTGGAGCTTTGATGTGCATTTCAGGCATCTTAAATTTGGGCCCTTTCACTTTTCCTTCTGGGCCTTCAATATCCAAACTTGGTCCTTCAAGTTCAACTTTTGGACCAGAAAGATCGAGATCTCCTTTAGGGAGGCTTACATCTACATCTGGACCTTCCCCCTTGAAGCTGGGCATTCCAAATTTGGGCATTTTGAATTTAGGCATCTTCAACTTTCCTTCTGGTCCATGAAGTTCAACATCAGGTGCATCAATATCCAGTTTGGGACCTTTGATATCTATATCTGGGGCTTTCAGGTCACCTTCCAGCTTTGGGACAGTAACATCAACATCTCCCTTCAGTTTTGGACCTTTGAGGTTCAGATCAACATCTGGCATAGAGATCTTTGGAGCTTTGATGTGCATTTCAGGCATCTTAAATTTAGGCCCTTTCACTTTTCCTTCTGGACATTCTAAGTGAACGTCTGGTGCTTCCACATCCAGTTTAGGAGACTTTATATCAATCTGAGGTCCTTCAAGATTGCCTCCAATATTTGGTACAGTTACATCCATGTGTCCTCTTGCTCCAGGTCCTTTGATGTTCAAGTCTACATCAGGCATGGAGATCTTCGGTGCTTTGATATTTAGTTTTGGCATCTTAAATTTTGAACCTTTCAGCTTTCCTTCAGGACCTTCAATATCAAGTTCTGGAGCTTCCACATCTATCTTTGGACCTGAGATGTCAATTTCTCCCTTTGGCAAGCTAACGTCTACATCAGGACTTTCTAGTTTTGGGCTTGAAACAGTAAAAATTGGCATCTTCAATTTTGGCATTTTTAGTTTTCCCTCACTGTGGAGATCAACGTCTGGACCACTTAACTCTACTGTAGGCCTCTTGATGTCAACGCTGGGTCCCTTGAAATCTCCTTCTAATGTTGGAATAGAAACATCCATATCACCTTTCACTTTTGGGCCTTTCAGATTGAAGTCAATATCTGGCATGGAGACTTTGGGTGTTTTGAAATGCATTTCAGGCATTTTAAACTTTGGACCTTTCAGTTTTCCTTCTGGGCCTTCAAGGTCCACACTTGGCATATCAATATCTATTTTTGGCCCTGAAACATCCAAATCTCCTTTGGGAAGGCTCACATTAACATCAGGACCCTCTCCTTTCAACCCAGGTGTTCCGAATTTTGGTAACTTCATTTTAGGCATCTTCAACTTGGCTTCTGGGCCTTCGAGTTCAACATCTGGGAGACCTATATCCAATTTTGGTGCAGCAAGATTGGGTCCTTTCAAATCTCCTTCTAGTTTTGGAACTGTTACATCCATTTCACCCTTCATTTTGGGGACTTTGAGATCCAGATCTACATCTGGCATGGAGATTTTGGGACCTTTAATATTCAGTTTTGGCATTTTGAATTTGGATCCTTTAATTTTTCCTTCAGCACCTTCCAGCTCTACATCAGGGATATCAACATCTAGTTTAGGACCTTCAATATCAACCTGGGGTCCTTTAAGTTCACCTTCTATTTTTGGTCCAGAAATATCTGCATTCCCTTTCCATTTTGGCCCTTTTAGATTCAAATCAACATCTGGCATTGATATCTTTGGTGCATGAATATTAAAGTCAGGCATCTTAAATTTGGATCCTTTTAGTTTTCCTTCTGGGCCTTCAATGTCCAAACTTGGTGCTGCTACGTCAACTGTTGGAACAGAAACATCAAGCTCTGCTTTGGGGAGGTCTAAATCCATATCCGGACCTTCTCCTTTGAAGCTGGGTATTCCAAACTTAGGCATTTTGAATTTTGGCATCTTCAATTTCCCTTCTGGTCCATGTAGGTCAACATCTGGTGCTTCAATATCTAATTTTGGACCTTTGATATCTATTTCTGGACCTTTTATGTCACCTTTTAATTTTGGAATAGAAACATCAATGTCTCCTGTGAGTTTGGGCCCCTTTAAATTTAAATCTGTGTCTGGCATGGAGAATTTAGGACCTTTAACATGCATTTCTGGCATTTGGACTTTGAGACCTTTAATTTTGCCTTCTGGTGCTCCAAGGTCCCATCCTGGGGCTGTAATATCTACTTTTGGACCAGAGAAGTCAAGGCTGCCCTGGGTAACACCAATGTCCACATCAGGAACTTCACCTTTCAAGTTGGGCACACCAAATTTGGGCATTTTCAATTTGGGCATTTTGAGTCCAGGGCCATGAAGGTCAACATCTGGTGCTACAATGTCTACTTTCGGAGCCTTGATGTCCACAGCTGGGCCCTTCAGTTCTCCCTCCATTCTTGGTATGGAAACACCCATGTCCCCCTTGACTTTGGGGCCTTTCAAATTTAGGTCAATGTCCGGAATGGAGATTTGTGGAGTTTTGATATGAGGCCCTTTCAGTTGACCTGAAGGAGCTTTGACGCCAATGTCAGGAGCCACAACGTCCACTTTGGGGCCTTTGAGATCTATTTGTGGGCCCTTCAAGCTGCCTTCTAGTTTGGGCACAGAAACATCCACATCACCCTTTAATGCTGGCCCTTTCAGGCTCAGGTCGAAATCTGGAACTGAAATCTTTGGTGCCTCAATATCCAATCTTGGGGCTGCAATATCTACTTTAGGACCTGAGATGTCAAGGCTGCCCTGGGGAAGACTGATGTCCACATCAGGAACATCAGGTTTCAAGCTGGGCACGCCAAACCTGGGCATTTTCAATTTGGGCATTTTGAGTCCAGGGCCATGAAGGTCAACATCTGGTGCAACAATGTCTACTTTCGGAGCCTTGATGTCCACAGCTGGGCCCTTCAGTTCTCCCTCCATTCTTGGTATGGAAACACCCATATCCCCCTTGACTTTGGGGCCTTTCAAATTTAGGTCAATATCTGGAATGGAGATTTGTGGAGTTTTGATATGAGGCCCTTTCAGTTGACCTGAAGGAGCTTTGACACCAATGTCAGGAGCAGCAATGTCCACTTTGGGGCCTTTGAGGTCTATCTGTGGGCCCTTCAAGCTGCCTTCTACTTTGGGTACAGAAACATCCACATCACCCTTTAATGATGGCCCTTTCAGGCTCAGGTCGAAATCTGGAACCTTTGGTGCCTCAACATGTAATCCTGGCATCTTGATTTTAGGGCCTTTAATTTTGCCTTCTGGTGCTCCAAGGTCCCATCCTGGAGCTGCAATATCTACTTTCGGACCAGAGAAGTCAAGGCTGCCCTGGGTAACACCAATGTCCACATCAGGAACTTCACCTTTCAAACTGGGCACACCAAATTTGGGCATTTTCAATTTGGGCATTTTGAGCTCAGGGCCATGAAGGTCAACATCTGGTGCTACAATGTCTACTTTAGGACCCTTGATGTCCACAGCTGGGCCCTTCAGTTCTCCCTCCATTCTTGGTATGGAAACACCCATGTCCCCCTTGACTTTGGGGCCTTTCAAATTTAGGTCAATGTCTGGAATCGAGATTTGTGGAGTTTTGATATGAGGCCCTTTCAGTTGACCTGAAGGAGCTTTGACGCCAATGTCAGGAGCCACAATGTCCACTTTGGGGCCTTTGAAGTCTATCTGTGGGCCCTTCAAGCTGCCTTCTACTTTGGGTACAGAAACATCCACATCACCCTTTAAAGCTGGCCCTTTCAGGCTCAGGTCGAAATCTGGAACCTTTGGTGCCTCAACATGTAATCCTGGCATCTTGACTTTAGGGCCTTTAATTTTGCCTTCTGGTGCTCCAAGGTCCCATCCTGGAGCTGCAATATCTACTTTCGGACCAGAGAAGTCAAGGCTGCCCTGGGTAACACCGATGTCCACATCAGGAACTTCACCTTTCAAACTGGGCACACCAAATTTGGGCATTTTCAATTTGGGCATTTTGAGTCCAGGGCCATGAAGGTCAACGTCTGGTGCTACAATGTCTACTTTAGGAGCCTTGATGTCCACAGCTGGGCCCTTCAGTTCTCCGTCCATTCTTGGTATGGAAACACCCATGTCCCCCTTGACTTTGGGGCTTTTCAAATTTAGGTCAATGTCCGGAATGGAGATTTGTGGAGTTTTGATATGAGGCCCTTTCAGTTGACCTGAAGGAGCTTTGAAGCCAATGTCAGGAGTCACAACGTCCACTTTGGGGCCTTTGAGATCTATCTGTGGGCCCTTCAAGCTGCGTTCTAGTTTGGGCACAGAAACATCCACATCACCCTTTAATGCTGGCCCTTTCAGGCTCAGGTCGAAATCTGGAACTGAAATCTTTGGTGCCTCAATATCCAATCTTGGGGCTGCAATATCTACTTTAGGACCTGAAATGTCAAGGCTGCCCTGGGGAAGACTGATGTCCACATCAGGAACATCAGGTTTCAAGCTGGGCACGCCAAATTTCGGCATTTTCAATTTGGGCATTTTGAGTCCAGGGCCATGAAGGTCAACATCTGGTGCAACAATGTCTACTTTCGGAGCCTTGATGTCCACAGCTGGGCCCTTCAGTTCTCCCTCCATTCTTGGTATGGAAACACCCATGTCCCCCTTGACTTTGGGGCCTTTCAAATTTAGGTCAATGTCCGGAATGGAGATTTGTGGAGTTTTGATATGAGGCCCTTTCAGTTGACCTGAAGGAGCTTTGACGCCAATGTCAGGAGCAGCAATGTCCACTTTGGGGCCTTTGAGGTCTATCTGTGGGCCCTTCAAGCTGCCTTCCAGTTTGGGCACAGAAACATCCACATCACCCTTTAATGCTGGCCCTTTTAGGTTGAAGTCAACATCTGGCACAGCAACAGGTGTAGTTTTCACAGAGGGCATTGAGATATGTGGACCTTTGAATGGTCCACCAAGGTCAACTTTGGTGCCTTCATTACTCATACTAGGGCCTTTCAAGCCCCCTTCAATCTTTGGCCCTGAAATATGTATAGCTCCTTTTCCTTTGGGACTTTTAAGATTCAAGTCAATATCTGACATAGAGATTTTGGGTGTCTGTCCACTAATCTCAATCCCTCCTTTTGGAACATTGATATCGGCTATGGGGCCTGAAACAGAAAATTTAGGCATATCCATGTGCTGTATTTTAAATTTGTCTTCACTCTCTTCAAGTCCAATGTCTGGAGACCCAAAATCCATCTTTGATTTCACCCCACCTTTCAAATCCAGTCCTTTTACACCCATATCCAACTTTGGTTCTGGTATTCCTCTGCTCGTGACTGCAACTTTGGGGCCTTCTGGAAATCCTCCTGGACCTTTGATTGTCACAGATGGACCTGCTGCATCAAGCTGAGGAACTTCAATGTCAGCACTTGGAGATGATATTCCAAATTTGGGCATTCTCATAGCAGGGAATGTAAGATTTCCTTTGCTTTCATCACCGAGACCTGGACTTGTCATCTTGCCTTCAATGCCTGAGGTAGGGACTTTTACCCCTGCGCCTTGCAACCCTCCCAATTCCCCTTTAATTTTAGGACCTTTTATATCGAATTGCAGTCTGTCCCCTGTTTTCCCATTGATTTCAGGGCTGCTGAAGTCTGTCTGACCTCTCAAACCTATACCCTTGATGTTGGAGACTTGGATATCAGTTTTCCCCACCTTTGGCTGCCCCACAAGGGTATCGGGAACACCTGCCTCCAATTTTCGGGAAGGCAAGTCAATAGTTGGTCCAGAATATGTCACATCATAAAATTTCCCTCCTTCGTGGGAGGTTTTTCCATAGCTGGTTCTCCCAGGTGAATCCATGTGTGGGATCTTGATGACAGTTTTCCCAGGCTCTGATTCAATTCCAACTTTAGAAATCTGGGTAAGTTCATGTTTAGGAATTTTGATCTTAAACTCAGGACTGCTGATGTCAATCTCTTTGGCACCTTCGTGGCCGGTAACATCGACAGTGTAAGCTGTGACTCTTTTGGTGACTGTGATGGTCCTGCTTTGAGTTCCTTCATGCTCGACTTCTATGCCATCTTCTGATTTAAGGCGAGGTTTAATTTTTGTGGTGTAAATCCGCTGGTACTCTTCGTCATCTCCACTCTGAAAGGGAAAGGAATTGTGTCATCAAACTTTCTGCTCAAATTATTGTACTTCTACAGGCAATCACCAATAACAATCTGTATCAAAACAACATCCTAAAATGTCTACAGTGACAAGTCTCATCATTTCACTTCAAATATTCTTGCTTAGAACATAAAATAATAGGGTTGGAAGAGACCCTATTGGTCCCATAAAATATGTTGGAAGGGAAGGTTGGAGGTCTTCTGAACAACCAGCTAAATATGAGCCAGCAGTGTGTGGCGGCTGCCAAAAAAGCCAATGCAATTCTAAATTGCATTAACAGAGGGATACAATCAAGATCAAGTGAGGTACTAATACCACTCTATAAAGCCTTAGTAAGACCACACCGAGAATACTGCATCCAGTTTTGGTCATCACACCATAAAAAAGATGTTGAGACTCTAGAAAAAGTACAGAGAAGAGCAACCAGGATGATTTTAGGGGACTGGAGGCTAAAACATGCGATGAACGGCTGCAAGAACTGGGCATGGTTATTCTAGTGAAGAGAAGGACCAGGGGAGACAGGAGAGCATCTTCCAGTATTTGAGGGGCTGCCCCAGAGAGGAGGAAGGGGGTCAAGCTATTTTCCAAAGCACCTAAAGGCCAGACAAGGAACAATAGATGGAAACTGAACAAGGAGAGATTCAACCTGGAAATAAGGAGGAATTTTCTGACAGTGAGAACAATTAACCCATGGAACAGGGGTTGCCTTCAGAAGTTGTGGGAGCTTTCAAGAGACTCCTGCTTGGGTAGGGAGTTGGACTAGATGACCTGCAAGGCCCCTTCCAACTCTGTTAATCTGTAAACCCCTTGCTCAAGCAGGAGACCCTGTACTATTCTGGACAAATGGCTGTCCAGTCTCTACTTGAAAACTTCTAGTGATGGAGCACCCAACAACGTCTGGAGGAAGCCATTCACTGGTTAACTGTACTCACTGTCAGGAAATTCCTCCTTAGTTCTAGGTTGGTTCTTCCCTTGATGGGTTTCCATCCATTGCTTCTTATCCTGCCTTCTGGAGAATAGGTCAACCCCCTCTTCTCCGTGACAGCCCCTCAAATATTGGAAGGCTGTCACCCCAGGCCTTCTTTTCACTAGAGTAGACCCATCCAATTCGTGCAAGCATTCATCATATCTTTAACCTTCAGTCCCGTAACCATCTTTGTTACTCTTCTCTGCATTTTCTAGTTAGTTCAAATAGGCTTACTTCCTCTGGAATTGTACAATATCAGGACATCCAGCCAAGTGGGATATCTCTGCCAATTGTTTGAGATTGTTTTTCTGAGTGGTTTGGATAGAAAACATGAGTGGCTTGGTGGCACAATGTTGCTCAAGACAAGAGGACAATGGCCCACTTTGACAATATGATCAGCCAAGCACTTGAATTTTTTTTTTTCATTCTCTTATTGAAAATTGGAGTCACCCCCACCAATGTATGATTGTGTGTGTGTGTGTGTGTGCGCGCGCGTATAATTCTATGATTCAACAGTGGAAAAAGCAAGGTTCTACATTTAGGGAAGAAAAACAAAATGCACAGGTACCGCATATGTGGTACCTTGCTCAATAGTAGTAACTGTGAGAGGGACCTTGGAGTCCTAGTGGACAACCACTTAAATAGGAGCCAGCTGTGTGCAGCAGCTGCCAAAAAAGCCAACACAGTTCTGGGCTGCATAAACAGAGGGATAGAATCAAGATCATGTGACGTGTTAATACCACTTTATAATGCCTTGGTAAGGCCACACTTGGAATACTGCATTCAGTTTTGGTCACCACGATGTAAAAAAGATGTTGAAACTCTAGAAAGAGTGCAGAGAAGAGCAACAAAAATGATTAGGGGACTGGAGACTAAAACATATGAAGAACGGTTGCAGGAACTGGGTATGTCTAGTTTAATAAAGAGAAGGACTAGGGGAGACATGATAGCAGTGTTCCAATATCTCAGGGGTTGCCACAAAGAAGAGGAAGTCAAACTATTCTTCAAAGCACCTGAGGGTAGAACAAGAAGCAATGGATGGAAACTAATCAAGGAGAGAAGCAACTTAGAACTAAGAAGAAATTTCCTAACAGTGAGGACAATTAAACAGTGGAACAATTTGCCTGCAGACGTTGTGAATGCTCCAAAACTGGAATTTTTAAAGAAGATGTTGGATAACCATTTGTCTGAAGTGGTGTAGGGTTTCCTGCCTGGGTAGGGGGTTGGACTAGAAGACCTCCAAGATCCCTTCCAACTCTGTTATTCTATTCTATTCTATTCTATTCTATTCTATTCTATTCTATTCTATTCTATTCTATTCTATTCTATTCTATTCTATTCTATTCTATGAAAATATTGCTCATTTCTTACCTCTACCCACCAATGATCTTACCTTGCACCTAATCTGGAAATATATCATAGCTAGGTTCAAACAAACATGTGCCACTCAAATCCAGATTAGCAAAATACAAATCAGTTCAAAAATCATGCTTAATGGCATGAACTGATTCCCACCACAGTCTGGGATGTTGTGTGGCAAGTGCCTGTCCGAATTTTAAATTAAAATAAATAATAAATAAAATAAAATAATAAATATATTATCGGTAAAATCAAATAAATCAAGTCAAATAAAATAAAATAAAATAAAATATTGGTAAAATAAAATAAAATATTGGTAAAATAAAATAAAATAAATAATAAAATAAAATAATTAAAATAAATAATAAATAAAATAAAATAATAAACTAAATATAATATATTACCGGTAAAATCAAATCAAGTCAAATAAAATAATATATTGGTAAAATAAAATAAAATAATTAAAATAAACAATAAACAATTAAATAAATAATTAAATAAATTAAATTAAAATAAAATAAATAATAAAATAAAATAAAATAAAATAAATAATATAAAATAAAATAAATAAAATGGCTGGAGTTAGCCAGATATTTAGATTGGATTTGGCATTTTTATCCACCTACTGAGTCCTTCCCATGATTGTTATTATTATTATTATTTGTCTCCTATCTTCAATTCTTGGCTCCAGCTGAGGGAAATTTTTCCCTCAGGCCGGCTCTCCCTGCCCTGTTTTTTCAGCTGCTGCCTCCTTTCCCGGTTGCCTTTCCTCAGCATGGCTGCCTTTTCCCCTCCCCGGTTTTTCTCTGTATTTTGAACCCTGGGCTTTGGCTCCATTGATCCAGCCTCTTCTTCATGAGGGCTTCGGAGCTGCCAGGCAGCCATTTTGTCTTCCCGCCTCCTCCCCGAAGCCCAACACAGCTGCTTGACTGACAGCTGCTGTGTGATCAGTAGCTGCTGTTTGATTGGCAGCTGCTGTGTGATTAGTAGTTGCTGTTTGATTGGCAGCTGCTGTGTGATTGGAAGTTGCTGTTTGATTGGCAGCTGGATCATCCTGACAAGGCCGAGGGAAAGGCGGGACCACCGGGACCTGGAGCACAAGGCAATGGACACCCTTTGTCACTATCCTTGTGCAAATTGCGTCAGCTTCTGGCGGCACAGAAGTTGCACACCACTGCATGCTCCTAAGGCCCTGCAACTGGCTTGCCCTCAATCAGATGATTGTTTGTGCAAGAGAGCTATGAATCGATGTTTGTCGGTACTGAGATTAACAGAATAACAGAGTTGGAAGGGACCTTGTAGGTCATCTAGTCCAACCCCCCCCCGATCCACACACCCCCCCCCGCCCAAGCAGGAGACCTTACACCACTTCTGACAGAAGGCAGTCCAGTCTCTTGAAAGCTTGCTGATCGATCACAGTACTGATCACAGCTAAAAGGAACAATTAAATAAGGGGGAAATGTTCTTTTTTGTTGTTGTTCTCTAAGCTTCTGGGTACTTTTATAAGATTTCTAAAAAGGAAAGAAACTTCATGGGAGGGAGGGAGGGAAGGAAAGGAGAGAAGGAAGGAGAAAGAAGGCAGAAAAAAGGAAAAGGGAGAGAGGGAGGGAGAAGGAAGGAGGGATGGGAGGAAGGAAAGAAGGGAAGGGAGGGAGGGGAAGGAAGGAAGGAGAAAGGAAGAAGGAAGAAAAAAGGAAAAGAGAAGGAGGAAGGGAGGGAAGGAAGGGATAGGTTGGAGGAAAGGAGGGGAGGAAGAAAGAAGGCAGAAAAAGGAAAAGGAAGTAAGGGAGAGAAAAGGAAGGAAGGAGGGAGGGGAGGGATAGGTTGGAGGGAGGGAGGGAGGAAAGGAAGGGAGGGAGGGGAAGGAAAGAAGAGAAGGAAGGAGAAAGAAAGAAGGCAGAAAAAAGTAAAAAGGGAGAGAAGGAGGGAGGGAGGGAAGGAAGAGATAGGATGGAGGAAGGAAAGGAGGGGGAGGGAGGAAAAAGGAAGGAAGGAAAGGAAGGAAGCAAGGAGAGAGAGAGAGAAAAGAAGGGAGGGAGGGAGAAAGAAAGAGAAAAGTTTACATGGGCAAACTATGTTCGTGGCTCCTCTTGGTGCCAATCAGTGCCCCCTCCCTAAATGAGAAAGTGAGCCCCACTTCGGTCCTTTCTCAAGGGGGGGGTCTGAATCGAGGCTCACCAAACCACTGCAGTCCCTGGGACCTGAAATGGCCCCCTGTCAGCTGCCACCTTATGCTTGCTTGTGCTTGCGTGGGAAGGAGGGAGGGAGGGAGGGAGGGAGGGAAACCCACCCCCCTTCATGGAGATGGTCCATCTTCGGCCTGCCTTCCCCAGTTTGCTTTTTTCTCTCCTTGACAGTGAAATTGTACCACATGACTTTTTCAATTATTTGCAGGAAGTGAATCAAACTGGGTCTCTAATGCTCTCACTAATTATACCCTGGCTGCAAGAACTGAATAACAGAGTTGGAGGGGACCTTGGAGGTCTTCTAGTCCAACTCCCTACTCAAACAGGAGAACCTATACAGTTCCAAACAAATGGCTGTGCAGTCTTTTCTTAAAAGCCTCCAATGATGGAGCATCCACAACTTCTGGAGGCAACTTCTGTTCCACTGATTAATTGTTCTCATTGTCAGGAAATTTATCCTTAGTTCTAGTCACTGGTGGGATTCAGCCAGTTCGCACCTATTCGGGAGAACAGGTTGTTAACTTTCTAAGCAGTTCGGAGAACCGGTTCTTGGGAGAAATCTTATTTTGTTTTTATTCCACTTTATAGGGCTAATCCTGTAAGGAATTACAACATTCTGATGTTGTTTCTAGCCTAATCTTTATTGCCCTGCTTACAAAAACTGCCTCTCTGGTTAACCCTCATTACATTGTAACAGCTAAGGCGAAGTGCCCATCGATGTGAGTGATGTCGAGTTGGTCACGGCCACACGGTCACATGACCATCGAGCCATGCCTACCCAGATGGTCATTAGGGCAGAAAACCAGTTGTTAAATTATTTGAATCCCACCACTGGTTCTAGTTCAATCTCAAACTTGAGCACCCTTGACCTAGAATAAAGTCAGGCACTCAAGGAAAAGTGGCTTGTTGTGTTCCTTAAAGATTCCACACATACACACTTCTTCCATTCTTCTTCTTTTTCACACTTACTCACCAAAACAACTTCTGGGCTCCTTGGAGGAAACACGTCGTAGGAACCAGACTGCCCTGGCAACGGGGAGCGGTCTCCTTTCCTCTGTAGCCGCAGGCCCACTGTGTGATGACCTACATTTTTAAGGAGCTCCGAGACCTCCCCTGAGTGCACATTGTCAAAATAGATGGTGGCGCTCACAATCTGGTCACCTGCAGAACGAGAAAAGCGAGGATTTGGTTGTTAGATCAGGAAGAGCTCAAGGAGACATCAAGATAATAGAATAACAGAGTTGGAAGGGATCTTGGAGGTCTTCTAGTCCAGGGATCTCCAATCTTGGCAACGTTAAGCCTGAAGGAGAGAAGCAATCTAAGATAGAAGCAGGGGTGGGCTTCAAAAATTTTAGCAAAGGGTTCTCTGCCCGGTTGCTGGGTGGGTGTGGCTATGGTGGGCATGACCTAGTTGGCTTCCTGCACCATGGTGGGGGGAGGCATTTTTGCCCTCCCTGGGCTCTGGAGGCTTTATTTGAGCCTCCGGGAGGGTGAAAACAGCCTCCCCAGGCTCCAGAGGCCCTCTGGAGGTCGGAAACGTGCCTTCCCGAACTTCCGGTAGGCCCGTTTTTCATCCTCCCTAAGCCTCCGCACACACCCTGCACTTAGCTGCATCCAAAACGGTCCATGTGGGGACTTGGGACACGAGGGGAGGGGTGGCGGGGCCAACCAGAGTGGGATTTGGGGGTTCACTGAACTGCACAGAATCTTAGCTAGAGGTTTTCCCGAACCCCTACCAACCTCCAGCAGCCCACCCCTGGGTAGAAGTAACATTTGTCCAGAATGGTATAGAGCCGTGATGGCGAACCTGTGGCACACGGAGCCATATCTGTGGGCACGTGAGCGTTGCCCTAGCTCTGCTCCAGTGTGCATGTGTTCGCCGGCCAGCTGATTTTTGGACCTTCTGGGCCCACTGGAAGTCAGGAAATGGTCTGTTCCCGGCCTCCGGAGGGCCTCTGATGGGGTGGGGAAGGCTGTTTTTGCCCTCCCCAAGCTCCTAGAAAGCCTCTGGAGCTTGGGAGAGTGAAAAATGGGCCTTCTGGGCCCACTGGAAGTTGGGAAACGCGCCATTTCCGGCCTCAGGAGAGCCTCTGGTGGGGTGGGGAAGGCTGTTTTCACCCTCCCCAGGCTCCAAGAAAGCCAAAAGCAGGGGGAGCATGGGGGTCGCGCATGCATGCGCAGGGGGGCGGGGGTGTGAGTACATTCTGTGCGCTACCCCCCACACTCCCCCTGCTTTTGGCAGATGACGGCAAAAAGGTTAGCCATCACTGATATAGAGTCTTGTGGAGATGGTTGGACTAGAAGACCTCCAAGATGCCTTCCAACTCTGTTATTCTGTAGTGGCCCCAAGATAGTTTCACTAACCTTCCTGTACAATTCCTGTCTTGGCAACTGGCGAGTCGTGTTGGATCTGCTTCACAAAGACCCCTTCATCCGTCTCTTTGATGGTAATACCATGAGCGCTGTCTTGCCAATCAGGGAGTAGGATCTCCCGCGTACTCTCTTCTTCCTTGTCCATCTTAGGCACAGAAACAAGAAGCTGTAAATCTCTCAAGCCTTAAAACATAAAAATAAGGGGAAATCCTATTCGAGATATATTCAAATTGTACGGTTCTGAAAACTGATCTGATGCTACCATAGAAGTATAATGGTTTATATGTAGAATATTTTTATTTTTTTGGTCCTGTTTTCTCACCAAGGATCTCGTGTGGATGCAAGTATAAATGAGACCTCACCCTGATGAGCTTTTGTGGTGTCAACCCTGAAGCTGATCTGACCAAAGGCATCTTGGAAGCTTCAGTGTTGCCACATTGGAGCTGAGGGATAGGGAGTGGGGATTAGAGATAGCTGGGGTTGTGTAGTCAAAACAAGACACTTTCTCTTGGGAACCAACGACATTCTCACACCTGGTCGGAGGAAGGCGGAGTGATGTCACTAGACAACGCCGTAATTGGACTATGTGGCTGATTGTTTTGAGAAAGTGACAAACTTTTACTTTTAATTAGGTAAAAACCGCAGGAACCTTCAGAGTCGGTTTTCACCAGATCTGTGCCAATATGATATATCCAATAAAGCTATTCTTTGAGGAATCTACCTGCCTCAGAGTTTTGTTTGCTATGCGTCTTGAAACCCTGACAATCTGGATCAACCAATTTGAATTGGCCAGCAAACTTATCCACAAAAGGCACCAATGGAAAAGCATAGAAAATTAAATTCATTAAGGTAGAAATTACAATTTGGCAGGGCAATATTCTAATCAGCTTGGCCACTGCTGGCCAGGGGATTCTGGGAGTTGTAGTCCACCCATCTTAAGGCTGTTGAGAAATGCTGCTTAAATCTATCATCTCGACAAGCAAAGTCAACAGGGGAAAACAGATTGACTGAAGCAGAGGTGGTATTCTGCAGGCGAACTGGTAGCGGCGATCGGGGATGGGCCTGCCCACCTGCCCCGGCTCCAAGTCATGCTATTTAGGCACATTTTCGAGGCTGGGCACATGTGCGGGAGGCGCGCGAGTAAGCAAAGCACATGTGCGTAAGGCCGGGCACATACACCAACAGGCCACACGCGAAGCAAGCGTGCACACACACAGACAAACTGGTGGTAAATGTAAGTCAAACCCACCCCTGCACTGAAGGAGCACATCATTCACTGAACAGCTGCAATGATTTGTTTAACAAACAACTGTGGCACAAAAGGTCATAAAATTGAATCACGTGGTCCTTCAATGAATCGGTTTTCCCCCTATTGACTTGTCGAGACGATGGATTTGAGCAGCGTTTCTCAATGTGGCTGCTTTAAGAAGCCCAACTCACAACTCGCTCCTTGCCTTAGCAATGGGAATTCTATTGTTCCTAATCGTGGTCATATGTCGAGGACTACTGTGTTTCCCTGAAAATAAGACCCTGTCTTATATTTTTTTGAACCCTGAAATAAGCGCCTGGCCTTATTTTCAGGGAGGTCTTATTATTTTGGGGAGCGTGGAGCAAGACGGGGTTCCTCTTGCCGTCTTAACTGATTTTCCAGCTCTGTTTCCCTAACCCTAACCAGAGGAAATGGCAGGGACCGGCTGCACATGCGGTTAAATATTTTCAAGGAGGGCTTATTTTCGGGCAGGGCTTATTATCAGGGAATGTCTTATTTTCGGGGAAACAGAGTAGCTCTGCTGCTGTTTCTAAAACGTAGAGGGAAATATGAGTCGCCGTGCAGTCTCCCACCTTTCTAGGACTTTGCTCCAGGTAGGATCCGCCCCAGGAATTCAGTACTTCTCACTTGCTGATCCTTTTGGTAATGTTCGTTCCAACTTCACAACCTAGGAAAGAGATTAAAACTTCCGGTGAATACAAGTGATTAAAACTTCCGGTGAATAAAATCACGCTCAATTTTTCCTGAAAATTCGAATGTCAGAATTTTACCAAGCACACAACTTGGCAGCCTGTCATGCCAGCTTTATTTAACTCTACTTTTAATATTTTAATTTTTTTTTAATTTTATCATTTTACTTATTACATTTTTATGGCGCCAATACACTCTGTAAGGTGACAGCTGTTTATTCAGGGGTGAAATCCAGCAGGTTCTGACAGGTTCTGGAGAACCAGTAGCGGAAATTTTGACCAGTTTGGAGAACTGGCAAATACCACCTCTGGCTGGCTCCAGAGTGGGATGGGAATGGAGATTTTGCAATATCCTTCCCCCAGAAGTGGGGAGGGAATGGGGATTTTGCAGTATCCTTTCCCTGCCACGCCCACCAAGCCATGTCCACCAAGCCACACCATGCTCACAGAACCGGTAGTAAAAAAAATTGGATTTCACCACTGTGTTAATTTCTAATTCCTTCCACGTCTTTCTTTTTTCTATTAAAAGCATAAACATTTCCCCCATTTCTGCACACATAAGCTTTAAGTGTAGCAAGATTTCCTCATGAAATCTCCACAGACAACCTGACAGGTTTTGGTTTTTTTTTTTCCCAAGATAGGAAAAGACGCAAAAGGTTTTTATAAGTGGCAGCTTTTGCAATCGGCTTGACAAAGCGCGCTGTGAGGTTCGAAAGCTTGCACATTCCTCGCTAAAACCAGCTGGCTGCACAAAAAACACTTTTAATTCCCGATGGGCCTGGTTAGCCTTCTCCCCAAGAAAATACCTCTACAGCTAATGTTTACATGTCGCAAGAATGAATTTGTCAGCACAAATCTCTCCATTCAAGAAAACGCCTCCTATATATTCCTATCAAGCAATTATTAATCATTAATATCGGATAAGGATTCTGAAGTTTACACGTCATAAGGAACATGAGTTTACTGTTTGCATCGATTCATAGGGTCCAAAAAGCCACATCAAATTGACATATGGTGTGTACAGAGGTGGTATTCAGACAGTTCGTACTGGTTTTGGTGAACTGGTAGCAGAGATTACGGCCTTTTCTTGCTACAGTTGTTAAGTGAATCAATGCAGTTTTGTTAAGTTAGTAACACGGTTGTTAAGTGAATCTGACTGTCGTTGGCTTTGCTTGTCAGAAGGTCGCAAAAGGGAATCGCGTGACTCCGGTATACTGCGATCGTCTTAAATATGAGCCAGTTGCCAAGCATCTGAATTTTGATCAAAATGATCACAGATGCTGCAACGGTCATATTTGTGAAAAACGGTCGTAAGTCATTCTTTTTAGTGCTGTTGTGACTTTGAACAGTCATTAAACAAACTGTTGTAAGTCGAGAACTACCTATACTATTCATAAAGGTCAAAATGGATTTTTTTTCCCTACCAAATTTACCGCACAGGTAAATTTGTTCTCTCAAGTTCAGTGTTTTTTAACCTTTTGGCAGCTTGAAGACAGGGGGACTTCAACTCCCAGAATTCCCCAGGCTGGCTGGGGAATTGTGGGAGTTGAAGTCCCCCTGGCCAAGGTTGAGAAACATTGTTCAAGACACTTAAAATCTCAAGAGAGATTGAATGAGTGTAAGTCACAAACGTACGTGTTAAAACTAAGTTTAGTTTGCAGGCTTCGTATGTGCTGTGAACGCCTTTTTAGTTTGGTTAGTTGACGATTCGATATACAATGCAAAGCCGGAAAGTGGGATAATTCAGAAAATTAATTTAAGCAGGTAGTGTGGAGGGAGAAGGCTTGGGCAGTAGTGGGATTCAACCAGTTCTATCTGGTTCGTGTGAACCGGTAGCTGTGGTTGTAGGAGGCTCCGCCCACCAGCCGGGGATGTCATCACGTCTCGTTTTTTGACACTCTATGTATGCACAGAGTAGCGTGTGAGCTCACATTTGCAAACTGGTAGCAAAGGTAAGCGAATATCACTCCTGGGCTCTGGTTATTTCCCTGTTTGCTCTCACCAATCTGAAGCAAAGTGTTCCTAACCCCAAATCCTTAAATCCTTCCTTTGCAGAAAAATATGTAGCAATCAAACAATAATATTTGCTCATTTCCAGCAGAGGACTCTGGTGCCAAACCGAGAATATTTTTACCGCTTAGTTGCCCAGATCTCATGTTTTCATTGCTGTTATTACTATAATGCCAGGATTAGATAACAGCTTTTCCTGGCTCGCTGCAAAAGTTGATAATGGCATTTGCGTTTGAAAACTCAATTCACACACAAAAGAAGTGCGTTTACACAACCCCGTTAGCCCCGGAACAAAACAAAACCCCTAATCCAGTTTGAAACTCACCAAATTCACGCTATTATGAGAATTTGGCCCCTGGATTGTAAGTGACACGGTTAAAGCATGTTGGGCGTTAAACAGAGCTGAGTTTTAACGTGGCTTGCAGGACATCAGAAAATTTGCATGGGGAAAAATACTGAAGCTCCCTCCTCTTTGGGTCCTGGGTGATTTTCTAAATTGTTGAGCAGTCACTGTTTCTAGAGGATGAGCATCAGTGGTGAGTTGCTCCCGGTTCGGTCTGGTTCTTGCGAACCGGTAGTAAAAGCGGTAGGAGGCTCCGCCCACCCATCCGGACGTCATAATGGACGATCTGTGCATGCGAAGAAGTGTGTGCACGCGTGCGAGCGAAGCAAATAGTAAAGGTAAGTAGAACCCACCCCTGATGACCATGCTAGTATGCCAGTATGGTACAAATGCCCAAGGAAAGCTTTTGCATTCGGCCTGCCTCTGCAGAACGGGTTGTCCAGAACAAGCAACTTCAATGAGTAAAGAATTAATGGCGGCAATTCACACATCATCCAAAGCTGGGGTTGGTTTGAATTAGAATTAGAATTAGAATTAGAATTAGAATTAGAATTAGAATTAGAATTAGAATTAGAATTAGAATTAGAATTAGAATTAGAATTAGAATTAGAATTAGAATTCTTTATTGGCCAAGTGTGATTAGACACACAAGGAATTTGTCTCCGGTGCATAAGCCACAATTGGCTGGAAAAGCACCAAAATGCTCAACCATCGCCATAGTTTATCTACCACAAGGTTTGGCTTCCTAACCGCCAATCTCCGTACAGGTAATCCTTATTTAGCGACTGCCTCGTTTAACGCACATTTGCAGCCACCACAGTGATGAAAAAGTAATCCTGCTCCCGAAAAGATTCATGTTTATGATCTTTGTGGGTCTGCAGAGCAGCAGAAAGCCGAAGTCCGATCACGAGCATGGGTGTAAATTCACCGAGTGACTACTCGGTTTAACAACCGAGTTGTTGTTTGGCCCCAATTGTGGTCGTTAAATGAGGACAGCTTGAATGGCTGTAAGCAGAGAGAGACAAACAGGAGAAGAGGAAGAGCGATATCGCCCTTTCGCAGGCAAATATTCATAAATATAAGTAATCCTTGACCTACATCCAGTCGCTTAGCGTCCGTACAAAGATACGATGAATTTTCCCAAGGCTACTTCAAAATTCTGACAGCCATCTTCTTCCTGTGATAATGTGATCATATTTTGGATTTATGCCATTTATGGCTGTTTGTAGCATCCCGCAGCCACATGGCTGTGATTTACGACGGTTTTGCCCAAAACTGGCTTTGGCTTTCCAGCAAAAAAAATACCCCCAGAGGACAACAGATTCGTTTCATGACTACAACGTTCACTGCATTCGCTTAAGGATAACTGAATGGTTGCTTCTTACCCAAGAAGCTGAATAAGCTTCTTGGATGAGAAGTGAAACCTCTTCAAAGAAAACCAGAAAGTCCACTTGCCTCTTGAAAAGAAGCATCTTTGGGACAACCATGACCTGGATGATACCTGTAAGGTGGAAGCAAGTTGATAACTCCACCAAATACTCTAACTACCATGTTTCCCTGAAAATAAGACCCTGTCTTATATTTTTTTGAACCCTGAAATAAGCGCTTGGCCTTATTGCCATGCACTCAAAAGCCTGATTGGGCTTCTTATCAGGGGATATCTTATTTTGGGGAAAACAGGGTAACATTTTGGGAAATTTTAGTACAGGGTTAGTACAGGTTTAGTACGGGAAGAGCCTGGTGGTGCAGCAGACTAATAGCCTGTTATTAACATTCAGCTGCCTGCAATTACTGCAAGTTTGAATCTCCCCAGGCTCAAGGTTGACTCAGCCTTCCATCCTTTCTAAGGTAGGTAAATTGAGGACCCAGTTTGTGGGGGCAATAAGCTGACTTTGTATAAATATACAAAAGTATGAAGGCTATTGCTTAACGCATTGTAAGCCGCCCTGAGTCTCCGGAGAAGGGCGGCATATAAGTCAAATTAAAAATAAAAAAAAATCTTGTCTACTTTTAAGACTTGTGGACTTCCAACACCCAGAATTCCCCAGCCAGAATTCTGGGAAGTCCACAAGTCTTAAAAAGTTGCCAAGGTTGGACATCCCTGTTTTCAATGGCTGCCACCAAGGGGCAGTGCTGCGCTCACCATCTATGTTTTCCAGGCGCTTGGCTGGCACCTTCCCCAGCTCCCAACCCCACCTCTCCTGCTGTGCCAATTTCCCGAGTCTTCGAGAAAGTTTTCCATTTCCAAGTAGTTGGGGATTATGTGCAGGGCTGAAAGCCGGAGGAGGAGGGGGAGGAGGAGGAAGAGGAGAAGGAGAAGGAGAAGGAGAAGGAGAAGGAGAAGGAGAAGAAGGAGAAGGAGGAGGAGGAGAAGGAGAAGGAGAAGGAGAAGGAGGAGGAGAAGGAGGAGGGGAAGGAGAAGAAGGAGGAAGAGGAGAAGGAGAAGGAGGAGGAAGAGGAGAAGGAGAAGAAGGAGAAGGAGGAGGAGGAGAAGGAGAAGGAGAAGGAGGAGGAGGAGGAGGAGGAGAAGGAGGAGGGGAAGGAGAAGAAGGAGGAAGAGGAGAAGGAGAAGGAGGAGGAAGAGGAGAAGGAGAAGAAGGAGAAGGAGAAGGAGGAGGAGGAGAAGGAGAAGGAGAAGGAGAAGGAGAAGGAGAAGGAGAAGGAGAAGAAGGAGGAAGAGGAGAAGGAGAAGGAGGAGGAAGAGGAGAAGGAGAAGGAGAAGAAGGAGAAGGAGGAGGAGAAGGAGGAAAAGGAGAAGGAGAAGGAGGAGGAGAAGGAGAAGGAGAAGAAGGAGGAAGAGGAGAAGGAGGAGGAGGAGAAGAAGAAGGAGGAAGAGGAGAAGGAGAAGAGAAGGAGGAGGAGAAGAGAAGGAGAAGGAAGAAGGAGAAGGAGAAGGAGAAGGAGAAGGAGAAGGAGAAGGAGAAGAAGGAGGAAGAGGAGAATGAGGAGGAAGAGGAGAAGGAGAAGGAGAAGAAGGAGAAGGAGGAGGAGAAGGAGAAGGAGAAGGAGAAGAAGGAGGAAGAGGAGAAGGAGAAGGAGGAGGAAGAGGAGAAGGAGAAGGAGAAGAAGGAAAAGGAGAAGGAGAAGGAGGAGAAGGAGAAGGAGAAGAAGGAGGAAGAGGAGAAGGAGGAGGAGGAGAAGAAGAAGGAGGAAGAGGAGAAGGAAGAAGGAGAAGGAGAAGGAGAAGAAGGCAAGGCTTTACAAAGTCTCAGCTGACATCACTTCAGCCTGTTTGATCTGGATGAGCTTCAAGAGTTGAGATCTGAAGCAGAACATGACAACAACAACTCTACAAAGGTGGCAGAGAAAAGCCCAGGACGACTGGCTTTGCAGCTTTCCTTCCTGTCTTTTTTGCAAAGCTTCCGAGATTTCGGAGTTACAGACAAAGGACGTTTGTGTGTCTTTGCGGCACAGAATTCTTAAGAGAGGGCAAAGAAAGTAAAATGGTGTTTTGTTTTGGGTTTTTTTTTTTTTTTTTTGCGGTTCCAATTCCTCGCCAAGTTGAAATCCGGGCGGGTTGGTGGTTTGGTATGAGTCCACGGCTGGAATGTGTCATCAAGAGTCCACGGGTTGTTGATAAGCATCTTGCCCTTCCACAAAATATCCCTCTCTTGGCTGCCTTTCCCACACTACCTTTCACTGAGTCATTTGCGCAATATGTTTTATTTATTCTAGCTTACTTCTTTTGTTGCATTCGTTCGGATCAATCCATTGAGCAAAGCGAGAAAGTACAGCAAACAGCAATCGAGTGAAGGGGAACTTACCAAATTTGCAGATGACAAGAAGCTGGCAGGAATAGCCAACACCCTAGACGATTCACTCAAGATCCAGATGGATCTTGACAGGCTTGAACCCTGGGCCCTATCTAACAAAATGAAATTCAATGTAGAGAAAAGGAAAGTCTTACAATTAGACAGGGATGAAATGCTCCCGGATCGGACCGGATCGCCCAATCCGGTAGCGATTTTTCTCTGTGGTTTGCCCATCCATTAGCGATCGCTGCCCGGGTGTCATTACTTCCTGGTTTAAACCAGGTTAAAACCAGGAAGTAATGTGCGCTTCCAAACCGGTAAGGAAGGTAAGTAGATTTCACCCCTGCACTTAGGTAAGAAAAACCCAAAGTACACATATAGATTGGGAGAAACCAGGCTTAATAGCAGTGACTGTGAGTGGGATCCTGGAGTCTTAGTGGACAACCAACTAAATATGAGCCAACAGTGTATGGTGGCAGCCAAAAAAGCCAATGCAATCCTAAACTGCATTAACAAAGAGATACAATCAAGATTAAGTGAAGTACTAATACCACTTAGTAAGGCCACACCTAGAGTCCTGCATCCAGTTTTGGTTACCACACTATCAAAAAAGATGTGGAGACTCTAGAAAGAGTGCAGAGAAGAGCAACCAGGATGATGAGGGGACTGGAGGATAAAACATACAATGAACGGTTGCAGGAACTGGGCCTGGCTAGTCTAGTGAAGAGAAGGACCAGGGGAGACATGGGAGCATCTTCCAATATTTGAGGGGCTGCCCCAGAGAGGAGGAAGGGAGTCAAGCTGTTTTCCAAAGCACCGGAAGGCCAGACAAGGAATAAAATGGATGGAAACTGACCAAGGAGAGATTCAACCAAGAAATAAGGAGGAATTTCCTGACCATGAGAACAATCAACCCATGGAACAGAAGTTGCCTCCAGAAGTTGTGGGAGCTTCATCACTGGAGGCTTTCGAGAAGAGACTGGACTGCCATCTCTCAGAAATGGTGCAGAGTTTCCTGCTTTGGTGCGGGGTTGGACTAGATGACCTACAAGGTCCCTTCCAACTCTGTTAATCTGTTAATTAATTTAAGGAACGTCTTATGTGCAAACTTCACCTTTGCAGCTAAGTCCTCAACCATAATCGGGACTTAGAATTTCCATTGCTAAGAAGGCTGGGCTACATTAACTGAGTCGTGTCAGGTGTTACTACCTTTTTTTTTTTTTTGCCACGTTTGTTAGAAAAATCACTGCGGTCGTTAATCAAGTGAATCATGCACTTACAACCTTCCTTTCCACAGTTGTTCAGTGAATCGCTGCAGTGGTTCAGTGAGTAACCCGGTTGTTAAGTGAATCTTACTTCCCCATTGGCTTTGCTTGTCAGGAGGTCACCAAAACGGGATTGCGTCATAAATCATAACCGTCATAAATCGTGTCCATATGTTGCTCATGTGACCGTGAAGATGCCGCAAAGGTCATAGGTATGGAAAAAACAGTCATGTCACTTTTTAAAGCGCTGCTGTAATGGTCACTAAAAGGACTGTTGTAAGTCAAGGACTGTGTATATTTCATCTCGTGTGTGAACATCTGCAGTAAAAGGCTTTCCTACATTTTACTAATCAAACGTTGTGTAACTGTCGGCCTTTTAAGTACTGACATAACTTTTAGACTAGTGCTTAAAATCTGGTGTTTTTTAGCGTGTCTGTAGATGTATCTTGGCGTAAAGCCTCGTGCCAATTCATGTGTGAGCTCTTTGGAAAGAAGAAACAAGTCAGCCTGCGTGTTACTACAGGTTCCTCCCGACTTATCGCCACAAAGAATAGGGACTTAGAGACTTGCCTGGGAAAATAATACAAACAATGGTAGCCAAATGTAGGCACCATGAGAATATTATCTGCTGGACAAAACTCCTCATTGGAGACAGGAAAGGCATCCGGCCATTTAAACACTCTGCTAGCTCCATTCAGACTCCACTCCGCAAGGGATTATATGGGTTTGTTAAAAGATGATGATGATGAATTGTAGCCAGATAATTTCTACCAGGAGCTCCCAACTAATACTACAAAGGCAGTGGTAAGCTGCTGCTGCCGGTTCCGACCGGTTCAGGGAAACCGGTAGTTGTGCCCTGCAGGTGGCCCACTTGGGCCCAACCACCCACCCGGGGGCAATCCCGTCCGATATCGCTGTGTTTTTTGACGCTGCACACATGTCCGGAAGACATGCGTGAGTGAATTGCCGTGTTTTTTGATGCCACACGCATGTGTGAACTGCACACGCGAGCGAATTTTGTGTACGCTCACATTTCCAGTGCTGGGCAAACCAGTTGTTACAGTATGTGATGCCACCACTGTAGAAAGGGAGAATTTTTCTCTGGATACAGAGAGAAATTATATCACAAAGGATATGAAGCTGATGAAATCTCTGCATGCAGAGAGAAATAACATTTGTTCTCTCATATAATGCCAAAGATTTATTATTTTATTTTATTTTTGTTTATTCAACATCGTATTTAGAGACCGCTTATCTTCCTCATACGACAGCGTTCAAACAGACATAAAAACATAAAACAACTGTGACTGCAGATAGCCGTTGACTTAGAACAGTTTGTTTAGTGACCATTCAAAGTTACAACCGCCCTGGAAAAAAGTGCCTTATTTTTCACACTGTTGCAGCATCTGTGCAGATTGTCATGTGATCAAATTTCAGGCTCATGGCCACTGACTTGTACTTATGACGGTTGCAGCGTCCCCCGAGGTCACGTGATTCCCCTTATGCGACCTTCTGACAAGCAAAGTCAAAAGCCAGATGGACTTAAGAACCGTCTTACTAAGTGAATTAATTGTCGTCATTCACCTAATCTCCATGGCAAGGAAGGTACTTAAGGTACGTCTCGCTATGCAACAGGAAAGTTTGGGCTCCATTGTGGTCGTTAAGTCGAGGACTGCCTGTATTATAATAACAGTTAAAAGCAAGAATAAAATCGTGAACTATCAAAAATGAAAATTATTATTATCAATAAAGGGGAATATTTGTATCTGAGGGTTAAAACGGAGGGTCCCTGGTGCTCTCTGAGTTTGTTGTTTTCTTTTAGATGTTTCATTAGTCAAACTAGTGCTGGTAAGATGCTTACTCCTTACTCCCTACTAGCACTGATGATGTTACTTAATTGGGTAATGAAACGTCTAAAAGAAAACAAGCAAGCTCAGAGAGCACCAAGGACCCCTCAAATATTGTCCTAGAGTAGTATTATAAAAGCTAACTTGAAACATTAATTCAGGGCATCCCAAACCAGGGGAAATTATCCAACTTTAAAAAGTAGTTTTTCTTTCGGTATAACATAAACATAACCCAATCACAATAGGGACATTTGGATTCACCAGAAGTGAATTTTTTAACCCGATTTACCTACATCGGGTTAAAAAAAAAAAGATAAGCTGTTTTGGAAATGAAGTAAATCATTGGGGAAGCATTGCATTAACTCAGGGGTCAGCAACCTGAGGCTCTGGAGCCGCATGTGGCTCTTTCACCCCTCTGCTGCGGCTCCGTCACTCAAAATATGCGTCCTTGAACTTTTCAACCCCCGGTAGGCCAACCATCGATAAATCCAAGAAAAGAAACGTTTCAGAAGAAAACAGAATGTTTAATTTAACTACGTATGCTAGTTTTGTGGCCGCTCGAGAAATAGTCAGGCATGGGAAGGGTTTTTGTGGCTCCCAGTGTTTTTTTTTCTGTGGGAAACGGGTCCAAATGGCTCTTTGAGTGTTTAAGGTTGCAGACCCCTGCATTAACTCCACAATCTCTCCTGGCCTCAAAAGCTCTACAAAAAAAATAATAAAAATCTCTGGTATATTTTTGTTGATTTAGACCTGTGTTTATTTACAACTAGTTTCTGTTGATGTTTCTACCCAGCTAACTCAAGACGTTTCCAAAATGTGGATCCAGGACACGCTGCATGAAAAATATAATGCTCCACAAAATAAACTCTTAAATCCGTTCGGAATATGAACGCATGTAGGAAAATACCCTGCATGTTTTCTTCCCCAAAAACTAAATAAAACCTTTTTGACACTTCTGTCGTTTAGATCAGTGTTTCTCAACCATTGGCAACTTTAAGACCGGTGGACTTCAACTCCCAGAATTCCCCAGCCAGTCGTGCATTTGTTAGAAATGGTGTAGGACAGTGATGGTTTAACCTTTTTGCCGTCGCGTGCCAAAAGCAGGGGGAGCGTGGGGGGGGGGGTCGTGCACATGCGTGCCCACACCCATAATTCAATGTGCCCTGCCCCCTGCACATGCTTGCGTGACCCCCCCACAGGCTCCCCCCCGCTTTTGGCACATGATGGCATGGTAGGCCCCATAGGCCCATTTTTTACTCTCCTCAGGCTCCAGAGGCTTTCTTGGAGCCTGGGGAGGGCACAAACAGCCTTCCCCACTCTCCTGGAGGCCCTCCGGAGGCCGGAAACAGCCCGTTTCCCGACTTCTGGCGGGCCCAGAAGGCCCAAAAATAAGCTGGCCGGCATGCGTGCTGAAACTGACCTAGGGCAAAGTTCGCGTGCCCACAGATATAATTCCACCTGCCACCTGTGGCACGCGTGCCATAAGTTCGCCATCATGGGTGTAGGATCTCCTGCTTTGGCCGGGGGGCGGGGGGCGGCTGGACTAGATGACTTACAAGGTCCCTTCCAACTCTGTTAATCTCTAATCTAATCAACATTGGCAATTTGAAGAGGTGTGGACTTCAAGAACTCTTAAAGTTCTTAAAGTTGAGAGACACTGGTGTACATTTTTAAATCCCATTTTTGTGTACCATTGCTAGATTTCACAGATTTCTGAAATTAATGCAATGCCCACCATTTTCAAAATCCCTGGGAGAAAACGCCCGTGCGCTTGATTCATCCCAAAGTAATTTTACGGTGATATAATTATTTGTACCTCTTTTTCCACCCGTCTCCTCCCTGTTAACGACTAGAATTTCTGAAGTTTGGCTAAAATTAAAATAATAATAATAATAAGCTTGGGCCCGTCCCAACCACAACATTATTTCCTGCCGAAATGCCTTTCTGGTCCATTTTTGTAAACGCTGATGATTTTGCAAAATTATTTCAGGAATCCAGTTAGGCAGCCGAGTTCTGCGGTTTGCTAAGCAGAAATGGGACACGCCCTGGAAATTTATTTAAGAAACTCACTGATAGGGATAGGGGTGTGTGAGGAAAGCGGTTTACACCCTGGGAATGAATATTTGTCATGCCGTAGTGCAGTATTTCCCAACCATGGCAACGGGAAGATATAGGGACTTCAACTCCCAGAATTCCCCAGCCAGCCAAGAATTCTGGGAGTTGAAGTCCACACATCTTCAAATTGCCAATGTTGATTAGATTAGATTAGATTAACAGAGTTGGGAGGGACCTTGGAGGTCATCTAGTCCAACCCTCTACCCAACTAAGAGACCCTACACCACTTCTGACAAGATGGCAGTCCAGTCTCTTCTGGAAAGCCTCCAGGGATGAAGCTCCCACAACTTCCGAAGGCAACTTCTGTTCCATGGGTCGATTGTTCTCACTGTCAGGAAATTCCTCCTCATTTCCATGTTGAATCTCTCTTTGGTCAGTTTCCATCCATTATTCCTTGTCTGGCCTTCAGGTGCTTTGGATAATAGTCTGACCCCCTTCCTCCTCTCTGGGGCAGCCCCTCAAATATTGGAAGATGCTCTCCTGTCTCCCCTGGTCCTTCTCTTCACCAGACTAGCCAGGCCCAGTTCCTGCAACCATTATAATTCTTTTTTAGGTAACCAAAGCGGGTTGCATGCCACCTGGCTGCAAGACGCCTTCAGAGCACTGTCAAAAATCATTCATTTACTTATTTCATGCCCTCTCCTTCCCTCGCCAGCAATCCGCCTGTCGTTCATCAGGAGCTGCCCGATTTTTTGCAGCCGTCCATCGTGATTTGCAGCCAACCCCGGAGCCAAGAAGTGGGTCAGGCAGGCCACAGTTTGACAGGCGGGTGGGGTGGGGGGGAATATTAGCAGCAGGCGAGGTTGCTATTCCAAATATTTCACCTTTGGCATTCAGAGGCTGAAGGCCCAGTTTGTCTTCTGCAAAACATCAAGGGGCGGCTGGGATTAGAGGAATGTTCTTGGCCTGGATAATTAAAGGGGCCCCGATAAGATGTTTTTTCTAGAGATATTCCAGCTGTAGGACAAGGCTGCCCTCCTGTCCCCTCCAGAGACAGAAAAGCAACCCCTAAAAAAAGGGAAGGACCCAGAGATGCTTTAGAGCAGGGGGTCTCCAATCTTGGCAACTTTTAAGACTTGGGGACTTCAATTCCCAGAATTCCTCAGCCAGCTTTGCTGGTTGAGGAATTCTGGGAGTTGAAGTCCCCAAGTCTTAAAAGTTGCCAAGGTTGGAGACCCCCGCACTAGACCACTGTTTCTTACCTCAGCTACTTTAAGAGCAGACTTCAACTCCCAGAATTCCAGGAGGCTGACTGGGGAATTCTGGGAGTTAAAGTCCACATACTTAAAGCATGCTGGCTAGGGAATTCTGGGAGTTGAAGTCCACAAGTCTTAAAAGTTGCCAAGGTTGGAGACCCCTGCACTAGACCACTGTTTCTTACCTCAGCTACTTTAAGAGCAGACTTCAACTCCCAGAATTCCAGGAGGCTGACTGGGGAATTCTGGGAGTTAAAGTCCACATACTTAAAGCATGCTGGCTAGGGAATTCTGGGACTAGAAGTCAATCCATTTTAAAACATGCTGGCTGGGGAATTCTGGGAGCTGAAGTCTACATACTTAAAGCATGCTGGCAGGGGAATTCTGGGAATAGAAGTCAATCCATCTAAGCATGCTGACTGGAGAATTCTGGGAGCTGAAGTCCACCCCTCTTAAAACATGCTGGTTGGGCAATTCTGGGAGTTGAAGTCCACCCCATCTTAAAGCATGCTGCCTAGGGAATTCTGGGAATGGACGTCCCTCTTAAAATATGCTGGCTGGGGAATTCTGGGACTAGAAGTCAATCCATCTTAAAACATGCTGGCTGGGGAATTCTGGGAGCTGAAGTCTATATACTTAAAGCATGCCAGCTGGAGAATTCTGGGAACTGAAGTCCACCCATCTTAAAACATGCTGGTTGGGGAATTCTGGTAATGGACGTCCCTCTTAAAATATGCTGGCTGGGGAATTCTGGGACTAGAAGTCAATCCATCTTAAAACATGCTGGCTGGGGAATTCTGGGAGTTGAAGTCCACATACTTAAATCATGCTGGCTAGGGAATTCTGGGAATAGAAGTCAATCCATCTTAAAACATGCTGGCTGGGGAATTCTGGGAGTTGGAGTCTACCAAGGTGGAAAAACCCTGGTTTAGCAGCTCTCTGAAGGTTCCTTACCTTCTAGGATCCTCTTAACAGGATGCAATTCTACTGAATTTATGAGATCTACTTCTGAGGGAAGAAGTGAAATGAAAGGAGCTGTTGGTTTCAATTCCCCAAAGATATTTTAAGATCTGTTCTCCTCCTTCCCTAATATCCGTTCCTCAACCGATTCGATTGGGGTTTCCCCGCCTTCTTTCTTGGGGGTGGGGGCTTTAGATTCTTCTCCAACTTTTAAAAGTAGCTTTCTTTTTTTTAAGTCCACGCAACCACAGCTCTTCTCTTCACCTAACTTCAGGTTCACCAACCCCAAACGTTCAACTATTTGACCCAAATGCCTGCTTCTTTCCATATGCTATGCTGCAAAAAAATTAATAAATAAATCTAACCAGGTTTCCAGCTATTTAAGTTTTACACGTCGCGTCCATCTGCTACCACGCTTCTCACTAACTAGGCTTAATTAGGGTTTAATTAACTTTTTAAGGCTCTCGGGCCCTAAAAGCAAGGCTAATTCAATCTAAATGAAGTTGGTAATAACAGCGTGCTGTGTAAAACAGGCGTGTCCAACAACCTTGGCCACTTTAAAACCTGTATGGCCGGCTGGGGGATTCTGGGAGTTGAAGTCCACAGGTCTTAAAAGTGGCCAAGGTTGGATATCTCTGGTGTAAAAGAAAACAAGGCCCTATTTTTCCATCCGAATTCAACGATAATTCCGTGGTGGAGAAATAAAGAAAGGTTTTCTTGAAAACATATTGAAAAAAAAAAATTAAAAAATTTATAATTGGTTAAATAAGAGGAAGAATGCCAAAAACAAGGGATACTGAATGTCTGGAAATGTATATATCAATGTATATCAATATATCCATGTATATTGAATTTGCGAATGTAATATAGGTTTATTAAATACATACATAGTTGTTTAGGAAGTAAAATACGGTATACTTGATATATAATGAAATAGGATATATGTAAATTTGTATATAGATCAAGGAATAGATTACTTATTAACTTGATTTAGATGCAAATGTTAGAAACCAGAGATGCTGAGCAATGTCCATTGTTTTACTTTTTAAAACTAATGAAATATTTTTATTTATTTATTTTTTTTAATTTGATTTATATGCCGCCCTTCTCCGGAGACTCAGGGCGGCTTACAATGCGCTAAGCAATAGCTTTCATCCTTTTTGTATATTTATACAAAGTCAGCTTATTGCCCCCACAAACTGGGTCCTCAATTTACCTACCTTAGAAAGGATGGAAGGCTGAGTCAACCTTGAGCCTGGCGAGATTCGAACTTACTAATTGCAGACAGCTGGAATTAAATTACAACGCATTAGTCTGCTGAGCTATTCAGGCTCCTTTTAAATTAAAATTTAATTTAAAAAAATTAAAAAGTTATTTTCCTGGGATTTGCAAAAAAGGGTAGAGAAAGAAAGGGGAAGCCAAACTGTAAAGGAAAGAAGATGCAAACAGGTCAAATCTGCCCTAATGGGAGGTTTACCCTTGGAAGGAAGCCAAGCCAGGAAAAGATCAATATGCAAAGCAAGAGGTTGTGTGTGTGGCATTGTTGAACAACAAACCCGGCGGGCATACACACCCCACAAGGTAAATAGAAAAGTTGCGATAAACGAAAGTGCTTCCAAGCCGCAAGAGAACCAGGAACTAAATATCTGTATACACAAGGTGTACAATAGGCTTTGTTGATGCCCGCCCCAAATAGCCCGTTTTCCCCAAAGGATGCTGTGGCTACCACACTTGGAGGTGAGCCCGGTGTTTGATGCATCAGGAAATAGGTCCATATTGATTAAGAATCAGAGTTGGAAGGATTCCCAGAAGGCATCTAGTCCAACTTCTGTGCTCGTGGCATCACAGTGTCTCTGCTAGATGGACATCTTGCTCATGACCTCATACCGAGTCCAGTTTTGGTCACCACGGCACAAAAATGAGGTTTAGATTCTCAAGTGGCTCAGGTTGAGTAACGGAGGAATTCTGGGAGTTGAAGTCCACCTATCTTCAAGCTGTCCAGGTTGAGAAATGGAGGAATTCTGGGAGCTGAAGTCCACCCATCTTCAAACTGCCCAGGTTGAGAAATGGAGGAATTCTGGGAGTTGAAGTCCACCCATCTTCAAGCTGAGAAATGGAGGAATTCTGGGAGTTGAAGTCCACCCATCTTCAAACTGCCCAGGTTGAGAAACAGAGGAATTCTGGGAGCTGAAGTCCACTTGTCTTCAAGCTGCCCAGGTTGAGAAACGGAGGAATTCTGGGAGCTGAAGTCCATCTATCTTCAAGTTGAGAAACAAAGGAATTCTGGGAGTTGAAGTCCACCTATCTTCAAGCTGTCCAGGTTGAGAAATGGAGGAATTCTGGGAGTTGAAGTCCATCTATCTTCAAGTGGTCCAGATTGAGAAACACTTGATTGCATGTTGACCAGTGCTTAAAGGCACATTACCCCATATCCATTCAGACAGTATTTCAAGACCGCTTGAAGATGTCTGGACTTCAATTCCCAGGATGCTTTTCAAGAAAGAGCAAGTTCTATTATAATTTATCCTTGCGGAAATATTTGACCGTCCACATTCCGGTGTCAGGCACGATTTATGGCTTTCTATCTAAGCTTGAATCTGTCTGGTTCGGGATGGGCCCGGCTGCTATGCGACAGAGAATATTTAAAATATCCCCATTGCTTAAGAAAGGGTTTACGAAAGTTTGCAGTGCAAACTATGTATGAATAAAGGGGAAATCTGCCTGGATTGGAACAAGGCTTCTCACGGATTCGACTGTCAGTCTGGAACCCTTTATATTTATTTAAGCTGTTTGTATATTTACATTTTATATTTACGCTTTGCAAAATGAATCCCGCGTGATTAAAAATATGAGTTTTCCCGTCCGTTTAATCCTGATGCACAAGCTTTCAAATACAGAAAGATTTCCTCCGTCTGTTTAGCGATAGTTCTAAGTTATAACAACACTGAAAAAAGTGACTTATGACCACCAGTCCTCAGACTTGTGATCGTCACAATGTGGGTGCTTGATCATCAGAATGTATATGTGACAATTCCGGCCACGTGATCTGCACTTGCAACTTTCCCAGCCGGCTTCTGACAAGCCAAGTCAATGAGGCAAGCCAGCTTCGTTTAACGACGGCGTGGTTCGCTTAACAGTTGCAGGGAATCATGTCGTAACCTCGGTTGCAAAATCGGGCATGACTCTCTGTGACAACTGTCTTGCTTAGCAGCAGCAAACCTGGTCTCAATAAATCAAGGACCTGTCCCTAAAATATTCTCCAAGGATGCTCATGTCCGAGGAGAATCTCTTCTGCCAGATTGCAAATTAACACACGGTCCTCGACTTGCGACCAGAATTGAGCCCGAAATTTTTGCCGCTAAACGAAACGTGTTAAGTGAATTTTGCCTCATTTTACGACCTTTCATGCCATAATTGTTAAGTGAACCACTGCAGTTAAGTTAGCAGTACGGTTGTTAAGTGAAACCGGCTCCCCCCCCCCCCCCACACTGACTTTGCCTGTCAGGAGGTCGCGAAAGGAGATCACATGACCCCGGGATACAACAACCGTCATAAATATGAATCAGTTACTAAGCAGCCGATTTCTGATCATAGTGATAATTTCTCTATATCTCATTTTTTTCTGTGGTGATCAGTTTTGTATATCTCGTTTTGTCTACGTGTTTTCACTTTTCTTCTTTATACTGTAACTGCTATTCTAATAGCAAACCCTTCCTCAAAGTTATTGCATTACCTTCTTGTTTATATTATCTTTCCATTGATATATAACTTTATGGTACTATTCCAAAAAAAAAAAGCAGTGTTATTAGCTAAGTTTTAGAAAAAACACTTTCCCCAAAAGGTTTCCACAATTTTGGCCACTGCTGTATTCCTTTCCTCTTCTCCCCTCCTCCAGATTCCTTTTATATCAGTGTTTCTCAACCTTGGTAGCTTGAAGATGGGTGGACTTCAACTCCCAGAATCCCCCAGCCAGCGTTGCTGGCTGGGGGATTCTGGGAGTTGAAGTCCACCCATTTTCAAGCTACCAAGGTTGAGAAACACTGTTTTATACTGTGACTTTTTGGTCTGTCCCTAAAAAACCAACTGCACAGCCATTGCATGCCATCATGGGCTTCTTCACGCCATAAACCCCCCAAGTATTTCTGATTTGAGGGTACACACAGACACAGGAAACACCCCCATCCCCCCCAAAAAAGACGGCAATTGTACTGTTGTTGTGGCAACTCTTGGGAAAAAAACGGAGACAAAAAGCACCACACCCAACTTTGTTCAACTGGAAAGAAGCCTCTGGCCAGGGTGGGGACGCCTGCCGGGATGACTCACAACCTACACACACACAGACACACACACACACAAGAGGGAGCCTGAATAGATGGGTTTTTTTTTTTTTGTTTCTTTTTGCAACCGCAATGCAAAAAAGGAAAAAGGAAAAAAAAAAAAAAGCATCATCGGAAAAAAATAGAACCTGCAATTATTCCTGCTTTTGTTGCTATGTATCATGATTGTGTTTACTTAGCTGTTAACGTTTCTATTGTGCCCTTGTCTTACTTAAGCTGATTAATATAGGCAGGAGTTAACAAATGAACAGAGTCAGAAGGGACCTTGGAGGTCATCTAGTCCAACCCCCCCCCCTCTAAGCAGGAGACCCTACACCATTTCTGACAGATGGAAGTCCAGTCTCTTCTTTAAAGCCTCCAGGGATGAAGCTCCCAGAACTTCTGAAGGCAACTTCTGCTCCATGGGTTGATTGTTCTCACTGTCAGGAAATTTCTCATTTCCAGGTTGAATCTCTCCTGGATCAGGTTTTTTTTTTTTTAATTTGATTTATATGCCGCCCTTCTCCGGAGACTCAGGGCGGCTTACAATGCGTTAAGCAATAGCCTTCATACTTTTGTATATATTTATACAAAGTCACCTTATTGCCCCCACAAACTGGGTCCTCATTTAACCTACCTTAGAAAGGATGGAAGGCTGAGTCAACCTTGAGCCTGGTGAGATTCGAACTTACAGTAATTGCAGACAGGTGGTGTTAATCACAATGCTATTAGTCTGCTGAGCCACCAGGCCCAGTTTCCATCCATTCTTCCTTGTCTGGCCTTCAGGTGCTTTGGAAACTAGCTTGACCCCCTTTCCTCCTCTCTGTGGCAGCCCCCAAAATATTGGAAGGCTGCTATCATAGTGTCTATCGGTGGCAATTTTAAGAGCTGCGGGCTTCAACTCTGACTGGGGAATTCTGGGAGTTGAAGTCCACAGGTCTTAAAAGTTGCGAAGGTGGGACACACGGACACACACCCTGGTGTAAAAGAAAACAATGCCCCATTTTTCCATCTGAATTCATAAATAATTTCAGTGGGGGGAGAAATAACGAAGGTTTTCTTGCAACTCCTTTGGAAAAAAAATATGTATTTTCCTGGCTGGGGAATTCTGGGAGTTGAAGTCCACAGGTCCTTAAAAGTTGCGAAGGTGGGACACATATGCCCCCACTCCCAGGTGTAAAAGAAAACAATGCCCCATTTTTCCATCTGAATTCATAGTGGTGGAGAAATGATGACGATCTTATTGCAACCATTCCCTGGGGAAAATGGATTTTCCTGGGATTTGCATCGCTGGCTGGGGGATTCTGGGAATTGAAGTCTTAAAAGTTGCCCAAATCGGACACTCCTGGCTTTTAAAAAAAAATCCTATTTCTTCTCACAACATTCCTGCAAGTTTGGTTAGAGACTCTGCCTGTTGGTTTGTCCATTGAATCTTCGCATGAAGGGTTAAGCCTTAATATTTGCATTCGTTCACTTTCCCTGGGACTCACCTAAGGCTCCTGCTCGTAAAATAAAACCCAGAAGGAGTAACCGCCTACCTTCCTTCCTTCCTTCCTAGAAATTCCTTCCCTCTCACTATTTGCCCATAATAAATCACCCCTCTGGGTACCGCTTTCCCTCCCCACTCCCCACTTCCACTGGGAAAGAGCCAGCTCACACAATGACTCATGCAGAGTTGCGACACAGGAGGAGCGTTCTCTGCAAATCAGTCAAAGGAGAATTACTTGGCCTCCTCCCTTCCCCGGATTGGGAGAAAACTGAAGGGTAAGGAATGCCAGAGCTGTGATTCACACCCAATTTGCAACGGTCAGTCTCCAACCCGAATCCGGAATTCTTTTCCAAACGGATTTCTCGCGCCTCGTAAAGCTATCAATCAGAATAGACCTGGAAGGGACCTTGGAGGTCTTCTAGTCCAGCCCCCTGCTCAAACAGGAGACCCCATACCATTTCAGACAGGTGGCTGTCCAGTCTCTTCTTAAAAGTCTCCAGTGATGGAGCACTCACAATTTCTGGTGGCAAGCTGTTCCACTGGTTAATTGTCCTCACTGTTAGGAAGTTTCTCCTTCATTCCAGGTTGCTTCTCTCCTGGATGAGTTTCCATCCGTTGCTTCTTGTCCTGCCTTCTGGTGCTTTGGAGAATAAGTTGACCCCTTCCTCTTCTTTGGGGCAGCCCCTCAAATCCTGGACTATTGCTATCATACCGCGCCTAGTCCTTCTTTTCTCTACACCCACTAAACCCAATTCCTGCAGCCGTTCTTCATATGTTTTAGTCTCCAGGCCTTTTAATCCTCTTAGTTGCTCTTCTCTGCACTTTTTCCAAAGTCTCAGCATCTTTTTTGTAATGTGGGGACCAAAACTGGATGCAGAATTCCAGGTGTGGCCCTTACTAAGGCTTTATAAAGCAGTATTTATTTGTTTGTTTGTTTGTTTGTTTTTCTTTATTTATTTATTTTTAAATTTGTATACCACCCTTCTCCCTGAGGACTCAGGGCGGTGAACAGCCAAAATAAAAACATAAACTACAAACATTAAAATACAATTAAAAAGATATATTAATGCTTCACATGATTTTGATTCTATGTCTCTGTTTATACAATCAAGGATTGTATTCGATTTTTTGGCTGCTGCCACACACGGCTGGCTCGGGTTTAAGTGATCGCAAAGGGGGATCACCTGATCCCAGGACACTGAAACGATCATAAATATGAGTCAGTTGCCGAGTGTCTGAATTTTGATCACGTGACTATGGAGATGCTGCAATGGTTGCAAGTGTGAAACACGGTCATAAGTCACTTTTTTCCAGTGCTGTTGTGCCTTTGAACAGTCACTAAATGAACTAGTTGAAAGTTGAGGATGTTATTTTACATTATTTCTGCCGTTTCTCGTGTTTGGCTACGTTTCTCTTCTGGTTTTCACCGTTAGCTGCCAAGAGGCATGGCTCTCGAGAATGGCAGCCGTAAAAAGGTGTTAAATCAATACATAATAAATTAATAATCTAATGCAATGCATAATGTAATTAATATAATATATTAAACTAATATAATACATAATGAATTAATAAATAAATGCATAAGCAACACCTGCATCCAGTTTTGGTCCCCACATTACAAAAAAGATGTTGGGACTTTGGAAAAAGTGCAGAGAAGAGCATCTAAGATGATCAAAGGGCCTGGAGGCTAAAACATACGAAGAACGGTTGCAGGATTTGGATTTGGCCAATCTAGAGAAAAGAAGAATTATGGGTGACATGATAGCAGTCTTCCGATATTTGAGGGGCTGCCCCAAAGAAGAGGAAGGGGGTCAAATTATTCTCCAAAGCACAAGAAGGCAGGAGAAAAACAATGGTTGGAAACTAATCAAAGAGAGAAGCAATCTGGAATTAAGGAGAAACTTCCTGACAGCCAGGACAATTAACCAGTGGAACTGCTTGCCACCAGAAGTTGTGGGTGCTTCATCCCTGGAGGTTTTTAAGAAAAGGCTTGGACGGTCACCTGTCTGGAATGATGTAGGGCAATGGATGGCTAACCTTTTTGCCGTCATGTGCCAAAAGCGGGAGGAGCGCATGTGCGTGCCCACACCCATAATTTAATGTGCCCCACCCTCCCACGCATGCGCGCGCAACCCCTCACATTCTCCCTGCTTTTGGCACATGATGGTCCGGTGGGCCCGGTAGGCCTGTTTTTAGCCCTCCCCAGGCTCCACAGCCTTTCCTGGAGCCTGCGGAGGGTGAAAACGGCCTTCTCCACTCTCCCGGAGGCCCTCTGGAGACCGGAAATGGCTCATTTGCCAACTTCTGGTGGGCCCATAAATCAGCTGGCCGGTGCATGTGTGTGTGCCGGAGCTGAGCTAGGGCAATGCTCGCGCGCCCATCAATATGGCTCTATGTGCCACGTGGGCCGTAGGTTCGCCATCACAGATGTAGGGCCTCCTGTTTGAGCAGGAGTTGACTAGAAGACCTCCAAGGTCCCTTCCAGCTCTATTCTGATTGAAATGGCCTTCTGCAGATTATCAAATTCCAATTTTACCAAAGTCCATCGCACGCAGTGGTCAACCGAGGCACGCTCCCAGGGAGTGCCTGCCAAGCTGCGTGCCACAGCAACAACCAACAAACCCCGCAGAAACTACCAGAAGACGTTAAGGGCATCCTACAAGTTTAACCGTCTGCAGAAACTTCCTCCCAGCTATCGTTCAAAGAGGCAGCCTCTCTCTCTCTACGCCTTAACCAAGATTGCTAACCACGTTTTGAAGCCATTTCCATGTACCTTAAGCGCAAAGAGGTCACAATTGCAAATAGAACGAAGGGAGAAAGAGGCACAGAAGATACTGAATAATAGAATTGGAAGGGGCCTTCTAAGTCCAACCCCCTAATCAAACCGGAGACCGTATACCATTTTGGACCAATGGTTCTCTTCTTAAAAACTTCCAGCGATGGAGCACCTACAACTTCTGGTGGCAAGCTGTTCCATTGGCTAATTGTCCTCACTGTTAGGAAGTTTCTCCTTATTTCTAGGTTGTTTCTCTCCTCAATCCTCCTTTGATTTATGTTGGGCTTCAACTCCCATAATCCTTAGCCAGAGCATCCCATGGAGATGAGGGCAAGAGGAAACAGCTGGATTCGACAAGAAAACTCCAGCTGGAAGGCTGACTGATTTTTAGACACGGGCTCCTCCTTTTCTTATAAGTCACCTTGTCCCATTCTCCACCTCCCAACGATCTGAAAAGGCTCACTTTTTGGGGAAAATACAGGTAGTCCTCGAGTTACGACCACACTTGAGCCCAAAAATGTACAGTATGTGGCTAAGTAAAACATTCGTGAAGTGAGTTTTGCCCCATCGCACGACTTTTGTTGCCACGGTTGATAAGAGAATGACTTGTAGTTGTTCAATTAGTCCCACGGTTGTTAAGTGGATCCGGTTATTTTGCTTGTCAGAAGGTCGCGAAAGGGAATCACATGACCCCTGGACGCTACCACCGTCATAAAGATGAGTCCGTGGCCAAAGCGTCTGAATTTTGATCACGTGACCGCGGGGGAATGCTGTAACGGTCGTTAAGTGTGAAAGATGGCCATTAAGTCACTTTTTTCAGTGCTCTTGTAACTCTGAACCATCACTAAATGAACTGTTGTAAGTCAAGGACTGCAGTAGTGCCCAAAATTGTGGAAACCTTTTGGGAAAAGTGTATTTTCTAAAACTTAGCTAATAACATCACTTTTTTTGGAGTAGTACCATAAAATTACATATCAATGGAAAGATAATTTAATCGAAAATGTAATGCAATAACTTTGATGAAGGATTTGCTATCAGAATAGCCGTTACCGTATAAAGAAGAAAAGTGAAACACGTAGAAAAAACGAAATATACAAAAATGATCACCATAGAAAAAAACGAGATATGCAAAAATTATCCCCATGTCAGTTAATACTTAGTTGGGTAACCTAAGTGATTCACTTAGCAACTGCAATGACTTGATTGATACGCTTAACCACCATGGCCAAAAATGCAGTAAAACTCAGGCACTTAACTGCTTCGTGGTGGAAATCCTGACCTCAATCCGATCTGATTTCCCTGGTCGTAAATCGAGGACTGTCTGTAAAAATCATTCTCCAGCATTTGAGCCCCTCCTGAACTGCAAATTTTTAATTCTTTCCTGGGTTTTCCCTTCTAACTGAAATATGGGGGAGGCTGCTAATTTTTGGAGAGAAGATGCTTACAGATGTTTGGCTCTGATTAAGTCCAAGTCTGTTTGCCCACCGAACGGGAAAATGTCGCTAACATTTTCTATCATTTGGAAAACAATTTTGAAAGATTTTGCTCATTTTCTGCTAAGGGAAAAAATGCAGAGAAATTCCCCACCCAGCAACCCCAGGTTTCATCTAGAGGTAGTCCTCGACTTACAACAGTTCATTTAGTGACCATTCAAAGTCATGCACCCCCACCCCACCCCACCCCATGCAGACTTCCAAAATATGTTCAGCCAACCTGTCACACACAGGAAATCAGGAGTTGAGGTGGTTCAGACCAATACAGGTAGTCCTGGACTTACAATTGTTTGTTTAGTGACCGTTCGAAACGGCACTGAAAAAAGTGACTTAGGGCCATTTCTCACACTTACAACCGTTGCAGCATCCCCACGGACACATGATCAAAATTCAGACGCTTGACAACTGACTCACATTTATGACCGTTGCAGGGTCACGTAATCCCCTTTTGCGACCTCCGGACACGAAAAGTCAGCGGGGAAGCCAGATTCACATAACAACCGGGTTATTAGCGTGTCAGTTGCAGCGATTCACTTAACAACTGTGGCAAAGAAAGGTCGCAAAATGGGTCACTTAAGGAGCATCTTGCTTAGCAACAGAAATTTCGGGCTCCATTGTGGTCATAAATCGAGGACTACCTGTATAATAGCTGCAGGCACAATAATCATAGAATTTCCCCCTCCTGCCCCATCCAGAGTTTTAACAGATTAACAGAGTTGGAAGGGACCTTGTAGGTCATCTAGTCCAACCCTCAAAGTTATGACTTTGGAATTTCGTGCCAGCTGATGCCCGGCCTTGGCAGCAGGAAGCCCGTTTAGCGAAGTCCGATCCTGGGAAATATTTGTTTGTGCCCAGCCAGTGAAAGAGGAGACGGACTATGCCAGGCAGCCCTGTCAATCACCCGGGCTTTGTGCCTCTCGCTGCTATTCAGCGGCCCCAGCGGGCACGTGGTTGGCCTGCCTTGTATTTTTAGAAGCATCCCCTCTGCCTGGCAAGTTGGGAAGCGGGCAGGTTTTCTGGGAGAGAGATGATGAAGGCTTACCGGGAAAAAAAAATTAGAACAAGCAAAACTTTGGGATCTCTGAATTGCCAAGGGATCCGGGAGCAAGAGAGAAAGAGAGATTCCAGGCAACATGATCCCTTATCTGGCCCTTTGCAAAAAAAGGAGCTCACTTCCAATATCTCAGGGGCTGCCCCAAAGAAGAGGGAGTCAAGCTATTCTCCAAAGCATCTGAGGGCAGGACAAGAAGCAACGGATGGAAACTCATCCAGGAGAGAAGCAACCAGGAATTAAGGAGAAATTTCCTGACAGTGAGAACAATTCATCAGTGGAACAACTTGCCTCCAGAAATTGTGAATGCCCCACCACTGGGAGTTTTTAAGAAGATGTTGGATAACCATTTGTCTGAAGTGGTGCAGGGTTTCCTGCCTAAGCAGGGGGTTGGACTAGAAGACCTCCAAGGTCCCTTCCAACTCTGTGATTCCATTCTTCTGTGTTTGCAAGATGCGAGGAAGAACCGATTGCGGGAATTTAGGTATGTCTCATTTACTGAAAAGAAGGACTAGGGGTGACATGATGGCAGTGATTGAATATTTGAGGGGCTGCCCCAAAGAAGAGGGGAGGGTCAACTTATTTTCCAAAGCACCGGAAGGCAGGACAAGAAGAAGCAACGGGTGGCAACTAATCAAGGAGAGAAGCAACCTGGAATTAAGGAGAAATTTCCTGACAGTGAGAACAATTAACCGGTGGAACAGCTTGCCACCAGAAGTTGTGGGTGCCCCCATCACTGGAGGCTTTTAAGAAAAGATTTGTCTGGAATGGTATAGACTAGATTCCAGTTCTATTATTTTGTTCTGTTTAATGGGAAAACTTCACACATATACACAGATACACACACAGAGAGAGACATACAGTATGTCCCCTCTCCATAAACTCTCTCTTTCTTTCCATCTCTTTCTCTTTCCCTGCCTTCTCTCTCTCTCTCTCTCTCTCTCTCTCTCACTCACTCTCTCACACACACAAACAATGTCTAACCCGGTGCCCTTCGAATGGGCCAGGTGAAAATGTGTGGACTTCAGGTCCCAGAATTCCCCAGCCATAGTGGAGAATTCTGGGAATTGAAGTGCACACCTCTGGAATTGCCCCATTGGGAAAAAAGCACTTTGATTTAGACCAGTGTTTCTTAACCTTGCTCGTTTTAAAATGTGTGGTTTTCATGGCCAGTTGGGGAATTCTGGAATTTCTAGTCCATCCATCTTAAAGCATGCTGGCTGGGGATTCTGGGAGTTTGGCCATCCATCTTAATACATTCTGGCTGGGGAATTCTGGGAGCTGAAGTTCATCCTTCTTAAAGCATGCTAGGTAGGGATTCTGGGAGTTGAAATCCAGCCATCCCAAATTATGCTGGCTGGGGGATTCTGGGAGTTTGGCCATCCATCTTAATACATTCTGGCTGGGGAATTCTGGGAGCTGAAGTTCATCCTTCTTAAAGCATGCTAGGTAGGGATTCTGGGAGTTGAAATCCAGCCATCCCAAATTATGCTGGCTAGCATAATTATGCCGGCTAGCATAATTTAACTCTGGAGTTAAAGTCCACCTATCTTAAAGCATGCTGGTTAGGAGATTCTGAGAGTTGAAATCTGTCTCAAATTATGCTAACTGGGGAATTCTGGGAATTAGTCCATCCATCTTAAAACTTGCTGGCTGGGGAATTGGACTAGAAAACCTCAATGGTCCTTCCAACTCTGTTATAAAGTTATTCATCTTGAAGCATGCTGGCTGGGGAATTCTGGGACTAGAAGTCAATTCATTTTAAAATATGCTGGCTGGGGAATTCTGGGAGCTGAAGTCTACATACTTAAAGCATGCTGACTGGAGAATTCTGGGACTTGAAGTCCACCCATCTTAAAGCATGCTGGCTGGGGAATTCTGGGAGCTGAAGTCCACCGATCTCGAAGCTTGCTGGCTGGGGGATTCTGGGAGTCCGTCCGTCCATCTTTAAGTTGTCACGGCCGAGAAACATTGCATTCTGGAGCCCCACTTTTGCCAAGGCAACAGAGAAGGCGCACATATCAGTGGTTGGGGTATCTGGGTTAGAGTCTGCAGGCACCATCACCAGGTGAAAGCAAGCATCTCTTGATCCCAGCAGGACATCTGCCATCGTTTGTGTGTATCGTGTGACGACAGACAGAGAAAACTGCCCTCCAGAAAGGACACAATAGGCAAGAATGCGCCGAGCGGAAAAAGGCTGGCGTTCCACTTAATTCTCCATGATCAGCAGCGCTCCCGGGGACCCAGCGCAAAAACAGCGGGCTCAGGTCACCGAGGCAAGGGGGGGCAGCGGGCGGGAGGAAAGATTCAGGGAAAATGGCTGAAACTGGATATTTGCAAATGCTGGTTGCCTTTTTTTCCAGGAAGGTGGTGAAGAGAGAAATAATCTTTCCTAGATTGAGCGCACGGAGAAGATTTCGGCTCGCCCCTGTGCAAGGATGTGAAGGCTTCTGCGCAAAACGTTACAGGCAGTCCTGGACTTACAACCGCTTGTTTAATCACCGTTCAAATTTGCAACAGCACTGAAAAAAATTATAACCAATTTTTATACTTCTTATGACCATTGCAGCATCCCCACGATCAAAATTGGGACCTTGGGCAACCGACTCATATTTATGACTGTCGCAGTAACCTTCTGACAAGCATGGGGAAGCCCCGTTCGCTTCAACAACTCTGTTCCTAACTTAATCACAGCGGTGATTCACTTAACAACAGTGGCAAGAAAGGTGGCAAAAGGGGGCCAAATTCACTTAACAACGGTCTCGTTAGCAATGGAAATTTTGGGCCTGTATTGTGGTCGTAAATCGAGGACTACCTGAAGTCTACATTTTGGAAATGTCTTCAAGTGTAGTGACTGGAAAAGTGTGCAGATGAGACAGTTTTATCAAGATTAGCTTTGCAGGTAAAAAGAAAATCACATGGATTTTATTCATACAAGCCACTCGGCTTGGCTGGGAGATTTAGATTTTGACTCTTGTGGGAGCCATTCTCTTGCTTGGTAAACATTGTGCAAAACATGCTGTTAAGTGTGGCTTATCAATTTAGGCATTGTGTGTTGTGTGAATGCAGCTAAAGTGGTTTGCTCAAGGTTTAACCTTGCCTGTTGTTAAACCAAGGTCTCTCGATATGTTTAAGACAGTATTTCTCCATCTGGGCACTTCTAACATATGTGGGCTTCGATTCCCAGAATTCCCTAGCCAGGATCATATAAGCTTCAAGCAAGCATGTTTGAAATCTAGGGAAGAGAAGGACCAGGGGAGACAGGAGAGCATCTTCCAGTATTTGAGTGGCTGCCCCAGAAAGGAGGAAGGGGGTCAAGCTATTTTCCAAAGCACCCGAACGCCAGACAAGGAATTGTGGATGGAAACTGATCAAGGAGAGATTCAACCTGGAAATAAGGAGAAATTTCCTGACAGTGAGGACAATCACTGGAACAGAAGCTGCCTTCGGAAGTTGTGGGAGCTTCATCCCTGGAAGCTTTCAAGAAGAGGCTGGACTGCCATCTGTCAGAAATGGTGTAGGGTCTCCTGCTTGGGTGGGTTTTTTTTTTTTTTTTTTTTTTTTAATTTGATTTATATGCCGCCCTTCTCCGAAGACTCAGGGCGGCTTACAATGTGCTCAGCAAGATGACCTAGATGACTAGATGACCTACAAGGTCCCTTCCAACTCTGTTAATCTGTCAAAGATGGGTGGACTTCAACTCCCAGCATGGCTGGCTGGGAAAATCTAGGAGTTGATTCAGAGATCTTAAAGCATGATGGCTAGGGAATTGTGGGAGTTGAAGTCTACCCATCAAGATGGCTGGGGAATTCTGGGAGTTGGATTCATCTCCAAGGGGCCAAGGTTGAGAAACACTGAACTGGCACGTCGAGATCAAATGCGGAATTCTGGGAGTTGAAGTCCACCCATCTTCAAAGCATGCTGGCTGGGGAATTCTGGGAGGTGAAGTCCACACACCTTAAGAGTTGCCCAGGTTGAGAAATACCAGTTTTTAAAGGGTCAAGAATAGCAAAATATACCTTTCTCGTCCTGACACTTAACTACATGAACAAACCAAACGCACTTTTATTTCTCCCGTTGCCCAAAGCCAAGATGGGGCCTCCAACTCTGGCTTTTGATCTTGGCTTGTATAGAAAGCCACATGCCAAAGTGCTGATTCAACAGCATTGCTATTTTAAATTTTAATTAATTGAATGTGCTGAATTTGTAAGGCCACCTACTCGTTCAGCAACTCAAGGCAGCGTACGGGGAAAGTCAAAACGGTTACGACAGGTTAACCCACCTTAATTTTCAAGGTGACAAAGCAGAAAAGTGATTCAATCTACCAAAGATTCATATCTGAGCTGCGTTTTAATGAATTTAAGGTGGCGTACTTTTAATATGAATTGAATCCTCCTGAGATTTTTCTGCCCTGGTCTTATTTGAAGTTCTGGATGAGCCACGCTCCCAGCTGAAAAAACAGCTTTGCTGCACTTTTTCAGCATCAAATCAAATCCTGCCTTGTGAGCTGCCTGTGGTCCATTCACACATGCCTGCTTTGACAGAGAGCAAAATTCTCTAAGATTCTGGTTTCTGGCGAAGTGCCCATCGATGTGAGTGATGTCGAGTTGGTCACGCCCACACAGTCACATGACCATCGAGCCACGCCTACCCAGATGGTCATTAGGGCAGAGAACCGGTTGTTAAATTATTTGAATCCCATCACTGGGGAGGACTACAACTCCCAGAATTCCCCAGCCACTGCAACCGTCATAACACTACAATCGCAACTGACCCCCAAATTTATGTTGCTAAGTTACGTTAAGTGAGTTTGCCCCATTTTATGACTTTCCTTGCCACAATTGTTAAGTGAATTGCTGCATTTGTTAAGTGAGTCACACACGGTCATGAAGCGAATCAGGCGATCAGAAGGTCGCAAAAAAGGATCCCATGACCTCCAGGAGACTTCGACCACCATAAATACTGAGTCAGTTGCCAAGCCTCTCAATTTTGATCCCTTGACCACAGGGGTGCTGCAACGGTCGTAAATGTGAAAAACAGTCATAAGTCACTTTTTTTCAGGGCCATTGTAGTTTCGAGCAGTCACTAAACGAGCTCTTGTAAATCGAGGATTGCCTGTACACATATAAGCACAGGTAGTTCTCAACGTACAATTACAATTAAGCCCAGAATTTAGGTGAAGTGAGACATCTGTTAAGTGAGTTTGCTCCGTTTTGTGACGTTAAGTGATTCACTGCAGTTCTTCAATTAGTAACCCGGTTGTGAATCTGGTTTCCCCTGTTGACTTGGAAGGGGATCATGTGACTCTGGACACTGCAACAATCATAAATGTGAATCAGTTGTCAAGCATCCGAAAGTAAATCACGAGACCCTGGGGAATGCTGCAACGGTCATAAGTGTGAAAAATGGTCGTAAGTCACTTTTTTAAAGTGCCATTGTAACTTAGAACGGCCACTAAATGAACTGTTGTAAGTCGAGGGCTAAATAGCAATAGAAGTATGAGCCGTGGTGGTGCAGTGGTTAGAGTGCAGCATTGCAGGCTAACTCTGCCCATTCCCAGCAGTTCGATCCTGACCGGCTGTAGGTTGATTCAGCCTTCCGTCCTTCTGAGTCGGTAAAATGAGGACCCAGTTTGTTGGGGGCAAAGAGGCTGACTCTGTAAACCACTTAGAGAGAGCTGAAAAGCTCTGTGAAATGGGATATAAGTGCTAGTACTAATCCTTCCTTCCTTCCTTCCTTCCTTCCTTCCTTCCTTCCTTCTTTCCTTCCTTTCTCTTTCTTTCTTTCCTTCTTTCTTTCTTTCTTTCTTTCTTTCTTTTTTGATTCACAGAGAAACTGCTTCCCTGAAGATTTCGGGTTGAAAGAGAAATATCTCAAACATCCAGCTCCACCTTTCTGCTCTGGGCTGCTAAACCGGCTGAGGAAGATTCCTGGCCGATCCCGGAAGACAAGATGGTGACTCCCCCAACCCAGCTGATATTGCCAGCTCTGACTGGCAGGTGTGCATCTCTCCCATCGCCTGATTATCGACGTAGAATAACCGAGTGGCAAGGGACCTTGTAGGTCATCTAGTCCAACCCCCTGCTCCTGCAGGAGACAGTATACCATTTCGGACAAGTGGTTGTCCAGTCTATTCTTAAAAACCTCCAGCAATGAAGCACCCACAACGTCTGGTGGCAAGCTGTTCCATTGGTTGATTGCTCTCACTGTCAGAAATTTCTCCTTATTTCCAGGTTGAAGCTCTCCTTGGTCAGTTTCCATCCATTCTTTCCTGTCTAGCCTTCAAAGGCGCTTTGGAAAATAGCTGGACCCCCTTCCTCCTCTCTGGGGCAGGCCCTCAAATATTGGAAGATGCTCTCCTGTCTCCCCTGGTCCTTCTCTTCACTAGACCAGCCATGCCCAGTTCCTGCAACCGTCCATCGTATGTTTGAGCCTCCAGCCCCCTCATCATCCTGGTTGCTCTTCTCTGCACTCTTTCTAGAGTCTCCACATCTTTTTTATCGTATGGTGACCAAAACTGGATGCAGGACTCTAGGTGTGGCCTTACTAAGGGGCTTTATAGAGTGGTATTAATACCTCACGTGACTTTGATTCAATCCCTCTGTTAATGCAATTTAGGAATGCATTGGCTTTTTTAGCTGCTGCCGCACGCAACTGGCTCATATTTAATGGATTGTCCACTAGGACTCCAAGATTCTTCTCACAGTTATCCGACACCTGTCATGCTAGGAACCCAACACAAGGGCAGAACCATAATTGAACCCCAAATTTTCCTCGCTAAGCAAAGCTCAGTGAGTTTTGCTCCACTTTACGACCATTCCTGCCACTGTTGTTATGTGAGTCGCTTGCGGCTGTTCAGTTCGTAACACGGCTGCTATCTAAAGCTGGCTTCCCATTGATTCGGCTTGGAATCATAGGGTTGGAAGGTTTTTATATTTCAATATTTATATTGTCATTCCCTAGTCAAATCTACACTGTGGTTTTTTAGCTTTACAGAATCCGGAATAACAAAGAGTTGGGAAGGAACCTCGGGAGGTCATCTAGCCCAACCCTCTGCTCAAGGCAGGAGTCCTGATACCAACCCGCTCAAATGTCCGAGTCCAAGTCTACTTTTGAAAACCTCTAATGATGGAGCACCCACAAGAGATGTTATTATTTATTTTTTTATATTTTTATATGCCGCCCTTCTCCGGAGACTCAGGGTGGCTTACAATGCGTTAAGCAACAGCCTTCATTCTTTTGTATATTTTATACAAAGTCAGCTTATTGCCCCCACAAACCGGGTCCTCAATTTACCCACCTTAGAAAGGATGGAAGGCTGAGTCAACCTTGAGCCTGGTGAGAATTGAACTCGCAGTAATTGCAGGCAGCTGGATGTTAAATGCTGCCTTAGTAGGAGGCATTAGCCTCCTACGCCACTCAGGCTCCTGAGTTGAGAGAAATGTTAAGTTTCTTCTCTTTAGATAATGTATTTAACTGGGTCAGCCCAAAACTGCATTTAGTCAACGTTCAAAGGGTGGGTTGGTTTTTGACTGGGTTTGTTGCTGTGGCTTGGTCCCTCAGTCTCTTGGTTAGATAAGGGGTCAGCAACCTGCGGCTCTAGAGCCACATGTGGCTCTTTCACCCCTCTGCTGCGGCTCCCTTTCACTCGAAATATGCGTCAGAACCGCCAATGTGCAACACCAGCCGGCACGTGATTTATTAAGCTTTTCAACCCCCCGGTAGGCCAACTATGGATAAATCCAAGAAAAGAAAAGTTTCAGAAGAAAACAGAACGCTTAATTCAACTACATAGGCTAGTTTTGTGGCCACTCAAGAAATAGTCAGGCACGGGAAGGGTTTTGTGGCTCCCGGTGTTTTCTTTTCTGTGGGAAACGGGTCCAAATGGCTCTTTGAGTGCTTAAGGTTGCAGACCCCTGGGTTAGATTATGCTCCAATGTCCTGCGCAAATCAACCATGTAAGAACGGGCATGGCTATTAGTAGAAGCTGACAACGCAGGCGGTGACCGGATTATAGTCTTTACGGATGGCAGTTTCGCTGAAATGCTTGATTATGCCTTGTTTTTGCATTTTGTACTGTGAGCCCTCCATTCATCAGGCTGAGATGGGCAGCTATATAAATCCATCCGTCCGTGAGTTGCACACGCTTGGAGTATCACATTTTTGCAAGGTTTGCGTGTACAAAAGACATCCAATCGTTTGTATTTTTGTTTCCAAAATATAGTTTCACTAGCGTTTTCTCAAAGTATCACCCATTTCTGTGTACAATCTACATGCAGCCAAGGCATTCGTTTAAAAAAAAAAAAAACAACCACCATAATATTGTCGAATGGCACTCAAAATTACTCCAAGAATTACTTTGAACATGTCAAAGGATAACCAAGGTTCAGTTTTGTAGTTTGGGAATTAAAAATAGATCAGAGGAAATCGATTCCTCGACTTACGACCATTATTTGACCGTTTGAAGTTACAACGGGGTTGGAAAAAAATGACCCGTCCTCAAAGTTATGACTGTCGGACCACTTGGCAACCAGCTCACACTTACGACAGTTGCCAAGTCCTCCGGTCACGTGATCCATGATTTATGACCCTTCCAGCCATCTTCTGGCCATCAAAATCAATGGAGAAAGTGAGATTTGTTTAACAACTGCAATGATTTGTTTAATGACCATGGTAAAAATGGTCATAAAATTAGATCCAGTCATGTGATGCCTCATTTAATGACTGCATTGCTTAGTGACCAAAATCCCAATTCCAATGGTGGTTGTGAGTCAAGGACTATCTATATTAACAAAAAGAATTTGAGGGATGCTTCTAAAACCAGGAGTGAAAATATATAAGCAGGACTCATCTCACATATGCAAAATGTTTAAAGCAGGTTTCTCCAAACTTGGCAACTTTAAGACTTCTGGACTTCAATTCCCAGAATTCCCTAGCCAGCATGGGGAATTCTGGGAATTGAAGTCCGCAAGTCTTAAGGTTGCCAACTTTGGAGAAACTTGCTTTTAAACCTTATTTTTTAGAACCACACAACGGCTCTGTGCAACAAACGCGGTCTGCTGGAACCAACAAACCACATTCTAGCTTTGCATCATAGCCAAGATTGCCAATTCAGACAAAACCTGGTTGGTATGTCAGGTCGGAGGCCCTTGCAAGCCAAAATTGTGAGCCAAAGCCTAAGTAATCATAGAGTAGGAGCCAGATCGGCCTTATCAGTCCTCCAAGGAAAAGAGTCAGATGGATAGAGTGGCTTAAAGAAAACAACAACAACACAAGGTTCTCTTATGAGAGAAGTCACCGCCAGACTTGGCCGTGTGGATCAAGCAACTCCCCAAAGCTGATTGGCTGCTGTACCACAGCCACGCCCACTCCTGTGCCAGCTTGGCCAATGGGGACAGAGCCATTGACATAATGAAGCTTTGTGGCCAGAAGATTGATGGAAGTTATTATAATGGACACGTTGGCAAGAGGGGCTCTGCTTGTGGAAGAGCCCAGATTTGGGGGAAGGAAAGCGGGACAAAAATAAAAGCGTGTCCATTTTTTAAATGCAAAGTTTAAAAAGAAAAATAAGTAAAAACGAGTCCCACAAACTGAATTTGGTGCATTGGAAAAGACATTGGAAAAAAACCCAAAGAAACAGATGAAGAATTTTCAGATCCCAATTGAATGTCTGCTCCTGATTTTGCAAAATATGATGCTGGTTTAGGAGAATGCATTTCCCATCCCTCCCCTGTAAAAGCCAGAGTTGCCTGATAAGCCAAAGTTCAACCCAAATCAAACAGACCAAGAAACTAAGCTAAGCCAAACTGAATTTCCTTTTCCTTTCCTTTCCTCTTTTCCCTTCCCTTCTTCCTTTCCTTTCCTCCTTTCTCTTCCTTTCCTTTTTTCTTTTCCTTTCCTTTCCTCCTTTCCCTTCCCTTCTTCCTTTCCTTTCCTCCTTTCCTTTCCCTTCCCTTCTTCCTTTCCTTTCCTCCTTTCTCTTCCTTTCCTTTTCTTTCTTTTCCTTTCCTTTCCTCCTTTCCCTTCCCTTCTTCCTTTCCTTTCCTCCTTTCCTTTCCTTTCCCTTCCCTTCTTCCTTTCCTTTCCTACTTTCTCTTCCTTTCCTTTTCTTTTCCTCCTTTCCTTTCCTCCTTTCCTTTATTTATTTATTTATTTGTTTCCATTTCTATGCCGCCCTTCTCCAAATAGGACTCAGGGCGGTGAACAGCCAAAGTAAAAAACAGAACATACAAAATTTAAAAAACAGTTTAAAATAATTAAATATTTTGGCCGTAAATTAAAACAACCCAATTTAAAATCAATTTAAAATTTAAAATTTAACTCAAGCCTTTCCCTTCTTCCTTTCCTTTCCTACTTTCCCTTCCCTTCATCCTTTCCTTTCCCTTTCCCTTTCCCTTCTTCCTTTCTTCCTTTCCTTTCCCCATGCCCTTCCCCTCTTCCTTTCCTTTCCCTTCTTCTTCCTCCTTTCCTTTCCTTTCCTTTCCTCTTTCTCTTCCCTTCTTTCTTCTTTCCTTTCCTTTCCTCTCTTCCTTTCCCCTTCCTTCCTTCCTTCCTTCCTTCCCTCCCTCCCTCCCTCCCTCCCTCCCTCAAAATGTCTTTAAGTGATTGACAGGCTAAGAAGATCCGTCTGCTGTCCATCTCCTAATCCTGTTTCCATCTAGTTTTACATTTTTAATTTACGTAGCTTGACTATTTAAATACGGTTTCTGTTTTTATAATGTATAAGCATGGCCAGAGGCGTCTTATAGGGGAAACGGACGGATTTATAAACATTTCATAGATCAATAAAATAAAAACCTCACTCATCGCCACTCAACAAGGGTACCTTCAGGGAGGCACACCTTGTCATCTCTCCCGCCGCACTCCCAGCAAAATATCTGGCCACCTACCGTGCAATTAATCACCAATTAATGGGCCTCTATTTCTATTATTGCAAGAATTATGAAAGAAAATACAAAGAAGAGAGCGGAGAGAAGGAACTGGGCAGCCATCTGTCAGAAATGGTATAGAATCCCCTGCTTGAACAGAGGGTTGGACTAGATGACCTACAAGGACCCCTTCCAACTCTGTGATTCTATTCTATTCTAAGTCCAAAGCAATGCTTCTCAATCATTTCCCCTTCATAACCCCAAACCGTTCATCAAACTTATCTGATTCTAAGGATTGGTCATAAATCTCTACTTTGATTACCATCGTAGTTCTGAAGGGTCACTGAACAAACAGTCCTAACCTGTATTTTGAAAAGAATTATCACTGCGTGATCCTTTCAACAAATGACCGCTGACAATTTCATTTATTTGAATGAATACTTTGGGAAACGTTTGAATATTGTCAGCGCTTCGACGCTGGCATAAAGAGCAGAGGAGAGAGAGAGATAAGCTCTGAACTTTTGCCTGCTAAATCCCTTTGAAGTCGGGTTGTCGTGGAAATGAAAGGGGGGAGACATTCCTGGGAAATGACGAGACAAGAAGTCTGAAGAATGACTTGGGAGATAGCCAATGAGAAGCAGAGATTTGGGGATCGGAAAGGGAGGGATTGGGGGGCAAAAGGTCAGTCTTGTCCGCATCGAGTCATGATCCGGTGGCAGTGCTCAATTAAAGAAAAGATTTCCTTAAAGATTGGCAGTTTGGAAATTCATTTATTTTGAGATAGGATCGAAGTCTGACAAATATATTTTACTGTACAGGAGTGGCCAAAATTGTGGAAACCTTTTGGGAAAAGTGTATTTTTGAGGTTTGATGGCTAATAACACCACTTTTTTTTTTTTGTTTGGAGTTTCAAGATAATCCTATTCAACTGCTGGAATGGCCTGGGAATAGCCCAGACCTTCACCCAATGGAAAATCTATGGAGCCGACTAAAGAAACTTATTAGTCAGAAACAACCCAGCAATAAAACCCAGTTAATAGAAGCCATCATTCAATCTTGGTTTCACATGATAACAGCTTCAGAACTAAAAGACTTGGTTCTTTCCATGGGAAGACGTTGTAAGGCCGTCATTCATGCTAAAGGTGACCCAATGAAGGATTAACTGACATGGTGATAATTTTTATATATCTCGATTTTTTTACGGTGATCATTTTTGTATATCTCATTTTTTTCTACGTGTCTCACTTTTCTTCTTTACACTGTCACTGCTATTCTAATAGCAAATCCTTCATCAAAGTTATTCTTGATTAAATTATCTTTCCATTGATATATAATTTTATAGTACTATTCCCAAAAGAGGTGATGCTACCCTGTTTACCTGAAAATAAGACCTCCCCTGATAATAAGCCCAATCGGGCTTTTGAGTGCATGCGCTGAAATAAGCCCTCCCCCCCAAAAAAATAAGCCCTCCCTGAAAATATTTAAACGCAGAGCTGGAAATCAGGTAAGACAGCAAGAGGAGCCCCGTCTTGCTCCACGCGCCCTGAAATAATAAGACCTCCCCGAAAATAAGGCCAAGCGCTTATTTCGGGGTTCAAAAAAATATAAGACAGGGTCTTATTTTTGGAGAAAGACGGTATTAGCTAGTTTTAGAAAATACATTTTTCCCCAAAGGTTTCCATCATTTTGACCACTACTGTATGTGGCAATCCTTAAGTCAATTTAAATGTCCTTGTGGTGACAGGCTCTGGGTTCAGGTGTCAGTAGACTTTTACCCAATGTGGGGTAACTTACTCAGGTTTGGGAAATGCTGGTTTGAGGGATGGTAAAAAGCAACAAAGCTCTTCAGATTGCACAGAGCAAAATGGTAGTCCAGCTTTAGAACTGCACGCCTGCATTTTCTGGTCAAATATAGGTAGTCCTTGACTTACAGCCGTTCGAAGTTGCAGTGGCACTGAAAAAAGGGACTTATGGCCATTTTTCACACTTATGACCATTGCAGCATCCCCATGCTCGCCTGATTTACATTCGGATGCTTGATGACCGGTTCATATTTATGACGGTTTCAGTCAGCGGTGGGTTTCTACATATTCTTACTACTGGTTTGCCCCGCGTATGCACTTTGCTCACTCGCGCATCCATGGCTAAATAGGACGGCATTACATCCTGGAGTGTGGGCGGGCCCAGTCGCCGCTACCTGTTTTCCCGAACCGGCTGAATGCCACCTCTGATTGCAGTCTCTCAGGTTCACGTGATTCCCCTTTTGTGACTTTCCGGCAAAGGTTTCCGACCAGGTTATTCGTTTAAAACAACGGAAGTGATTCACTGAACAAACGGGGCAAGAAGAGTCGTAAAACGGTGCAAAACGCACTTAGCCAATGTCTCGCTTGGCAGCAATATAAAATTTCTGGGCTCAGTTCACGGTCATAAGCCGAGGACAGCCTGTAGTTCAGCACAGAACTGGTTGATTTCGACAGAGAACGATCGCGGAAGCCGAAGCTGTGTGTGGGAAGAGCCAAGATTTTGTTTCTTTCCTTGCCTCGACAGGTTTCTTTGGAAGGATTTAAAAGCCAGAAATTCTGGAACCGCTTCCGAGATTGCGGCATGGAGCATGGAGGAATTGCTACCCTCTTCCTTCTCTTGGTCGCTCTCCAAACAGACCAGAATTTCGACTCCAGGTTCCCAGGAGGGAATCCAACCCACACATGGAGGGCAGATTCGGGAAGGGTACCTTCATTGCCAAATCAAAGTCCCACCTCTGTGCAAAAGGTGAAGACACCAGGGCCACGCCCCACCGAGGCGAAACCTTGCATCATTTCTATTATTCCCTTCAAAGGGGTCCAATTCTCGGAGTTTCCTTGGCAAGGTTTTTCCAGAAGTGGTTTGCCATCGTCTCCTTCTTAGAGCTGGGAGAAAGTGGCTGGCCCAAGGTCACCCAGCCGGCTCGGTGCCTAAGATAGGACTAGAACTCAGGACCTCCCGGTTTCTGGGCTTAACCCACGGCACCCATTTGTCCTAGAAGGCGACCCAGGTCACAAGCCTTGTAATTTCCGATCTGCCCATGAAAAAAAAACAAAAAACCACAGGGCCTGTGGTATCTGAAGATTAACAGAGTTGGAAGGGACCTTGGAGGTCATCTAGTCCAACCCCTTGCCCAAGCAGGAGACCCTGCACCATTTCTGACAGATGGCAGTCCAGTCTCTTCTTGAAAGCTTCCAGGGATGAAGCTCCCACAACTTCCAAAGGCAACTTCAGTTCCACCAATTGATTGTTCTCACTGTCAGGAAATTCCTTCCTTATTTCCAGGTTGAATCTCTCCTTGGTCAGTTTCTAATCATTATTCCTTGTCTGGCTTTTAGGAGCTTTGGAGAATAGCTTGACCCCCTTCCTCCTCTCTGTGGAAGCCCCTCAAATATTGGAAGATGCTCTCCTGTCTCCCCTTCTCTTCACTAGACTAGACATAACTCAGTTCCTGCAACCGTCCATCGTCTGTTTCAGCCTCCAGTCCCCTCATCATCCTGGTTGCTCTTCTCTGCACTTTTTCTAGAGTCTCAACCTCTTTTTTTTTATAGTGTGGTGACCAAAACTGGATGCAGGATTCTAGGTTGGTCTTACACGTGCACCCTCACACACCCAGCTTTGCACACTGCTCACCACACCGAAGGGGAAGGGGGGAGTAATCTCATTTGAGAAGAATGGACTGTAAGCCATAAGCCCACCTCAGGCTCTGCTCTTCACTCCTGGTGTTAAGACGAAGATTGTGCTCAGCCCAGGCACACACAAACACACCTTTGCACGTCTTTGCAAGCCTCTGGGCAGGAGCCGAGAACCTGACCAGACCTATCCCACTGCCTTTGTTGCAAAAACCTGTCCTGGCTTGTTCCCGGCTGTGAGGGTGGCAGCTTCTTTCCAACGGGAACAAGATTTCGAATCCGTGCCTGCCTCTCTCACACCCACTTAGGAATGGAATGAGACAGGCTGATCAGGTCGATAAGGGGCTCACCTCCACGCCAGGGCTATGCGAATGGGGGGGGGGTCCTAGCACCCCCCCCAAAAGCGTCCCACCTGGTCTTCTTGTACCACCAAATTCTCACTGTTATCTCCCCTGCCCATCCATGCATCATCCCGCCTTTCCCCCCCATATTCAGTGGGTCTTCCCACCCTTGCAAACGTTTTCCAAGCTCCTTCCCTCCCCCCGATCTCTTTAAGATTCTGCTGGAGGCATCTTCTCCTGGGCCTCCATATTTGGGCAAAAAAACTTTCCCAAAGAAATCTTGCCAGATCTGAAGGGTTCCTGGTGAGGAAGAGCACTGATGCGCAGCTTTAAAGGTGTTAGGGAGGGGAGGAGAGAGAGGAGAGGAGAGGAGAGGGGAAGGGAAGAGAAGAGGGAAGGGGAAGGGAGAAGTGAGAAGGGAAGGGAAGAGGGAAGGGAAGAGAAGAGAAGAGAAGAGGGAAGGGGAAGGGAAGAGAAAAGGGAAGGGAAGGGAAGAGAAGAGGGAAAAGGAAGGGAAGAGGGAAGAGAAGGAAAGAGAAGAGGGAAGGGAAGGGAAGGGAAGAGAAGAGAAGAGGGAAGGGGAAGGGAAGTAAAGAAGGGAAGAGAAGAGAAGAGAAGAGAAGAGAAGAGAAGAGAAGAGAAGAGAAGAGAAGAGAAGAGAAGAAAACCAGAACACCAGAACAATTAGACACAAGGACAATTTTTTCCCGAACGCCATCCCTCTGCTAAACAAATAATTCCCTCAACACTGTCAAACTATTCACTAAGTCTGCACTACTATTAATCTTCTCATCGTTCCCACCACCCATCTCCTCCCACTTATGACTGCATGACTGTAATTTTGTTGCTTGTATCATTTGTACCCTATGACTCTCATTAAGTGTTGTACCTTATGATTCTTGACGAACGTATCTTTTCTTTTATGTACACTGAGAGCGTATGCACCAAAGACAAATTCCTTGTGCGTCCAATCACACTTGGCCAATAAAGAATTCTATTCTAAAAGAGAAGGGACGGGTACAGAAGAGAAGAGAAAAGAGATGGAGAGGAGAGGAGAGGAGAGGAGAGGAGAGGAGAGGAGAGGAGAGGAGAGGAGAGGAGAGGAGAGGAGAGGAGAGGAGAGGGAGGGAGGGAAGGAAGGAAGGAAGGAAGGAAGGAAGGAAGGAAGGAAGGAAGGAGAGGAGAGGAAGGAAGGAAGGAGAGGAGAGGAAGGAAGGAAGGAAGGAGGAGAGGAGAGGAGAGGAGAGGAGAGGAGAGGAAGGAGAGGAGAGGAGAGGAAGGAAGGAAGGAAGGAAGGAGGAGAGGAGAGGAGAGGAGAGGAGAGGAGAGGAGAGGAGAGGAGAGGAGAGGAGAGGAGAGGAAGGAAGGAAGGAAGGAAGGCTACATGATAACCAAGACGTCAGATTTTCCAGGAACTGACCAGATGACCCCTCATTTCTGCCTTTGATGTCCTAAAACAGAGGAAGAACAATCTTCTCTAACTACCATACAAGGAAAAAAACCTGTTTTAGGTCCAAACCAAGTGATTTGAATTCACACATTCCAAAGGGCTCTGTTTTACTGGAATGCCTGCAACCCAAAGTTTACAGGACCAATGGCCCCAGGAGAAGCAAGCATTTATTCATTCATTATTTTTTTTAATTTGATTTATATGCCACCCTTCTCCAGAGACTCAGGGCGGCTTACAATGTGTTAAGCAATAGCCTTCATCCTTTTGTATATTTTATACAAAGTCAGCTTATTGCCCCCACAAACTGGGTCCTCATTTCACCTACCTTAGAAAGGATGGAAGGCTGAGTCAACTTTGAGCCTTGGCGAGATTCGAACCTGCAGTAATTGCATGCAGCTGTTCTTAATAACAGGGTGCTTTAGACCACTGTACTACCAAAATAAATGTATTTATTTATTAACCCCGATAACATCTAAATCTCCAGCCACAGCAAGGCCTGGCCTGGGAGATTCACATTCTTGCTATAGATGTATTTTTGGGGAGAGGGGGGTCCGAGGGGAAGTTCCTGCAAAGCCAGCAAAGACCCCCAACAGGAATGTTGCAACCCAGTTTAAAACATGCCGGCTGGGGGCGGGGGGGAATTCTGGGAGTTGAAGTCCACTCACCTCCAAGTTCGAGAAACGTTGCCCGTTTCAAACAGAAGTTCCCTTCCTCCAAAATAAATATATCCACCTCCAGCTTCCTGCATTCCGTTTCAGAGCCACCTCTGAGAAAACGAGCGGATTTCGGAAAGCTGTATAATTTTGCCCACAACTGGGCGAGGGGGGGGGGAGGTTCAGGAGGAACTGGTTCAGCTGGTTACGTGGGGCAGGGCGTGAAAATTATGCACACCGAGGATGATGCTGCCCCGGCGATAGGCAATCTTATCTCCGTCAAGAACGTTTCCAAAAGCTTTTGAGATTTTAGCAGGCATTTCACCCAAAGGATTCCAAATCTACAATGGGAACCATGAGGACTAGGAACCTGCGATGAGAAAAAGAAACACCAAAGCCGGATTTCTTTCTTTTTCTTTGCGGATAGAGTGACTAGGTGGCTCGGCGGCTAAGACGCTGAGCTTGTCGATCAGAAAGGTCGGCAGTGCGGCGGTTCGAATCTCTAGGACAGGTCTCCTGCGTAAGCAGGGGGTTGGACAGATGATCTCCAAGGCCCCTTCCAACTTTGTTACTGTTGTTACTGCATATTTATATATCATATACTCAGGATCTAACAGGAATTTGAAAGCTAAGCCTAGATCTGGGTTTTACCCTTTCAGATTTTGGGTGGCAGGGTTTTACTGGCTGGCACAAAGGCTCCTGGTTGTCTGAATAGGCACTGAATGAGTTTCATCAGCTCCGTTTCACCTCGTTTCTTCCTTTCTTCACTTATTCCTACAGTTCAGGAAGGGCCTGTAGAGGTAATCCTCAATTTACAACACTCATTCGTTTAGTGATTGGAGTGACAACAATGTTGAAAAGAGTGACTTAGAACCAGTCCTTGAACTTATGACCAACGCAAGGGGTCGTCACAGTCACAGGGTCAAAAGCAACTGCCCAGAGACCCTCTCTGAGAGAGACGGGTGATTAAGAAGTCATCCTCCTCCTCCTCATTTAACGACCCCATAATCCCTTGCTGGGTGGAATCTGGGCAACTGAATGGAGCTGAGTGTTTACTGGCCGGATGCCTTTCCTGTCACCAGTGCTGAGTTTTGTTCGGCAGATATATTCTCAGTGTGCCCAGAGAGAGAAATATCTGCCTCTCCCTAGGATCGAACTCACAGCCTCCTGATTGTGAGGCGAGAGCTCCAACGGGTGATTAAGAAGTATGAAATATAAACACGCAAACAAATAAACCAGCTTGAATTAACCACGATTGCAGTGTCCCGCTGTCCCATGACCATAATTTGTAATCTTCCCTGGGGGCTTCGGAGCAGTGAAGTCCGTGGGGAAGCTGGATTTGCTTAAAGACGGTGACAAAAAAAAACCCATCATAAAAGCGAGCACGATTCACTGAACAACTGCATCCTTACTGATGGATGTTGTGGTCATAAGTTGAGGACTACCTACATTTAAGTGACCATGTCTTGGTTGGGATGGGAGACCAGTAAGAGATCTCAGGAATGACGGCAAAACTGAGCAATGAAAAAACTAGCAAAGACAGTTAACAGTAACAGGATTGGGAGGGACCTTGGAGGTCATCTAGTTCAACCCCCTGCTCACAAGGAGACCTGTACTAGGGATTTGAACCGCTGAACTGCTGACCTTTCTGATCGACAAGCTCAGTGTCTTAGCCGCTGGGCCATCTAGTCAGGTTAGAGTAGAGTAGAGTAGAGTAGAGTAGAGTAGAGTAGAGTAGAGTAGAGTAGAGTAGAGTAGGAGCTGGAAGGGATCTTGGAAGGTCTTGTAGTCCAGCCCCCTACTCAAGCAGGAGATCCTATACTATTTTCGATAAGTGACTGTCTAGTCTCTTCTTAAAAACCTCCAGTGATGGAGCACCCACGATTTCTGGTGGCAAGTTGTTCCACTGGTTACATTCTCCTCGCTGTTAGGAAGTTTCTCATTAATTCCAGGTTGCTTCTCTCCTTGATTAGTTTCCATCCATTGTTTCTTGTCCTGCCTTCAGGTGCTTTGGAGAATAATTTGACCCCTTCCTCTTATTTGTGGCAGCCCCTCAAATACTGGAAGATGCTATCATGTCACCCCTAGTCCTTCTTTTCTCTAGACTAGCCAGACCCAAATCCTGCAGCCCTACTTCGTACGTTTTAGTCTCCAGGTACTTTAATTATTTTAGTTGCTCTTCTCTGCACTTTTTCCAAAAGTCTCAACATCTTTTTTGTAGTCTGGTGACCAAAATTGGTTGTAGGATTCCAGATGTGGCCTTACTAAGGCTTTGCAAAGCGGTACTAATACTTTACGTGACAGAACCTTTCCGTCACGGTGCCAAAGGAAACCTCAGTTGGTGTCAATAAAATTCAAAGAATCAACTCAGAAATACAGGCACTGAATTGCCATCCCGGTGTTGAATTTCGGAACTGGTTTACAAATGGCTTACAACCATTTGTTTAATATAATCGTTAGAAGTTATAATGGTATTGAAAAAGTGATTCGTTGGCACTTAGCTCCAGCAAGACTGGCTAAAATGTACCCAAATCTAAGCCCCAAATGCTGGAAATGTAACCCGCACCATGGTACCTTCTTTCATACTTGGTGGCCATGTCCCAAAAAAGTATTGGACCAAGATACAAAATTGGCTACAAGACTTAATAAATTGTCAAACTGAGCTAAATCCGGAAACATTTCTCCTGGGAATATTAAAAACTAAATATGACTTTTTAAAAAAAAATAAGATATTGGATCCTACATATATTAACAGCAGCAAGAATTGTGTTTGCACAATATTGGAAGGAATGTAACTTGCCACCAGAGGGATTGATTATGCGGAAAATATATGAATGTGCTGAAATGAATAATTAGAATTAAAAGAATTAAAAGAAAAAGATGATGATTCGGGATATTATGCGGTTTGGGAAAAATGGTATAGGTCAGTGATGGCTAACCTTTTTGCCATCATGTGCCAAAAGTGGGGGAAGTGCAGGGGTTTTTTGTGTGTGTGGGTGCCCACACTGATAATTCAATGCGCCCCATCCCCGCACATATATGTGTGACACCCACCCACCCCCGCGCTTCCCTCGCTTTTGGCATGTGATGGCACGGCAGGCCCGGTAGGCCCGTTTTTTCGCCCTCCCCAGGCTCCAGAGCCTTTCTAGGAGCCTAGGGAGGGCGAAAATGGCCACCTCCACCTCCCTGGAGGCTCTCCGGAGGCCGGAAATGGCCTGTTTGCCAACTTCCAGTGGGCCCGGAAGGCCCGAAAATCAGCTGGCCATTGCGCGCGTGTGTGCCAAAGCTGAGCTCGTGTGCCCACCGATATGGCTCCGTGTGCCACCTGTGGCACGTGTGCCATAGGTTCACCATCACGGGTATAGGTGGATAGACAACAGAAACAAAAAATAGGTAATATACACAAGGAAGTTGAGGATGTATATCTCCCACCCAATCAGTTCACACCCCCACTGGCAGTTAAAAGGAAGAAACAGCTGCGATCACACACATTGCTCCTAGAAGCACGAAGCCGAAGACACCAGCCTGAAGATGACGAATGAGACTTCGTCGAAACGTTGCCCAAGACACCTCCAATTTTTCGCGGGAGAAAACCCGAATAACCAAAGACCTATATATGTATATAATGTATATATTATATGAACTGTTAATCCAAAGTATATTAAAATGACACTGTCTGTTTTGACTGTGTACTAGAGTTATTTTTTTTCCATGGAACAGTTGCAGCATCTGTACAGGTACGTGATCACAATTCGGGCGCTTGGCAACCGCCATGGATTTAGGATCTTCCCAGCCTCCTGGGATCACATGATCTCCATTTGTAACCTTCCCGGCTGCTTCCCGACGAGCAAAATCATTGGGGGAAGTCAGATTCGCTGAAGGAATGCAGTGATTCGCTTAGCAACTGTGGCCAAAAAAAGGTATACAACTGATTTAACGACTGTCTTGCTTAGCAACCCAAAAATTGGGGGTTCTATTGTGGTCGTCAATCGAGGACAACCTAGTGCTCGACTTACAGCCGTTCATTTAGTGAACCTCAAGTTACGTCCAGTTCTCTATAGCCACTCTTTGAAGTTCAGATGGACTTAGCTCAGGGGGTATAGATAGTCCTCTACTTGCAACTGCCTGTTTAATGACTGCTCAAAGTTACAACGGCACTGAAAAAAGTGACTCAGGACTGTTTTTCACACTTACGACCGTGTGACTCACCTAACAAATGCAGCGGTTCACTTAACAACGGTGGCAAGGAAAGTCGTAAAATGGGGCAAGCAAATTCACTTAATATGCGTTTCACTTAGCGACATAAATTCAGGGGAGGGGGGGGTCCATTGTGATCGTAACTCAAGGACTACCTGTAACCTCTACTTTCAGGCGGGACTCCCTGCAAAGCAGTTGGCATGGTTCAGAAAAAGAGGAAATACAATTTGAATTGGAAGAATTATTCAAACCAATCCCAGTTTGTGTAAGAAAAACAATATTTATCATGCAAAGAATTATGCAATTAAGTGTATTGGGGAGGAAAACAGCCACATTCTTTCCTGAGCTGCTACTTAGTTTTTGTAACAGTAACAGAGTTGGAAGGGACCTTGGAGGTCATCTAGTCCAACCCCCAGGAGACCTGTACTAGGGATTCGAACCGCCAAACTGCCAACCTCTCTGATCGACAAGCTCAGAGTCTTAGCCACTTGAGCCACTTGGTCAGGCTTTCTAACAGGTAGTCCTCGAGTTAACGACCAAGATTGAGTCCAAAAACTTCTCCTGCTAAGTGAGAGACTGCCCCATTTTACAACTTTTCTTGCCACCATCGTTAAATGAATCACTGTGGCGGTTAAGGGGGTAATCCGGTTGTTAAATCAAGCTGGCTTCCCCCCTTGACTTTGCTTGTCACAAAAAGGGGATCGTGTAACCTCAGGACCGTCGTTAAGTAGGAACCGGTTGCCAAAGGTATGAATTCCGACCGTACGATCGTGGGAAGGCTTCAAAGGTTTTTAACTGAAAAAAATGAGGATGTCGCGTTTTTTTCCAGGGCCGTTGCAGCTTTGGACTGTCACTAAATGAACTCTCGTAAGTCGAAGACTTCCTGGAGATGCAGAGGTAGAATTCCAAGATGCATTTTATTTGTTCTCGATGCAAAAGACGTCTATTCTTGGTTCTCTCACCCTTCGACACAGGTGACCGAGGCAAAGAAAAGCCATTATATTTCACAACTTAATATCAAGAAAAATGGGTGGGTTTGTTTTTTTTTTGTCATTGTTGGTATGCCCATTAAAAAAAAGAAAAGAAGGCAGGCCGTAGTTCTTTTTACACACCTTGTGTCAATTTGTAAAGCTTGAGGAAATACCCGGAGAGGATGGCTTCCTTTTTAAGCCATCCTTACAAATTCCTTTTTAAGGAACACACCGTCTGCAAAAATGCAACTTGGCTCAGCAGATTCATTCACTCCGAGATTCTTCTTTGCGTTGTTGTTGTTTTTTGTTTTTGTCAAGTTTCTGGTCCTCATGGTTGCAGTACATGACCGGCAGGAAGCCACAGCAATGCAAACATATCCTTTACACCGGAGCTTAGAAAAAGGTGTGGAGTAAGACTCTTTGTTGTCTGTGGGAGGTGGGGGGATCTGGGTGGCATTCAGTCAAAGCTAGGAAAATCCGAATATAGCTAGTTCTCGACTTACGACTGGTTTGTTTAGTGGCCGAAGTTGCGATGGCGCTGGGAAAAAGAGGATTTAGGACTGGATTTCACACTTAAGACCGTTGTGGCAGTTTCCCCATGGTTATGGGATCATAATTCGGACACTTGACACTGGTTCATATTTACAGTAGTGGCCAAAATTGTGGAAAACTTTTGGGAAAAGTGCATTTTTGAGGTTTGATGGCTAATAACACCACTTTTATTTTGGAGTTTCAAGATAATCCTATTCCACAGCTGGAATGGTCTGGGAATAGCCCAGACCTTCACCCAATTGAAAATCTATGGAGCCGACTAAAGAAATTTGCTAGTCAGAAGCGACCCAGCAATAAAACCCAGTTAATAGAAGCCATCCTTCAATCTTGGTTTCACATGAGAACAGCTGCAGAACTAAAAGACTTGGTTCACTCCATGGGAAGACGTTGTAAGGCCATAATTCATGCTAAAGGTGACCCAATGAAGGATTAACTGACATGGGGATCATTTTTGCATATCTCGTTTTTTCTACGCGTTTCACTTTTCTTCTTTATACTGCTATTCTAATAGCAAATCCTTCATAAAAATTATTGCATTACATTCTCGATTAAATGATCTTTCCATTGATATATAATTTTATGGTACTACTCCAAAAAAAAGTGGTGTTATTAGCTAGTTTTAGAAAATACACTTTTCCCAAAAGGTTTCCACAATTTTGGCCACTAGTCTATGACGGTTGCCATGTCCCCCTTTTGCGACCTCTGACAAGCAAAGTCATTGGGGAAGTCAGATTCATTTAACAACCGTAACTAACTTAGCAACTGCTGCAGTGGTGGGATTCAAGTAAGTTAACAACCGGTTCTCTGCCCTAATGATTTCTTCCAACAACCAGTTTGCCAAACTGCTCAGAAAGTTAACAACCGGTTCTCCCGAAGTGGTGCGAATCGGCTGAATCCCACCACTGAACCGTTGTCATTCACTTCACAACGGTGGCAAGAAGGATAGTAAAACAGAGCAAAATTCACTTAACAATTGTCTCGTTTAGCAACAGCAATTTTCAGCCCAATTGTAAATCGAGGATTATCCGTAATGCCTTTTTTATTTAAAAAAACAACAACAACAACAAATCGTGAATGCAACTTTTGCAAATTCCCGAATGGGACACGAACCACCTTCTGAATATCCTGCAAACAGGACACTACTACTACTCACGGTACTATTATTGCTACTACTGCTGCTACTATTACTATTATTATCCTTATTTTTTTAAAAAAAAAAAAACTGGCAAGCTTTTCTGCAAAGCAACATCGACAAAAATCTTGGACGAGGATCCCGGAAAAAAAAAATAATCACAATTTTGCAGCGTTTTCGGAATCCGTTCCTGGTCTCCCTCACGTGGGGCAACCTCGTGCCTCGCGAAGCTCCCCCCCTGTCCTGCTTTGGATGGAAGGACGGACAGACGGACGAATGCCGGTGGTATATCAAAAGCTTTTTAGAGCATTTTCTGCAACCCTGAAATGGGGGGGCGTGTCTCTAACTACTGAACCAAACTACCTTTTTTTCATTTTTAGGGAAGGCAAATCAGGAAAGCATCATGTGAGAAGGAAGCTGAGGGCATTTTGAGTAAGGTGGGATCAGGAGAGGGAGATCATTTTGTTTTTGAAAAGGATGCCAGCGTACGATGCGCCTCGTTTGACCGCAAACTAATGTAACCTCCCTTCCCTGCCTTCTTTTTCGGAGCGAACCCGTCACGGCAGAAAAGGAGCGACAGCTGAGAGGCAAATTAGACCAGCATATTTCGAAGAGCAGAGTGAAGACCAGAAACTAACTTAGGTTTATATATATACATATGTATGTATCTTTTTCTTTTTCGTAGGCTTTTATGTGCATATTCTTTCTAGCCAGGTTTTACCTACGTAAGCTAAGTAACCAGGGCTGTAGAACATCTTAGCTTACGTAGGTAAAACCTGGCTAGAAAGAATATGCATATATATAAGATATGGGTGTGGCCTACTGATGAAAGCAAACGAGCTAGAAATAGATCTATTTAGGTCTCCCACCTAGCAGGAAGAGCTTGCTAGCTGTTAGAAAAAAAAAAGAAAAGAAAAGAAAAAAGCCCAGAATCGAGTGGATGTGATTCTACTGAGCTGGTGCTGCAGAAAAACCTTGGTTACGTAGGGAAAACCTGGCTAGAAAAAAAACATATATATATATATATATATATATATATATATATATATATATATATACACACACACACACATATATATACACCAAACCTCTGCAGATTTTTGCAAGCCGAGAAGATGGGGGGCAAATGCAAAAAAGGACCACTACGGGAGCAAAATTAAAATAAAAAGAAACAAAACAGGCAAAAATCTACATGCAAATAATAATAATAATAATAATAAAAGAAAGAATGCACAAGGAAGGGGAAGAAATGGATATAGAACGTCCTTGACTTACGACCGCAATGGAGCCCATTGCGGTCGTAAGTCAAGGACGTTCTGCTAAGTAAATTCAGTTCAGTTGCTAAGCGGATTTTACGACTTTTCTCGGCACAGTGGTTAAGGGAATCACCGCAGTTGTTAAGTTAGTCACACGTTGTTAAGGGAATCTGGCTTCCCCATTGACTTTGCTTGTCAAGAGGGTCGCAAAAGGGGATCAAGTGACTCCGAGGGGGGACACAGAGACGGTCAGTGGCCAAACATCCGAATTTTGATCACATGACCGTGTAGTTGGGTGAAACATGGCTATCATCAGTTACTTTTTCAGTGCTGTAGTAACTTTGGATGGTCACTAAATGGATGGTTGTAAGTCGAGGACTTTAGGGGAGGAAAAAAATGGCCCCTAAAATGTGCATGAAACAAACTAAGAATAGAATAGAATAGAATAGAATAGAATAGAATAGAATAGAATAGAATAGAATAGAATATATGGAATGGAATGCAATGGAATGCAATGGAATGGAATAGAAAATGAAAGAGGAGAAGAGAGGAGAAAATAAAAGAATAGAATATAAAATATGGAATGGAATGGAATGGAATGGAATGGAATAGAATAGAAAATGAAAGAGAGGAGAAGAGAGGAGAAAATAAAAGAATAGAATATAAAATATGGAATGGAAGGAATGGAATATAGAATAGAATAGAATAGAATATAAAGTATGGAATGGAATGGAATATAGAATAGAATAGAATGGAATGGAATGGAATAGAAAATGAAAGAGAGGAGAAGAGAGGAGAAAATAAAAGAATAGAATAGAATAGAAAATATGGAATGGAATGGAATATAGAATAGAATAGAGTAGAATGGAATGGAATAGGAAATGAAAGAGATGAGAAGAGAAGAGAAGAGAAAATAAAAGAATAGAATAGAATAGAATAGAATAGAATAGAATAGAATAGAATAGAATAGAATAGAAAATATGGAATGGAATGAAATGGAATATAGAATAGAAATAATAGAAATAGAAATAAAAATAGAATACAATACAATAGATGAAGTGGAGTGGAGTAGAGAATATAGACTAGAGTAGAGTAGACTAGAATAAGTTTGTTAATTGATAGATAGAATAGAATAGAATAGAACCTTATCAATAATACAAAAAGCAAAATAGAATACACCATCCGGTTCCAGGATTAAAATAAATGGAAAGTTAAATGCAGCGATCCTAGACCTTGTGATCCTACAAGCAGGGCAGCCATCAGAGAAGTGAATCTTCCTTGCAGGATACCCCTAATTCGTCCGTCCTTATCTCAGCTGCCTTAATTAAAAACTCAGCACTTCTGTTGACATTGCAATACATTACAATAATGAGGAGCCGCCTGCAAAAAAATGAGAGGGGCAAGGCAAGACTTCCATCTAGCCTTCCAGAGGTGCTCGATTGGTGAGATGGCTGGCTCCTTAAACGCCATAAATAAAAATAAATATATAACTCGGTGCAAAAGGAGCCTCTTTTTTGGGGGGGCTCTTCTGTTCCACTTTTTGTACCTGCCCCGTGCGTGGAAAAGCAGTCCGTTAAGGTTGCTCTTTCACGTTTTCTCCCATGTGCCAGTTTTCTGCCTGGGGTGACTTAAACGGAGGGCGATGCAAAACCCAGGGCCGACGAAGCCTACACAAATCAGAAGGCCCCACTGAAGCTGAAAACAATAAATAAAATAATAAAATAAAAACAAGGACCAACAGGCTGAAAAACAGCTTTTATCCCAGAATTCACTATAGTGAATTCTACTGCATATAGTGCAATATGAATGCAATATCAGGGGGGTTTTTTAATTCACTTGTATAGAATGTGGATGTGCTTCTGTTTTATTTTTATAGTGTTTTTTTATAGTTTGCTTATGCATATTCAGAAGTGGGTTTCAGCAGGTTCTGAGCAGTTCTGGAGAACGGGTAGCGAAAATTTTTAGTAGTTCGAAGAACCGGTAATAAAAATTCTGACTGGTCCCGTCCGCATCTATTCTCTGCCTCCCGAGTCCCAGCTGATCGGGAGGGAATGGGGATTTTGCAGTATCCTTCCCCTGGATTGGGGAGGGAATGGAGATTTTACAGTATCCTTCCCCTGCCACACCCACCATGCCACACCCACCGTAGTAAAAAAAATTGAAACCCACCACTGTGCATAATGTACACTGAAGATGGCCTTTCATTGTACGAGGTGCAATGACAATAAAGTAAAGTAAAAAGTAAAGTAAAAAGTAGTAAAGTAAAAAAGTAAAATAAAAAGTAAAAAGTAAAAAGTAAAAAGTAAAAAGTTAAAGTTAAAGTTAAAGTTAAAGTTAAAGTTAAAGTTAAAGTTAAAGTTAAAGTTAAAGTTAAAGTTAAAGTTAAAGTTAAAGTTAAAGTTAAAGTTAAAGTTAAAGTTAAAGTTAAAGTTAAAGTGGTGTAGGGTTTCCTGACTAAGCAGGGGGTTGGACTAGAAGACCTCCAAGGCACCTTCCAACTCTGTTATTCTTTTCTAAATCGTCCAGTTTCTGTCTCCTCTCCTTTTGGGTCAAAATTCAGGCGTCTCGGCCTTCTGGCGCCAACCCTCAATTTCATCATTTTGGAACAAAGCAAGAACCTTCATCCCATCCCTTCTCTCTCTCGGGCAGAGCAAGACCAAATAAAAAGAACGAGGGGGGGTGTTTGTGGGAACAGGCCCGAGGCGTCTGCCCACCCATCCCCTCCGGGCCCCCCGTTTCATGGGCAGCCATTCCGACCGAGTGGAAAGCCGAAAACCTGGCAATGTCCCTCCGTGCCAGCCAGCTAGCCGGCCCGGAGAAACAAAATGCAAGAAAAGCAGGCAGTGAATTAAACACAAAGCAGCAGCATTTAAAACATTCAGTTCCAGCATTCGTGGCATCAGCAGAAAGCGGCAATGGAGTTGGTGGGCCCAGGGCCCAGAGAGTGTGTCAGGCAGCTCCAGGCCCAGCAGTGGGAAACTGGACTGCAGAAGGTGGGGGTGGGTGGGGGAACCAGACTCTTCCAGTCTGCCCCAGTTAAAAAAAAAGAGATTATTTATTTAGCGTAGGGCGGTTGAAAACAGAGCAATTTCCCAGGTAGCAAATGCAGAAGGAAATGTGGCATTCACAGACAAAGTTGGAAAATGAAGATAACTAGAGCAATTTTTCAGGGTGCAAAAGATCTGACCCTCCTCTTGCCAATCTGGACTCCAGCTTCCATAATCCCCAGCCCAACGGCCCTCCTGGGCCAAAGAGCTGACGACACCTGATTGTCCACTCCGCTGCTGTTGTGCTGCCGTAAATATTTGGGGCGTCGCTGCCCCCATTTCAAGAATGCCCCGACCTCATCGCTACGCACACCCATTCCGTAAAAGTCACACACACACACATACCCTCTTCTCTTTCTCGTAAGAGGTCTTGGCAAGCCACACAACAGCTCACCCTGCAGAGTAGGCCCACGGTCTATGGCAAACTTATTTTACGGTCTTGAAGAGCAAGGCAAAAAAAAAATCCTGTCCCGGGAGGTGAGTCACAGATTGGGAAAAGAAAAAGGGAAGGAAAAAGAGGAAAAAGAAGACAAAACTCGGATTAAGTTTGCACGACACGCTAATCTAGGTTAAAGATAGGCCACTGAAAACTCAGTTCCTTTAAGTAACGTTGAAAACGGCACTGAAAAAAAGTGACAGAGGATCGTTTTTCACACTTACGACGGTGGCAGCATCCCTTAACAGACCCGCGATTCGCACGCCTGGCAATCTGGCTCATATTTATGATGGCTGCAGCGTACCCCAGGCTCCCGTGATCCCATTTTGCGACGGGAAGCCAACTGTGTGACTAATTGAACAACTACAGTGAGTGAGTCACTTAACAAAAAGATCGTAAAATGGAAGGGAGGGGGCAAGACTCAGGGTAAATCATGGTCTTGCTTAGCGACGGACAGTTTTGGGCTCGGTTTGAAGTTGTCCCAAATTCCAAGGGTTTTGTCGAAATCCGGCTGTTCTGTTTGGACGAAACAGGGTGGGTGAAATTGGAGAGTTTGTCTCAGCTGGGAGCCCATCCAAATTCTACATTGTGCAACTTCAGTTTCGAAAGCTTCCATGACAATTGTGTGAATTCGACTGATTTCGGGCAACCAAAACAAACCCATCCATTCAAAATATCGTCGCCCTGAATCTTTCCGGACTCCTCCTCACAGCACCTCTGCACCCTGACCCCATTTCCAACCCCTTTTGATCCCAAAGCCTTCGCCCTAGCAGGCTACTCTTAACTAAAGAGGTCAAAAATATATAGGGAGAGAAGCACATCAAGTGGCAGGGAGTTCCACGGCCTAACTTTTGCACCCCGAGGTATTTTGTAGTACTTCGATGCTGACCAAGACCAACAAGGCTCTACGCCAGCCCTGCAGATCAAAAGATTCCTATCGGCTGGGTTCACACAACACCTCAGTTAAAGCAGGGGGAAAGAAGATTTCTGGTTGGAGGAAGTTGTGAGGTTGCCTCCTCTTAAGCCAGATGGCAATTCCTGACTTCTGGAAAAATCTCTCCCCCTGCAAGATCTGTGTAGCCCCCACCCTTGGGGTTATCAAAATCTAGTGGGTCTCTCAGATCTTCTGAACTGGGTGATTGCAAAAGCCCCTTTTTATTCTTCCCTTATTTGAACTTCGGTTTGTGTAACTCTTTGAATTTAGAATAGAATAGAAGCTGCAAAGGGACCTTAGAGGTCTTCTAGTCCAGCCCCCTGCTGAAGCAGGAGACCCTATACTATTTCAGACAAGTGACTGTCTAGTAGTCTCTTCTTAAAAACTTCCAGTGATGGAGCACCCATGGTTTCTGGTGGCAAGCTGTTCCACTGGTGAATTGTCCTCTCTCTTAGGAAATTCCTCCTTAATTCCAGCATGCTTCTCTCTCTTCGATTCGTTTCCAATCATTTTTTTTTTTCTTTATCCTGCTTTCTGGTGCTTTGGGAAATAAATTGACCCCCCCTCCCTCTTTGGAGCAGCCCCTCGAATCCTGGAATACTGCTATCATGTCCCCCCTAATTCTTTTAGCTTTTACACTGCATCTCTCCGGCCTCTAAATCACATCAATAAAAATAGATCAATGAAAATAAACCCAGCCAGGGTGTCCTGTTAACTCTGGGAGGGGTCCAACATCTTATGCAATCCCAGCTTTCTTTTTTTTTTTTCTTCCTAACGCGTTCCTTTCTTTCTCTCCTTCCTTTTCGTTGATTTTGCACCCCCTGTTTGGGTTTCGGGGGGCGTGTGAATCCGCGCTGGCCGATTTCTGGCTCGCCCCTCCTTTCTTGGGGATTCCCTGGGCTTCTGCTCTCCCCCCCCCACACTCGCCCCCTCCCTCTCCCTAGATCAGAGCACACCCCCTCCCCAAGCCTTTTTTTACGATGGGCTTGGCCCTTCCCCTGCAAGCAAGCGTGGCTGGCCTTCGTCAGTCTTTCCACCCAGCGCATTCCAGAGGGCTGGCGGGGGCCCAAGGGCGGGGAGGGGAGGGGAAGGGAAGGGGGAGAGGGGGGGAGCACTTCCCCGCCCAGAGGGGGCCCAGCCCCAGCCAAGGAGCCAGCCCCCGCCCCGCAATCCACATTCAGGCCAGTTGCAATAAGCAAAGGGGTGAAAAAGGAAAGAAAGAGAGAAACAAACTTGCAGAAGAAAAAATGAAGGCGCGAATGGGTGGGTGGGGTGGGGAGGGGAGGGGAAGGGAAGGGGGCGGGTAGGGTGGGGCCGCTGGGCTTCCCACGAGACCGACCAAATCTCTCTCTCTCTCCCAAAAGTGCTTTTTGGGGGGTTTTTTTCAGGAGTTTCTTGGATTTTCTTGGGTTTTTTTTTTTCCTTTTGAAGACATTTTGCTTCTCATCCAAGAAGCTTCTTCAGCTCTGACCGGATAGTGGGGAATGGAGGATAGTGGGGAGTGGGGATCCGTCTCTCTCTTTCTTTCTCTCTCTTTCTCTTTCTCTCTCTCTCTCTTTCTCTTCTTTCTCTCTTTCTCTTTCTCTCTCTTTCTCTCTCTCTTTCACTTCTTTCTCTCTTTTTCTCTTTCTCTCTCTCTCTTCTTTCTCTCTCTCTCTTTCACTTCTTTCTCTCTCTTTCTCTCTCTCTTTCTCTCTCTCTCTTCTTTCTCTCTCTCTCTTTCACTTCTTTCTCTCTCTTTCTCTCTCTCTTTCTCTCTCTCTCTTCTTTCTCTCTCTCTTTCTCTCTCTCTCTTCTTTCTCTCTCTCTTTCTCTTCTTTCTCTTCTTTCTCTCTCTCTTTCTTTCTCTTTCTCTCTCTCTCCGTCTCACTCGGCTCTTCCAAAGCGAAGTCGGAGCGGAGTCACTCCGGCAAAAAAAAAAAAAAATACAGATTTTTTTGGGGTGGGGTGAGGGGTGGGGGGCTTTGCAAAGGAAAAGGAGGGGGGGTCCCAGCCCGTTCCCAGCCCCCCTTCCCCTCCTCCCAAACTCCTTTGGCTCTGGCTCTTCGGGCACAGCTGCCAACCTGCGGCCGCCCCGTTCCGCAACTCCGGGGCGAAGGCTAAACCCGGAGCCGCGCCCTGTCCCGAAGTGCACACGCGGAAAAAAGGAACGCCAGTCCCGAGAGGGAGAGAGGGTGGAGAAGGTCCCCGCTTCGTGGAACCCCACGGGTGTCTTCCCCCACCCCTCCCAGTCCGTTTCCTTGAGAATGCCATGAAAACCCGCCACCCGAACCGGAGTCACTCCGGATTAAGCCAACGCCTTGCTGGCGCGGCCAGCCACATCAGCTCCGGCCCTTCGCGTGCTCGGTTGCCCAAACTTTTCTCCGACGGGTCCATCATCCCGAGGGTCTCCCCCCCCCCACTCCAAAAAAAAAAGGAAGCCCACCCGCCCGCTCGCCCCTGCATGGAAGGGTTGGGGGGGCTTTGCCGAGGCCACCCCGCTTGCTTTCTAAACCGAGATGGGGTGGGGTGGGGTCCCGTTCCCGTTCCAGGTTCAAGCCCCCTCCTCACCCCCAGGGCTGGGTGGGTGGGTGGGTGGGGGGCACGTCCAGCATCTCTGCAACCCTCCCCGCTTTCTGATCTGTCCGAAGATTCTGGGAAGACGGGGACCCCCCCACCCCACCCCAAGCCGGACAAAGTCTCTTGCCCGAAGCCCCCTCCAGTGCCCCCCTCTCGTCCCCGGGGCCAAACTTTCCCACCAGGTCAGGGCGGTGCCCGGGGGCGGCCAGGAGGGAGGGGGCGCCCCTTATTAGGGGGGAGGGCTGCACCCCCAATGGGGAGGGGTCTCCAAGTGGTATCTTGCAGCCGCGCGTGACTTTTTTGGGGGGGACAGCTGGCCCCAGAGTCCCCCCCACCCCCCACCCACCCCCACTGCAAGGGGGCTCCGGGGTCCCCCCAGAGGCGCCCCCCGCCCTCACCTGTCGGTCCGTGGCTTTCAGCTGCCCAGCACGGCCATTCCAGGCGCCGTCCCGGTGTAACGCCCCCGACCCCCGACCGGTTCCTGGATTCCTGGTGGCGGCGACCGAGCCCTGGCCAGCGGGCTCCTTGACTGAGCCCTGCCGCGGGAACGAAGCGAGTGGGGCGCTCCCCGCCCGGCTGCGGCTCTTGTAACTCAGCCCGGGATGGGTGTGACTCTACGCTCGGCCCTCGTCGGGGAAAGGGAAGGGAGGGGAGGGGAGGAAAGAGGCGGCCAGGAGGACAGAAGGGAAGGGAAGGGGACAGAAGAAGAAGGAGGGAAAGAAGGAAGGAGAAAGGGGAAGGGAGGGAGGGAGGAAAGGAAAGAGGAAAGGGAAAAGGAACGGAAGGGAAAGGAAAGGAAAGGAAAGGAAAGGAAAGGAAAGGAAAGGAAAGAAGGAAAGGAAAGGAAAGAAGGAAAGGAAGGGAAGGGAAGGGAAGGGACGGGAAAGGAAAGGAAAGGAAAGGAAAGGAAAGGAAAGGAAAGGAAGGGGAAAGGGAAGGGGAAGGGGACAGAAGAAGAAGGGAAAAGAGGGAGGGGAAGGAGGGAGGAGAGATACTTTGGTTGGAATTTGGAACAGAGGACGGAAAGAAGGAAGGAGAAAGGGGAAGGAAGGGAGGAAAGGAAAGAGGAAAGGGAAAAGGAAAGGAAAAGGGGAAGGGAAGGGATGGGAAATGAAGGGAAGGGAAAGAAAAGGAAGGGAAGGGAAGGGAAGGGAAGGGAAGGGAAGGGAAGGGAAGGGAAGGGGAAGGGGACAGAAGAAGAAGGGAAAAGAGGGAGGGGAAGGAAGGAGGGAGGAGAGATACGTTGGTTGGAATTTGGAACAGAGGAGGGTAAGAAGGAAGGAGAAAGGGGAAGGGAGGGAGGAAAGGAAAGAGGAATGGGAAAAGGAAAGGAAAAGGGGAAGGGAAGGGAAGGGGAAGGGGACAGAAGAAGAAGGGAAAAGAGGGAGAGGAAGGAATTTGGAACGGAGGAAGGAAAGAAGAAAGGAGAAAGGTGAAGGGAGGGAGGAAAGGAATGGAAAGGAAAGAGGAAGGGGAGGGGGGAGGGGGAAGAAGAAGGGAAAAGAGGGAGAGGAAGGAGGGAGGGAGGAGAGATAGGTTGGTTGGAACGAAGGAAGGGAGGAAAGAAGGAAGGAGAAAGGGGAAGGGAGGGAAGAAAGGAAAGGAAAGGAAAGAGGGAGCAAGGGAAGGAAGGAAGAAAGGAAAGGGGGGAGGGGAAGGAGGGAAGAATGAGAGATAAGTTGGTTGGAACTAAGGAAGGAACAAAGGAAGGAGAAAGGGGAAATGGGAGGGAAAGGAAAGGAAAGAAGGAGGGAGGGAGGGAAGGAAGGAAGGAAGGAAAAGGGGAGGGGGAGGGGGGGGAGGAGGGAGGAGAGATAGGTTGGTTGAAATGAAGGAAGGAAAGAAAGAAGGAAGGAGAAAGGAGAAGGGAAGAAAAGGAAAGGAAAGGGAGCAAGGGAAGGAAGGAAAAGAGGAAGGGGAAAAGGGAAGAATGAGTGATAGGTTGGTTGGAATGAAGGAAGGAGAAAGGGGAAATGGGAAGGGAAGAGAAGGAAAGAAGGAGGGAAGGAAGGAAGGAAGGAAAAGGGGGAGGGGAAGGAGGGAGGGAGGAGAGAGAGGTTAGTTGGAATGAAGGAAGGAGAAAGGGGAAATGGGAAGGGAAGGGAAGGAAAGAAGGAAGGAAGGAAGGAAGGAAGGAAAATGGGAAGGAGGGCGGGAGGAGAGATAGGTTGGTTGGAATGAAGGAAGGAAGAAAGGAGAGGAAAGGAGAAATTGCCTTTCTCAAGGCAATTTCAAGTACTTCCAGCCTTAACTGGCAACCAGAAAACGGGGGCTTTTTAAAAAAGAAAATTAGAACTAAGCACCCTTCCCCTGCCCTATGGCTTTCAAAGATAGACTGCCTCTGATGCGGGAGGCTCCATTCGCCTCTTCCTCAACTTTCCCTTTCCTCTCCTGGAGTTGCTTCTTACCCCTCCCCCCATGGAAAACCGTTGCAAAACCAAAGATGGTTGAAGCCCACAGCAGAGCCACAGGTAAGTTCTGCACAGGTGAGGGAGGGGTCCCCGGCCGGAAGGAGAAAAGACCTTTTCCGAGTGCGCCCCCCAGGCAGGATTGGGGCCACGCTTGGAATTTGGGGTTTCTTGGGACAAAAGGTCAGGAATGCTAAACCAGGATTGGTGTAATAATAATAATAATAATAATAATAATAATAATAATAATAATAATAATAGTAGTAGTAGTAGTAGCTGTAGTAGTGTAGTACCTGAATCCCATTTCTCTGCAGCGAAATCCCAGCTCCAGACTCCAGACTCCGTCCATCCAGGAGCCGGAGATTAACAGAGTCGGAAGGGATATTGTAGGTCATCTAGTCCAACCCCCTTTCCAAGCAGGAGACCCTACACCATTCCTGACAGAGGGCAGTCCAGTCTCTTCTTGGAAGCCTCCAGGGATGAAGCTCCCACAACTTCTGAGGCAACTTCTGTTCTTTACAGAGTAACAGAGTTGGAAGGGACCTTAGAGGTCATCTAGTCCAACCCCCTGCTTAAGCAGGAGATCCTACACCATTCCTGACAGAGGGCAGTCCACTCTCTTCTTGGAAGCCTCCAGTGATGAAGCTCCCACAACTTCTGGGTTGGAGGTCACCTCCCCCGCCCCCCAATATCCACTTATGCATTCATGAGAAGGGCACCCTTGCCCCATCCCATGCCTCTCCCCCCCTCCCTCTCCAAGGTCATCATTTCGAAAGCTCTTCAGCGCTTGCACTTCACTGCTGAAGTGAAAACAGGATTAGCGGATTCCCAGGTGCTGTTCACACAAGCTTAGTTGGGTCCTTCAACGACCCGGCAGCTGCATTTCCACAAATATCCGGTTTGTCTAAATTTGGATTTGGGGGCGGAGTGGGGGGGGGCAAGGGGCAGGGGGAGTTTGCCTGGGTGCAAGCACGGATAATTGGATTCGTTTATGATCCGAGGGATTGCGCACCCCCAGAAATATGAATTAACTTAATGACCACGTTCATTGAGTGGCGTGAGCTTGCTTATTATTGATTGGTTGATATGATTTTTATTCTGCCTTTGTCACTTGATAAGTCACTCAAAGTGACGGGCACGTCACCTAATATTCCTTCTTCTTCCTATTTTCTTCGCAACAACCTTGTGAGGTGGGTTTGCGCTGGGAGAAAGAGACTCTGGGCCCAAAGTCACCCAGCTGGCTTTCATAGTTAAGACAGGACTAGAACTCCCGGTCTCCTGGTGATTGGTCCAAAGTCACCCAACCAATTTTTGTGCCTAAGGCGGGACTAGAACTCACCATCTCCTGGTGATTGGCCCAGAGTCACCCAGCTGGCTTTCGTGCCTAAGGAGGGACTAGAATTCCCTGTCCCCTGGTGATTGGCCAGAGTCACCCAGTTGGCTTTCGTGCCTAAGGAGGGACTAGAACTCCATGTCCCCTGGTGATTGGCCCAGAGTCACCCAGCTGGCTTTTGTACCTAAGGAGGGACTAGAACTCCATGTCCCCTGGTGATTGGTCCAGAGTCACCCAGCTGGCTTTCGTGCCTAAGGAGGGACTAGAATTCCCTGTCCCCTGGTGATTGGTCAGAGTCACCCAGTTGGCTTTCGTGCCTAAGGAGGGACTAGAACTCCATGTCCCCTGGTGATTGGCCCAGAGTCACCCAGCTGGCTTTTGTACCTAAGGAGGGACTAGAACTCCATGTCCCCTGGTGATTGGTCCAGAGTCACCCAGCTGGCTTTCATGCCTAAGGAGGGACTAGAATTCCCTGTCCCCTGGTGATTGGTCCAGTCACCCAACTGGCTTTCATGGCTAAAGCAGGACTAGAACTCCCTGTCCCCTGGTGATTGGTCCAGAGTCACCCAGCTGGCTTTTGTACCTAAGGAGGGACTAGAACTCCCTGTCCCCTGGTGATTGGTCCAGAGTCACCCAGCTGGCTTTCATGCCTAAGGAGGGACTAGAACTCCCTGTCCCCTGGTGATTGGCCCAGAGTCACCCAGCTAGCTCTTGTGCTTAAGGAGGGACTAGAACTCCCTGTCTCCTGGAGATTGGCCCAGAGTCACCCAGCTGGCTTTGGTGTCTAAGGCAGGACTAGAACTCACCATCTCCTGGTTTCTAGCCCAGCACCTTAACCACTATATCAAACTGGCTCTCTAGTTCAGACCTGCATCCTCCTACCTCATTGGCTGGCTGGGGAATTCTGGGAGTTGAAGTCCACAAGTCGCATCGTTGCCAAGGCCGAGACCGCAAGCCGGCTTGTTTTCCAACTGGGAAATTAAAACCCGGGCTTTGAAGAAAAACGCAAGGCAGCCTTGCTGTGTTAATCACTTCTCTTCCTCCTGTCACCCAGCCTCCACACATGGAGATCTGAAATCTTGTGGCAAGGAGTTCCGTACATTATCGAACAAACGCAGGGGGATAATTTGTCCAATTATCTAGCTGCGGTTAGCAGATTTGCATGAGATCTTGTGATTTCCCACACAAATTCAAGTGCTTGGTGCCAAAGATTTTATCGAAAGAGAGAAGCTCTGGGATTTTCAAGAACGTTTTGGAAAAAACAGGCCTCAGCCAGAGCGTTTCCCGAACTCAGTCCCTCTCCCTCGGCCCAATCTACCTCACAGGGTTGTTGTTGTAGAGGGGAAAATTGTAAAGTGGGGCCAGTGTGTCTTAACTTTGGAATGGATGTTGATTTTTTGGTGAGTTTACGGAAGCAACCGGACAATTTTCTTGATACGGTTACCCCCCAAAAAAAATCTGCTATATCCGTTTACAAAGTTTACAAAATTCGTTTAGTGACTGTTCAAAGTTTTTCATACTTAACGACCATTACAGCATCCTGAAGGTCACAAGATTCAAAATTCAGTAGCTGGGTAACTGACTCACATTTATGATGGTGGCAGTGTCCCGGAGTCACTTTTGTGCCCTTCTCACAAGCAAAGTCGATGGGGAAGCCAGATTCACTTAACAACTGGGTTACTCATTTAACAACTGCGGTGATTCACTTAACGACTGTGGCAAGAAAGGTCTAAAATGGGGCAGAACTCACTTAACAACCATCTTACTTAGCAACGGACATTTTGGCCTCAATTGTGGTCAAGCACCTGTAATCTCTTCTTTAAAATTTCCTTGTGGTCTTCCATCCAAGCCCTTAAATGGCCTGAACCTCCTTTCCTGTTTAGAACTCAAGTCCAATTGAGCTCAACCACCCCCACGCAGCGTGAGATGCCGCTTCTGCAATGCCCAGACTGCGACACGGGGCTAACCAGCCTGTGGAACTCATTGCCACTAAGACGCGAACCCCACGTCTTTTGATAAGTTGGAAAAGTTATTTTTTGAATTTTTTTTATTTTTAAACAATCAAAACATAAAACATCCATCATCCAATACAATTGCAAACAGTGCGTCGATCGGTTACAAATCCCTTGTGCTTCGTTTTACGAATTATCTAATTTCTCATATTATCAACCTCATTTATTTATTATTTATTTTGTCAGATTTCTATGCCGCCCCACTCCCGAGGGACTCTGGACGGCTTACAACCGAGAATAAAATAGATATGATATATATCTTTATATCATTATCCTCATTTGTCATTTATCTAATGGCATTATCATTCCAAAAGAAATTATTTTCACGTATTATATTACGACATTCGTTTTATATTTCGTATTTCATTTCCATGTTTTAGTATTTCCATTTCATTTCATAAGTGGGAAAATTAAAACAAGAGCCATGTTGGTTAAAAAAAGAAAGAAAGAAATGAAATTTAATAAAGGAATACCAGATATCAATAAAATAATATCATTATATAAGGTGAGAGAAAGAATATATACTGAAGAATATCGGTTATTGATATTGTAATAATTCAGACATTACATTTAGATGTCATTAAGATGATGCTTGTTGTATATTGTTTTACTTGTATTTAGAAATGTATTTGGTGGTTTCTTAAATTAATAAAAGTTTACAAATAAAAAAAGAAAGAAAGAAAGAAACAGAAAAATTAAATTAAATTAAAAAGTAGCAGAATCTCTCTGCAAACAAAACAAAGGAAAGGGGTTACAGAAGCCAGCGGGAAAGTTTTGTGCGGCCTGGAAGTTTGCAGAGATGAGCTGTTGATAAGAAAAGGTATTTTCCCCCAATGGGTCAGAGAGAGAAAGTTTAACTGTAGGAAATGGGTCTGTGGGGAGGAGACGTCCAGGCCGCAAAACTTCCTGTGTGGGTTGCGGAAGAGTGATGGGGCTCCACATCTCCCTGTGAAATGAAAACAGGCCCCTTTCTCAACTCCAAAGAGCGATGCCCGTTTGCCGGTTGTAAATACGTTGTAAATACTCATCACCTGCAACTGGTTGTTAGCCCTTAAATATCCTCACAATACCCTGGTTTTTAATACTGCGCCCGCCCCACGCTAGGGCTGTGATGGGGAACTTATGGCATATCTGTGGGCACGCGAGCGTTACCCTAGCTCAGCTGCAGCACGTATGTGAACACCAGCCACCTGATTTTTGGGCCTTCTTGGCCCACTGGAAGTCGGGAAAAGGGCCGTTTCTGGCCTCCAGAGGGCCTCCCGGGAGGTGGGGAAGGCCGTTTTCGCCCTCCCCAGGCTCCAAGAAAGCCTCTGGAGCCTGGGGAGGGCGAAAAAACGGGCTTACCAGGCCCACCGAGCCATCGCATGCCAAAAGTGGCGGTCACACGGGGGGGGGGATCACATGTGCATGTGTGGGGGGTGGGACGCATTGAATTATGGGAGTGGGCCAAGGGTGAGTTGTAAATTTTTTTTACTACCAGTTCTGTAGGTGTGGCTTATTTTGTGGGCGTGGCTTGATGGTTATGTGACAATTATTTGGGATTTAGCAGAGGTACTGGTCTGCCAGGCTTTTAACTGCTTGCAGAGCTGTTCCGATCTACCCATTTATTTTTTGCAGGCACTGATCTACTAGTGTATTTTTGCAGGCACCGGTCTACTCATTTGTTTTCTTTTAACACTGATCAGCTGTAGGGCGGCCCTCTGAAGCCCCGTGGCAAGAGTTTAAACAGTTTTTTTTCCCTCTAGCCATCAGTTGGGACTCAGGAAGCAGCAATAGATTGGGGGGTGGGGCCAAGTAAAAGTAAGAATAATGCAGGGTGGGGGTGGGGGCAGGGGGGCGGGGGGACAGAACTGGTTTTGTGACATCATATCGTCACCGCTACCGGCTCGGCGGAACCGAGAGAGAGAGAGAGAGAGAGAGAGAGAGAGAGAAAGAAAGAAAGAAAGAAAGAAAGAAAGAAAGAAAGAAAGAAAGAAAGAAAGAAAGAAAGAAAGAAAGAAAGAAAGAAAGAAAAAACAAAAACTGGAAAAAATCACAAAATATAAAGACCTACAAATGGAAGTAGAAGGACTGGCAAAAGAAAGCAAAGATAGTAGCAATAGTCATAGGCCCCTTGGGTGCAATCCGAAAACATCTGGAACATCCCTTGAACACTATCAACATTGACAAAATCCCAATCAATCCATTGCAAAAGGCAGCTTCACTGAGAAAAGCTTACCATATTTTTTGGAGTATAAGATGCACCTACCTTTTTTGGTGAGGAAAAGAAGAAAAAGAAATCTCCCTCTGCCTCTGAGCAATTTTGCCTCCTTGCAGCAAACAGCCTGCTTTACTTTCAGTTTCGTTTTCAGCATAGCTTGAATAGCACAAGGGAAAAAAAAATCTGCTCCAGCAATTTACCTCTTTGCAGCAAGCAGCAGAGCCCTGCGCAAAACAGCTGAGAGCAAAACAACTGAGAGTCGGGAGGCCGATCCAATCAACTTGTGCTAATCAGACTGTGCTGAAGCTGAAAGGAGCTGTTTTTTCTTGCTGGTTGCTTGCAAGGAGGTAACTGCTGCGAGGCACAGGCCAAAGGGTGGGAGCCAGTGGGTGGGCTACATTCGGTGTATAAGACCCACCTAAATTTTCAACCCCTTTTGGGGGGGAAAAAGGTACGTCTTATACCCCGAAAAATACAGTACATACCGTGATGATACCTGTAACCAGTGGTCGTATTCAGCTGGTGGACCCGCCCACCTGCCCACCCGCCTCGGTGCTATGCCGTCCTATTTAGCCACGTTTTCTAAACCATTTGCACGCGTGCTCACATTTTCGGTGCGTGGAAAACCAGTGGTAAAATGATGTGTAACCCACCTCTGCCTGTAACCCCGTCAAACATCCACATCTGTCTATCCCAGGTCCCAGGACTCCAGAGGTGGACAGAAATGCCACATCCAGTCTCAACATCTGGCAGACTTTGCGATTAACCATAACACAGCCATAATAATATTCTGGAGTCTCCCGTTGAGAATGAGCTGCTCAGCCGTCATGAGAATCCAGAGGTGGGATATTTAGGAACCGAAAAGGATTCTGCATCATCTGTTGGAGGGCCAAGAAGAGAAGAAACATCTGGCCAACACATGAGAAATAATTTATTGGGGCCCACAGATGCTGTGAATCAGTGTTTTTTTTTTCCAACTTGCCAACTTTAGAGGTGTCGACTTCAACTCCCAGAATACTCCGGGGAATTCTGGGAGTTGAAGCCAACCCCTCTGAAACTGCCAAGTTTCAAAAAAACAACAACAACCCTGCGATAAAATTACAGCTATTGCTTTTCCTTTTCTCTCTCTCTCTCTCTTTTCCTTTCCCCCCCCTTTTTTTTAGGTAGGTGACATGATTAGACGTTAGATAGGAAAGAAAGAAAAAGTTTCTTAATCAAAGGTGAATCGATCAAAAGCTAGAATAAGTAATAGAAATAAGAGAAGGGGAATGTTAGTGTATGCATTTTTATATCATAAAATGAAAGTAATAACAAGAGAAAACGCGGAATAGTTTGAAGGGAAACAATAATAAGGATATAATAAATAATACTAGAATATGATATACTGGTGTACTAGATTCTGTAACCATTAGGTGCCTGTAATACATATATGCCTTTATATTTGTATCTCCTGTAACAAACATATTCTGTTATTAGGCCTGTAATGTATCTGGTATTTGTCAAACGTATGTCCTTGCCATTTGATCTGAACTCATATCAATCTTCTTTCTGTGCTATCTAAAAGCATGGTACCTATCTCAGTTGAAACTACAGCCATCAACAAAGGGATAATTTACACCTCAGCCCTAATTTATGTTTGATCTGGATAAACTCCTGTCTTCCAGAGCCAGGGGGCTAAATGGCCAATTGAGTAAACAAAGAAATGCTTAAGATAATACTAACTGGAGAAGTTTCTATTCCCCCTTGCAGGGCAATAAGGAATACACAAACCTAAATTAGGAGGCCAGAATTGGGTACTAAGCTGACGTCTCTGAGGGTATAAAAGGACGCCATACCTTCCTCACGGTGTGGCTATTTCCTCGCATGCATTTTATCTGTATGTTCTGGATATAGTTCCACCCAGTATTTTGTTTTTGGCCATAAATAAAATCTGTTTTTTTGCAAGCCTCGTCTTGAGTCTCTCTCTTTGGCATTCTGGTGACTCAAGTGTATAATGGGACCTTGCAAGTTGAACAATGATAGACTATAACCTTGATGGCGAACCTATGGCACGCGTGGCACGCAGAGCCATATCGGTGGGCACGCGAGCGTTGCCCTAGCTCAGCTCCAGCACACATGTGAATGCCGGCCAGCTGATTTTCGGGCCTTCCGGGCCCACTGGAAGGCTATTTCCGGCCTCTGGAGGGCCTCCGGGGGGGGGGGAACGGCATTTTTGCCCTCCCCAGGCTCCTAGAAAGGCTCTGGAGGCTGGGGAGAGCGAAGAATGGGCCTTCCGGTCCCACCGGAAGTCGGCAAACGGGCCATTTCCGGCCTCCGGAAGGCTGTTTTCACCTTCCCCAAGCTCCAAGTAAGCCTCTGGAGCCTGGGGAGGGCAAAAAACGGGCCTACTGGTCTCACTCTGCCATGGCTCACTCTGCCATCGCGTGCCAAAAGCGGGGGGGGGGGAGCGCAGGGGTAATTTTTTTTTAAGTGTTTTTAAGTGTTTTGTTTATTGTTTTTAATTAACGGGGCCAAATTTATATATGTATATTTTTAACTGTATTTTAATATTCGTACTTGATGTTTTTACTTGGCTGTTCACCGCCCTGAGTCCTCAGGGAGAAGGGCGGTATACAAATTCAAAATAAAATAAAAATAAATAAAATATTGCGTGTGCCTGTGCGGGGGGAGGGGGGTGCACTGAATTATGGTGGCCCCCCCCGCTTTTGGCACACAATGGCAAAAAGATTAGCCATCATCAGCCAAGGACTATATCTTAATCAAGTGTGTATTATTACATAAGCGGATTGAATGTAAGGATTATGATTAACCTGATTAGTTTTATTTGTATTAGAATGTATCACACTCATGTGCCCCGCTGTTCACGCATTGATTTGATATCTTTATAAAAAATAATAACAAATAAAAAACTTGGGGGGAAAATAAAATAAATTACAGCCATTCAGTTAACTTGGTTTTGGATTCAACGGGTTGCGTGAACTAAAGCTGGGAAGATTTGTGTTGTTCCTTTTTCAGATTCCTCATCCTTCCTTTTCCCGCAGCGGCCCGGTGAAGTTGGCTTCTTCACCCCACTGCGTCTTTAATTTCAGATGAAATTTGATTCCGGCATCAACCCTGGAGCCAGATGGAAATCCAGATGTTGAAGGAGTCGGGGTTTTGGAACAGGCTCTGTCTCTTCTTCTCTCACCCCCTTCCAACATTTGTGAGGAGGAGAGAAAGGAGGAGCAGGAGGGATGCAGTGCGAAAGACCGAAGGGTTTAATTTTAGGAAAAAGCAGGATGTGAACGGTGGAACTCATTGCCACTTGATGCCAAGATGAACACTGGATTAACCTGTTTGGTTTTTTTTTTTTTGTTTTGTTTTCAAATAGGAATAAGGCAGATTTTTCTTGAACTCTCATTGTCTAGCTATGCCAGGGCCACAGGGGCCCCGATGTACAGTAGCCATGGTTAATTGCAAACAGAGGATGTGTAGAATGGTAAAGCCAATTCACAGAGGAAACAGTCACATATTTATCCCGTGTTTATTATTTTTTTCTGTAAACAACCCAAGGCAGTGAACATACCTAAGGCTCCTTCCTCCTCCTATTTTCCCCAACCCAACCCTGTGAGGTAGGTTGGGCCGAGAGAGGGGGACTGGCCCAAAGTTACCCAGCCAGCTTTGATGCCTAAGGCGGGACTAGAACTCACTGTCACCTGGTGATTGACCCAAAGTCACCCATTTGATTTTCGTGCCTAAGGCAGGACTTGATCTCACCATCTCCTAGTGATTGGCCCAAAGTCACTCATTTGATTTTCATATCTAAAGCGGGACTAGAACTCACCATCTCCTAGTGAGTAGTCAAAGTGACCCATCTGATTTTCATATCTAAGGTGGGACTAGAACTCACTGTCATCTAGTGATTGGCCTAAAGTCACCAACTGGCTTTCATATCTAAGACAGGACTAGAACTCACTGTCACCTAGTGATTGGCCCAAAGTCACTCATCTGGCTTTCATATCTAAGGTGGGACTAGAACTCACCGTCACCTAGTGATTGGCCCAGTCATTCATCTGACTTTCATATCTAAGACAGGACTAGAACTCACCGTCACCTAGTGATTGGCCCAAAGTCACTCATCTGATTTTCATATCAAAGACAGGACTAGAACTCACTGTCTCCTAGTGATTGGCCAAAGGCACTCATCTGATCTTCATATCGAAGGCCGGACTAGAACTCATCATCACCTAGTGATTGGCCCAGTCATTCATCTGGCTTTCATATCTAAGACAGGACTAGAACTCACTGTCTCCTAGTGATTGGCCCAAAGTCACTCATCTGACTTTCATATCTAAGGCAGGACAAGAACTCATAGTCTCTCCATTTCTAATCTGGTATCTTAACCATTAGGCTAGACCAAACTGGCTCTATTCATTTTCAGCCCTGGCGATGAAACTCCAATATTCAGGAGCAGTCTATCTGCAAGATGCCAAAGGCAAGAAGACAGAAGAGGGAAACAGGGCTGCCCGTTAGGGAAGACCGGAGGCAAAGTCCTGCCCCGGGGAAACGACAAGCAGAGGTATACTGCGCCTGAATTGGGAGGCTCCGCTGTGCTTCACCCCTTCCTCCAGCCACCGGGCCCCTCGCTTTCACCTTGTCCAACGTCCTTCCCTGCCCTGTTTTCTTGGCACGGCTCTTTTTTTCACATTTGCAAATCATTTCCCCATCCTTGGAAGGGAGTGGAGAGAGGCGCCAGAAAGCGAGGACTAATTGCTACCTGCCTTGCAAGATATTTAATTAGAAGCATCCTTATCCAAGTCTGCAAGAGAGAGAGAGAGAGAGAGAGAGAGGGAGGAGGGGGAGGAGAAAGGGAGGGCAGGGGAAATCTTAGGGCATCCTCCCCACCCCCATCCACCCCACACATACATGAAAGGAAGACAAAGGTACATTTGGAAAAAAAAAAAACTAAAATAAAACCAGGATTTGGCGAATCTAGTGCTGAAGATAAAACAGGAGGCATCCCTTCCTCTCTGGGCAGCTTCTCTCCTGCCAAATTTGCCCCCCTCCCCAAAATGTCTCCGTTCTTCCCCACCACATCTTCTCCCCATCTCTCCAAGGCTGGTCCCCTTCCCACCACCGTGTCAGAATCTTTCCCTTTGCTGCGTTCACACAACAATCACTTTATCAACCACACAATCACCCCCACTTTCTGGGTGAAACCAGGTTTAATCGCTGTAACTCTGAGAGGGATCTTGGGAGTCTTAAGGCCTAGCCGGGCTGGCTTGATCCCACAGTTTTGGGTTAAATTTATTTTATTTTAATTGGGTTGTTTTAAATTGTGGCCAAAAATATTTAATTATTTTTAAACTGTTTTTAAATTTTGTATGTTCTGTTTTATTCTGGCTGTTCACCGCCCTGAGTCCTGCTGGAGAAGGGCGGTATACAAATTAAAACAAATAAATAAAATAAATAAAATAAATGCACAACCAATTAAATAGGAGCCAGTAGTGTGCAGCGGCAGCCAAAAAAAGCCAGTGCAATCCTAAATTGCATTAACAGAGGGATACAATCAAGATCAAGGGAGGTACTAACACCACTCTATAAAACCTTAGTAAGACCACACCTAGAGTCCTGCATCCAGTTTTGGTCACCAGAGTATAAAAAAGATGTTGAGACTCTAAAAAAGTGCAGAGAAGAGAAACCAGGATGATGAGGGGACCGGAGGCTAAAACATAACAATGAACGGTTGCAGGAACTGAGTTATGTCTAGTCTAGTGAAGAGAAGGACCAGGGGAGACAGGAGAGCATCTTCCAATATTTGAGGGGCTGCCCCAGAGAGGAGGAAGGGAGTCAAGCTATTTTTCCAAAGCACCTGAAGGCCAGACAAGGAAGAAGGGATGGAAACTGACCAAGGAGAGATTCCACCTGGAAATAAGGAGGAATTTCCTGACCGTGAGAACAATCAACATGGAACAGAAGTTGCCTTTAGAGATTGTGGGAGCTTCATCACTGGAGGCTTCCAAGAAGAGACTGGACTGCCATCTGTCAGAAATGGTTTAGAGTCTCCTGCTTTTGGGTGGGGTGGGGGTTGGACTAGATGACCTCCAAGGTCCCTTCCAACTCTGTTCATCTGTTAAAATAATCCACTGAAATGTTCCACCCGGTGCTACGTAACTGGGGGGGTCCCCCAATTCTTCGGCTCACCCCACTCTTTAGAAAGTAAACAGCACAAACTTCGTCCCGGCAAACTTCTTTAATCTATACGGCTGTGAATTATTGTCCTTCCCAGTCCGAAAGGCTTCTCAAACAGTCTTTCATGGGAGTGTTTACGAACACCCACCTTATCTCCCTTGGAACGCTGCCAGAGAACTAATTGACACACGCAGGGCAGGGCCAAACTTAGCACAGAGTCAAACAGAGCTTTTACCGACCAGATGAACTAACTGCTTCCTGCAAAAGCTCACGACCCGTTCGCTTATGTCTTGTGGGAGGGGCCAATCATCTCCAAGCCTTACTCCCAAGTTGACCCTGTTTCCTTAATTGTTCCTGTCTCCTGGCAGCTCTAGCGCATGAGCACACTGGGAACAGGCTCCCGCTGTTCTTTTTATCCCTAACCCTAACCCTAACCGCCATCCTTTCGTGAGGTTTCAGATTGTTCATTGTTCATTGACCCCTCCCAAATATTTATTTAATTTCCCCCCCCCCCACTTCCAATGATTCTCGGAGACGGTTGGCCAAAGTCCCTGCAGTTTCCTTGGCAGAGTTTTTCAGAAGTAGTTTGCCATTGCCTCTTTCCTGGGGCTGAGACAGACTGACTGGCTCAAGGTCGCCTAGCTGCTTTCGTGCCTAAGGTGGGCACTAGAACTCACTGCCTCCCAGGGTTTAAGCCTGATGTTTCCACTACGACACCAAACTGGCTCCCTTTTATGTTATTTAATTAACATTAAGTTAATACATATTTGACTAATTGCTTAATTATTATTCTTAATTTTTACTACATGGTACAATGCATATTATAAATGATAAATGCTGCTTTAATGCTACCTTAACGATGAACGACTTCTTTAAATACTGCTATTATTAAAATCATAATAATAGAGACGGTTTAAGGCTGCTGTCACTCGTTAGTTTGTCATTCATCTGTGGATCATCCTGTCTGACCGCTTCCAGCGCCCCAACTTTGGGATTAGGGAGCTGCTCATAGACCCCAAAAGATTCATTGACCCCCCCAATCAACTTCCAGCTTTTGTTGTCCATCTCATTGATCCCCCCCTCCCCACTGAAGGCATCAAGCTACAAACTCACTGGAGCCGAGTTCTAATCCCGCCTCGGGCACAGATGGATGACCGTAGGCCGGTCAGTTTCTCTCAGCCCTAGGAAATGATTAAAACCTAAAGCAGTCAAAGTGAAGTCAAACTTTGGAGGCTACTGTCCACGAGACGCTGCTCAAAGCCTGGAAGGTTGGTTTTTAATGACAGGAGTAGTTAGTAAACACTACTAGAGCTTTGTGTATTTATACCTGTGCTCTGTTATGGTGTAATTTGGTTGAATTATTTTCATGCCTTGTATTGTTGTCTCCTTCTCTTCTTCCCCTTCCCCTTCCCCCTCCACTCCTCCTTCTCTTCTCCTCCTCTTCCTCTTCACCCCCTCCTTCTCCTCTTCTTCCTCCACCAGCTCCTCTTCCTCTTCTCCTCCTCCTTCCCTTTAACCCCTCCTCCTTCTCTCCTCCTCTTCCTCTTCTTCCTCCTCCCCTTCACCCCTCCTCCTTCTCTTCCTCCTCCTGTTCCTTCTCCTCCCCTTCAGTCCTTCCTCCTCTTCTTCTTCCTCCACCTCCTCCTCTTCCTCCTCCTCCTCTTCTTCCTCCACCTCCCCTTCACCCTCTTCTCCTCCTCTTCCTCCCCCTTTTCCTCTTCTCCTCCTCCTCCCCTCCTCCTCTTCCTCCTCGTCTTCCTTCCCCTCCTCCTCCTCTTCCTCCTCTTCCTCCCCTTCTCCTCCTCCCCCTCTTCCTCTTCTCCTCCTCCTCCATTTCTCCTCCTTCTCCTCCTCCTCCTCTTCTCCTCCTCCTCCCCTTCACCCCCTCCTCCTCCTCTTCCTCCCCCTTTTCCTCTTCTCCTCCTCCTCCCCTCCTCCTCTTCCTCCTCCTCTTCTTCCTCCACCTCCTCCTCTTCCTCCTCTTCCTCTTCTCCTCCCCTTCACCCCCCCCTCCTCCTCTTCCTCCTCCTCCTCCCCTTCTCCTCGTCTTGACTTCCAAAACGGCAGGTTACAAAATATCAAATATATCATTTTTTTAAAAAAAAATACAGTTTTAAAAAATCTAACAAAAGCATCACTGCTCAAACAAGAAAGCCCCCCAATCTTTGGAACACAAAACACACAACAGGGTCTCCAACAGGCCTGGAAGCGAAGCCACAGCTCAAAGGACTTTGAAGAAGACTTTTTAGGTTGCACACCACCTAAAGGTGTGCGTGTTGTGTATGTGAGGGTTGTGTATGATTGTGATGGAATTGAGAGACCAAGCCCTCCGCCCTCCGCCCACCCCCCAAACCCCATCAACAATACTCAGCCCAGGGGGGCAATTTGCAAAGGGAAGTGTTTTTAAGATTAAGATTGACAGAGCTGGAAGGGATCTTGTAGGTCATCTAGACCAACCCCGCCTTGTTCTTTGGCCAAGACTGGAATCTCTTTTGCAATTTTGCTTTGCTTCAGAAATTCATGTTTATGTTGTTTGCGTTTATTGGACTTCTATACCGCCCTTCTCCCGAAGGACTCAGGGCGGTGTACAGCCATATTAAAACACATAGAGATTTACAAAATTTAAAAACAATTTAAAATCAAATGTATAAAAATTTGGCCCACAGATTAAAAACTAACATACACCCATTATAAAATTCATATTAGGCCAGCCCGGCTTGTTGGAAACAAAAGAGTCTTCAGGGTGCGGTGAAAGGTACGCAGGTGTTCTGTCCCCGTCCCACACACACACACACCTACAGATGTCCAAGAGGTTAAAAACCAAACCAGCCGACAAAATCCTTTTCCTTATGATAACGGAACTTGGCAGCAACCTAGTGGCTGCCTGCCAAGAGTTTATTACCCACGAAGGGAAGAGATAACTTCTCTCCGCTTCTGGTACATCAAAGTAAAATGTTCAATAATTACAGAGTCAATCAAGTCCAAATATAATCCAGCAAAGCCTATAGCAAAAGTCCGGCAATGCAGAATGGCGTGGAAGCTTTCAGCTTTGTCCGTCACAGAGTCTGAATTGCCACCTCACCCCCTTTTATACCCTGTGGGGTGTGGTCCAGTGACTCAGCCTAATCTCTGGCACGCCTTTTCTTCTCTTGCGCGCGCTTATCTCTGCGACGCTGTCGAGGATCCAGCCAAGACTCATTACTCTCATCACTGTCCACCTGTGGCTGCGTGGACGTGCTTGGCCCCGGCCCTATCTCTTGCCCTTCGGCGGACACCAAAGGCATTGCCAGAGAGGAGGGTCCTGGAGAGGGAGGCCTTGCCAATTCCTCTCCTTCACTCTCGGAGTCCTCTCCTACCGATGACACAGGCTCAGGTAACGGAACCACAACACTAGGTCGGGGATCATACAGACCCCTAGGGGCAGCTCATTCCAGAGGGCTGGTGCCCCCACAGAGAAGGCTCTTCCCCTGGGTGTCGCCAGTCAACATTGTTTGGCCGACGGCACCCTGAGGAGTCCCTCTCTGTGGGAGCGTATTGGCTGGTGGGAGGCTCTCGGTGGCAGAAGGCGATCTTGTATATACCCAGGTTCTAAGCCATGGAACGCTTTAAAGGCGGTGACCAACACCTTGAATCGCACCCGGAAGACCACCAGGAGCCAGTGCAGCTCACGCAGGAGAGGTGTTACGTGGGTGCGCCGTGTTGCTCTCATAATCACCCGCTGCGGCCACATTCTGGACTAGTTGGAGCCTCCAAGTGCTCTTCAAGGGAAGCCCCATGTAGAGAGCGTTACAGTAGTCCAGGCGGGGAAGTGACGAGAGCATGAGTAACCGTGAGCAAGGAGTCTCGATCCAGAAAGGGACGCTACTGGCGAATCAGGCGAACCTGATAGAAGGCCCCCCTGGCCACGGCCATCATATGCTCTTCCAAAGACAGCCGTGCACCCAAGTTGCGAGCCCTCTCTGAGTGTTGGATGTTCAAATTCATATTTGAAACCCGCCCCTGATTGAATATACCATATCTAATGATCAATGTAATAAATCTTAAATAAATTTCACAGAATGCCGCAGAATTATCTTTGAATAAAATCGGTATATCAGAAGAGGTTCTCCCAAGATCTTCTTGACTTGTGGTCAAGGAATTGTCAAATCTCTCTGTTCACCCACAATTTGTCCTCGGCTTTGGACAACATCCGTCCGTGATATTTGAACAGACGTCTGGATTGGGAGAGTGTTTAAGACAATGGTTCTCGTCCTTGATCATTTGAAGCTGCGTGGACTTCAACTCCCAGAATGCCCTGGGCAGTGATACGATGCTGACTGGGAAATTCTGGGAGTTGAAGTCCACGCAGCTTAACATGGCCAAGGTTGAGAAACATGGCCTGAAGTTGAGTTGAGCAAGAGAAAACGGAGAAGGACGGAGCAAAAACCTCACAAATGGTTAGTCCTTTGCAAGTCAAAATATTTTTCCTGCTGGTTTGATGAATTTGGGAAGGTTTTGCTGGAAGCATCACAGGGCAGAGAAGAACTGAGTCACCCGAACTGTCTCATTGGAAAACCTTTTGAGATCCCACACCAACCATGGTTCTTCTTTCTTTCTTTCTTTCTTTCTTTCTTTCTTTCTTTCTTTCTTTCTTTCTTTCTTTCTTTCTTTCTTTCTTTCTCTCTCTGTCTCTCTCTCTCTCTCATACTCATACTCATACTCTCGTACTCTCTTTCTTATACTCTCTCTCTGTCTCTTCCTCTCTCTCTAGTATTCTCTCTCACTCTCTCTTTCTTATACTCTTTCTCACACACTCTTTTTCTCTCTCTCTAGTATCTCTCTTTCGCTTTCTCTTTCTCTCTCTAGTACTCTTTCTATCTCATACTCTCTTTCATATTCATTCTCTCTCTCTCTGTCACTCTCTCTAGTACACTCTCTCATAATCTGTCTTTCTCATACTCTTTTTCTCACTCACTCTTTTTCTCTCTCTAGTACTCTCTCACTCTTTGTCTTTCTCTCTCTAGTACTCTCTCTCATACTCTCTTTCATACTCTTTCTCTATCTCTTCCTCTCTAGTACTCTCTCTCTCTCATACTCTCTCTTTCTCATACTCTTATACTCTTTCTCTCTCTCACTCATTCTCTCTCTCTAGTACTCTCTCTCACACACTCTTTCTCTTTCTCTCTCTAGTACTCTCTCATTCTCTCATTCTTCTCTCTCTCTAGTACTCTCATACTCTCTTTCATACTCTTTCTCTTTGTGTGTCTCTTCTTCCCTCTCTCTAGTACTCTCTCTCTCTCATACTCTCAATTTCTCATTCTCTCTCTCTCTCTCTCTCTCTCTCTCTCTCTCTCTCTCTCTCTCTCTTTTCAACCAGTTCTTTTTTTTTGTCACAGTCAAATAACCACAAACCACACGGCTTCCGGCACAGCGTCCTGCTGTTTTGTTTTATTTTATTCAAGATGGAAAAAATAATAATAAACAGGACGGGAAGGGAGTTTCTGTTTAGCTGAAGGTCCAATTCCAACTTCGCTCTGAATAGTTAGGTGGGTTCATATTCGGCCAGCTGACTAAAAAGACCAGGGTAAACCAGAGTTTAGGAGAATCCAGTACATGATGAATTTAATGACTCTGTGGGGTCGTAGTTGCTCTCTGAAATTGGTGGTTTGCTTTCGGACCTTTCATGACCCAACTAGGTAATATCATCAGTGCTCTCCACCATAGCGGTGTTATATAAAAATTGTGGCAAACCCTTTGAACTGCTTAGTCATTTCCCTTTTAGCGGTGAACCTACAACGTAGGTCAACGTAGTCAAACCATGTATTTATTTATTTTTATTTTATTTTATTGAATTTCTATACCGCCCTACTCCCGAAGGACTCAGGGCGGTGAACAGCCACAGAATAAAACTCATAAATACAAAAATTTAAAATAGAATAAAAACGAATTAAATAATTTGGCTGAGACAAATTTAAAATACCCCATAATTTAAAAACAAATTAAAATTTACATTTAAAAAGGGGAGAAGATTTAGGCCAAAGGCCAGCTTGATGAAATAAAAAATGTATAATTGACACTGGGTTTTATTACAGATTTTAGTTGTTATTTATTATTTTATACTAGAAGTTTTAACTGTATATATACCGAGTGCTTTTATTTGTTCTGGTCTAAGACTGTAATAATAAATTGCTGTTGTTGGCCAAGCCTTTAAGATTTTCTTTTTTCTTTTTTTTTTTTATTGAAAAGTTTTTTAAAAAAGCCTTTAAGATTTTATGTGACACAATTCTACCCCATAAAACAGGTACTAAGGTGACGGCATGCTGAGAAAAACAGATAAAATTTAATTTTTGTTCTCCCAGTTTCACCCATGTAGTTCTATTTATACAAATCACAACTGATGATGGAGATTTCATTCCATCAAAAATTATTGGGAAGTGGATTTAGTAACTAGACAACTTTTGACTGCATAGACCCAGACCAAAAAAAAAAAATATATTTTATTGGGTTAAACAACAATCAGTCTCCTGAAAGCATCTACTTTTCAGGCGCCCTCCATATTCTATAAAATATGAATATAGTTCTCAAAAAACGGAGAAAAAAAGGAAGGCTGATCTATCAGATTTTCTAAACTGGAGATGTCTTTCTCGTAGTTATTCTCTTGCCCCCAACCCCAACATTTTAATCAAGGAATCACTAAGGAAGAAATTACACCCCAATCCCTACCGGAAGAGCTCAACCAGTGAGCCAATGTTTAAACATCGCCTGCCTTCAAAAGAGGGGTGAAGAATTAAGGCCGCCTCACTTTCGTACCCACTTGCGATCGCTGTGCAGAGATTGTGACCCCCTAACCCTGTTAATAACATAACAACTGCAGTGATTTGTTTAAAGACGGTCATAAAATGAGGCAAACTCACTTTATAACGGCCTTGCTTGGCGAATTAGAAATGTTGGGCTCAGTTGTGGCTGTTAAATCGAGGACTAGCTGTATAACCACAGCTTACAGTGTTGCCAATAGGTGGTTTTGTGGCCAGTTGACAGAAGCGTGGTTAAACAAGCCACAATAAGCCTACATAGCAGGTATGGTTTAACTAACCACAATTGATGTCCTCAAGCAGCAGAAGAAATATTCCTCATTCTTGATCCTTTTTTTACAGCAAAGATGCTTGGGAGCAGAGGTGGGTTTCAGCAGGTTCTGACCAGTTCTGGAGAACCAGTAGCGGAAATTTTGAGTAGTTCGGAGAACCGGTAGTAAAAATTCTGACTGGCCCCGCCCGCATCTATTCTCTGCCTCCCGAGTCCCAGCTGATTGGGAGGAAATGGGGATTTTGCAGTATCCTTCCCCTGGAGTGGGGTGGGAATGGAGACTTTACAGTATCCTTCCCCTGCCACGCCCACCAAGCCACACCCACCAAACCATGCCACGCCCACCGAGCCACACCCACAGAACCAGTAGTAAAAAGTTTTGAAACCCACCACTGCTTGGGGACCAAACTAGCTTGCAAGTTATGACGATAATTGAGCCCAAAATTTCCATCACTATGAGACTGTTGTTAAGTGGATTTTGCTCCATTTTATAACCTTTCTTGCACAGCAAAGTGAACCGCCGCAGTTATTAAGTGAGTCACACGTTGTTAAGTGAATCTGGCTTCTCCCGTTGACGTTGCTTGTCAGAAGGTCTCAAAACGGGATCACGTGACCTCTGAATTTTAATCGCTTTGACCCTGGGAATGCTGAAATGGTTGCATCTGTGAAAAACAGTCACAAGTCATTTCAGTGCTGTTGCAACATTGAATGGTCACTAAACAAGCTGTTGTAAGTTGAGGACTACCTGAACTGTCACTTTATAATGCCTTGATTAAGGCCTCACTTGGAATATTGTGTCCAGTTTTGATCGCCACGATATAAAAGAGATTCTAGAACAGGGGTCAGCACCTTGCAGCTCCAGAGCCTCATGTGGCTCTTTGGGCCCTCTGCTGTGGCTCCCTGTCAGGTGATCCCACCATTGGCTGGCTCCGCCTCTCGCCCTCCCCTCCCAGTCACTCCTCGCCTGGCCTGAGAAGGTAAGGGCAACAGTGGGGGATGGGAGAAGCGGCCAGGGCAGAGACAGAGAGATACAAAGAGAGGGGGAGAGAGGGAGACATAGAAAGATACAGAGAGAGGGGGGGGGAGAGAGAGAGACATAGAGAGATACAGAGAGGGGGGGAGAGAGACATAGAGAGATACAGAGAGAGAGGGGGAGAGAGAGAGACAGAGAGATACAGAGAGAGAGGGGGAGAGAGAGAGACATAGAAAGATACAGAGAGAGGGGGGGAGAGAGAGAGACATAGAGAGATACAGAGAGGGGGGGAGAGAGACATAGAGAGATACAGAGACAGAGGGGGAGAAAGAGAGACATAGAGAGATACAGAGAGAGGGGGGGAGAGAGAGACATAGAGAGATACAGAGACAGAGGGGGAGAGAGACATAGAGAGATACAGAGAGAGAGGGGGAGAGAGAGAGACATAGAGAGATACAGAGAGAGGGGGGAGAGAGAGACATAGAGAGATACAGAGAGAGAGGGGGGAGAGAGAGAGACATAGAGAGATACAGAGAGAGGGGGGGAGAGAGAGACATAGAGAGATACAGAGAGAGGGGGAGAGAGAGAGAGACATAGAGATACAGAGAGAGGGGAGAGAGAGAGACATAGAGAGATACAGAGAGAGGGGAGAGAGAGAGACATAGAGATACAGAGAGAGGGGAGAGAGAGAGACATAGAGAGATACAGAGAGAGGGGGGAGAGAGACATAGAGAGATACAGAGAGAGAGGGGGAGAGAGAGAGACATAGAGAGATACAGAGAGGGGGGGGAGAGAGACATAGAGAGATACAGAGAGAGAGGGGGGAGAGAGAGAGACATAGAGAGATACAGAGAGAGGGGGGAGAGAGAGATATATAGAGAGATACAGAGAGAGGGGGGAGAGAGACATAGAGAGATACAGAGAGAGAGGGGGAGAGAGAGACATAGAGAGATACAGAGAGAGGGGGGAGAGAGAGACAGAGAGATACAGAGAGAGGGGAGAGAGAGAGAGACATAGAGATACAGAGAGGGGAGAGAGAGAGACATAGAGAGATACAGAGAGAGGGGAGAGAGAGAGAGACATAGAGATACAGAGAGAGGGGAGAGAGAGACATAGAGATACAGAGAGAGGGGGAGAGAGAGACATAGAAAGATACAGAGAGGGGGGGAGAGAGAGAGACATAGAGAGATACAGAGAGGGGGGGAGAGAGACATAGAGAGATACAGAGAGAGGGGGGAGAGAGAGAGAGACAGAGAGAGATACAGAGAGAGAGGGGGGAGAGAGACAGAGAGAGATACAGAGAGAGAGGGGGGAGAGAGAGAGACAGATACAGAGAGAGGGGGGGAGAGAGACATAGAGAGATACAGAGAGAGAGGGGGAGAGAGAGACATAGAGAGATACAGAGAGAGGGGGGAGGAGAGAGACATAGAGAGATACAGAGAGAGAGGGGGGAGAGAGAGAGACATAGAGAGATACAGAGAGAGGGGGGAGAGAGACATAGAGAGATACAGAGAGAGAGGGGGAGAGAGAGAGACAGAGAGATACAGAGAGAGAGGGGGAGAGAGAGAGACATAGAGAGATACAGAGAGAGAGGGGGAGAGAGAGACATAGAGAGATACAGAGAGAGAGGGGGAGAGAGAGACAGAGAGATACAGAGAGAGGGGGGAAGAGAGAGAGACATAGAGAGATACAGAGAGAGAGAGGGAGGGGGGAGGGAGGGAGGGGAAAGAGAGATGTGAAAAGGGTTTTGTGATTCCCGGTGTTTTTTAACAACTGGTTCTCTGCCCTAATGACCAGCAGGGTAGGCGTGGCTGGGGGGGTGTCATGTGACTGGTAGAATTGAGTGACATCGTGTTGGCCACGCCCACCCAGGTTTTGTGACTCCCGGTGTTTTATTTTCTGTTGGAAACGGGTCCAAATGGCTCTTTGAGTGTTTAAGGTTGCAGAACCCTACTCTATAAAGAGTGCAAAGAAGAGCAACCAAGACGATTAGGGGGCAGGAGGCTAAAACATAAAAAAACACAATTGCCGGAATTGGGTATGTCTAGTTTAATGAAAAGAAGAAATAGAAGTGGTCTTCCGATATTTGAGGGGCTGCCCCAAAGAGGAAGGGGTCACCTTATTTTCCAGAAGGCAAGACAAGAAGCAATGGATGAAAACTTATTAAAGAGAGAAGCAGGAATTAAGGAGAAACTTCCTAACAGTGAGCACCAGGGGTGAAATCCAGCAGGTTCCGACAGGTTCTGGTGAACTGGTAGCGGAAATTTTGAGTAGTTCGGAGAACCAGCAAGTGCCACTTCTGGCTGGCCCAAGAGTGGGGTGGGATGGGGATTTTGCAGTATGCTTCCCCTGGAGTGGGGTGGGAATGGGGATTTTGCAGTATCCTTCCCCCAGGAGTGGGGTGGGAATGGGGATTTTGCAGTATCCTTCCCCCAGGAGTGGGGAGGGGAATGGGGATTTTGCAGTATCCTTCCCCTGGAGTGGGGAGGGAATGGGGATTTTGCAGTATCCTTCCCCCAGGAGTGGGGAGGGAATGGGGATTTTGCAGTATCCTTCCCCTGCCACGCCCACCAAGCCATGCCCACAGAACCGGTAGTAAAAAAATTTGGATTTCACCACTGGTGAGAACAATTAATCCGTGGCTTGCCTCCAGAAGTTGTAGATGCTTCCAAGAAGAGACACAACCATCTGTCTGAAACGATGTAGAATCTCCTGCTTGAGCAGGAGAGTTAGACTAGAAGACCTCACAGGCAGTGGTGGGTTTCAAAATTTTTTACTATCGGTTCTGTGGGTGTGGCCTGGTGGGCGTGGCATGGCATGGCCTGGTGGGTGTGGCTTGGGGGGCATGGCAGGGGACGGTTACTGCAAAATCCCCACTTCCTCCCGATCAGCTGGGACTTGGGAGGCAGACAATAGATGGGGGCGGGGCCAGTCAGAATTTTTACTACCAGTTCTGTGGGTGTGGCTTGGTGGGCGTGGCATGGCCTGGCCTGGTGGGCGTGGCTTGGGGGGCATGGCAGGGGACGGTTACTGCAAAATCCCCATTTCCTCCCGATCAGCTGGGACTCGGGAGGCAGAGAATAGATGGGGGCGGGGCCAGTCAGAATTTTCACTACCGGTTCGCCGAACTACTCAAAATTTCCGCTACCGGTTCTCCAGAATTGGTCAGAACCTGCTGAAACCCCCTCTGCTCCCAGATCCCTTCCAAATCTGTTATTCTATACTGCCTGCAACACAGCTGCTTTATGCATTCAATCGCATGGCTGCCGTAGACGGAAGTTCCCCGAAACCAAATTACTGGCTTAATCACCTGCCTCCTTAGATCTGCCGTAATCTACAGCAATCCTTCCCCCCAGAGATCTTAAGATCCTCGAACTGGAGAAACCAAGATTCCCCGCACCCCCCAAGCCCGAGGTCCTTCTTGTGCAAAGCCACAATTTCAAATATGGTTCAAAAGCTCAGGGGAGGGAAAAAAAACCGGGCCAGAGATCAACGTTAATCTTGGCTGTTGCTTGGCTGACCCGTGGCCAGAAGGGGAATGAGTGACCCACCCCGCCAGCCTGTTCCTCCACCGAAGGCCAGGGTGCTTGCAGTAGAAACCACCAAGAGGCCGGAAACGCATGATTTTTCGAGCCAAGATCAGCAAGCCGGAGGAAAAAATTGGGCAGTCCTGTGGTCACAGCACATGATCGTTGGAAACCGTCACTTGGTGATGACTGTTTGCTTTGACGGCTGCTGCAATCTGTGTTGTTGTTGTTGTTTTTTTTCCCCTGCACCGTGTGGCTGTTTCTGCAGCCGCTAGCCCTGGTTTTAGCAGAGCCAGGAAGGTCTAACTGTGATTTGATGAGCAAAGAGAAGCATTTAGAAAGTGTTGGGTGGGAGGCTATTTGCTGCCCCCCTCAGCCGTCGGTTTCACATATTCTTACCACTGCTTCGCTGCGCGCGTATACGCTCACTTCCGCGGATTGCGCCCGACCTCGTAAATGTGGCTAAACAGGACGATATTACGCCAGGACCAGGGGTGAAATGGTTCCCGGTTCAGACTGGTTCGGCCGAACCGGTAGCGATAATGGCCAGTGGTTCAGAGAACCGGTAGCGCCCACCCACCCAGTCATCGTTACCGCCTGGTTTTAAGCAGAAGTAACCTGTTTTTTACCCTGTGTACATGCGCAGAAGGGTTTGCACATGTGCAGAGGGTTTTCGCGTGCACATGATGGGCGCGTGTGAGGGAAGCAATCATGCGCGCATGGCACGTGTACTTCCGAACCGGTAGGGAAGGTAAGTAGATTTCACCCCTGGCCAGGAGGACCGGCCCACCTGCAGTTGCCGCTACCGATTTGCACGAACCGGTCCGAACCTGAATACCACCTCTGGCGCCCCTTGGGCTCGTTCTTATTTAATTGGAAAACCACTCGCTCTCCAAAAAAAAAATTTCCGAGGTCAGGACAGGGAAATTCCTGTCCTTGTTTAACTGAAGAGGTATGTGGGTTTAAAATCATACAATCCGAGGGCTGGATGGGACCCTCAGTGGTCTTCTAGTCCAACCCTCCTCCCCAAGGCAGGACATCTTATTGCATCCCAGACGAATGAATATCCGATCTCTTCTTAGAAACCCTCCAGAGGTGGGGGGGAAATCATTTGTTTTATTATTATTGGTAAATATAACTAATTGACTTGTAAGAAATTGGACTGCATGGAAATAATTGGAAGATTTATGTTCATATTGATTTATATACCAAAAAAAAAAGATAGTTATATCATTTACTGATTTATACCAAAATGTTGGATTTATATTAAACAATTGTAATGTTACGTAACTAACCAATGTGAGGATAGATATAAAAAATAGATGACAATGGGAAGGGGTATAATATAGATGGAAGGGAAAAATTGAATTTGATTATGATTAAGATTAGAGATGAAAATGAAGGGTAATATTGTTTTTTTTTAAAAAAAATAGATAAGGAATACATATGGCAGAAAGAAAACATAGAAATTGTAAACTTAAGGATTGTATGATAAAATGGGCACAAAATATTCAGGAACCAATAATGATGGAAACTTGGGAAAAAATATGGGTTAGAAACGTAAAATTTACGCAAGCACAAAACTTAAGAGAAAATTTTTATAAAATGTTTTATAGATGGCATTTAGATCCTAAAAAGTTGGCTTGTATGTATCCAAATTTACAATCTAAGTGTTGGAGATGTGATTGTGATGATGCCACTTACTATCATATATGGTGGACTTGTAAAAAGGTTAAAGCATTTTGGATTAAAATATGGTGGATTATCCAAAATATTCTTAAAAAGAAGATAAAGTTTACTCCACAATTGTTTTTGCTGGGTATAATCACAGATTGTACGGTTATAGAGACTAAATTGATTTTAAATTTAATTACTGCAGCTAGACTTTTGGTGGCGCAATATTGGAAGAAGGAAGATTTGCCTACTATTGAGGAATGGACCTTAAAAGTAGCGAATCTGGTGGAAATGGCGAAGATTTCGGCATATTTGAAAGATCGCTCACAAGAAAGATATATATCGGAATGGAGAAGATGGATTGATTATATTCAGAACAAATATCTGACTAAAAAGTATCAAATAGCTTACGAATGAATAGAAAAATTAAGAATATTGATGCTTAGTTAGTAAAAGGGGAGTTAAAGTGTGAAGGAGGGGATAGGAATCCTTAGTTTATTAGCTTAGTTTAGCATATGATTGTCAATTGTATACCCTGTATTTTGTTCTGGGAAGTTTGGGGGGGGCGGGGGGGGGAAGGAAGGGAGGCTAGGGATGGGGGAAATACTTGTAAAAATTTTTTTGTTTTTGTTTTTTCTTTCTGTAAAACTCTTCAATAAAAAAAAAAGAATAGAAATTGTAAACTTAATTGAATTGACTAAACATTGTTTAAATTTGTGAACCGGCCAAATACTCTGTTCAAAGAAAATATATTGTGTGTTTGTTTGTATGTGTGCTTGTCTAAATAAATAAAATAAAACTTTTATATATAAAAAAAGAAACTCTCCAGTGAGGGAGTGCCCACAATTTCTGAAGGAAAAGCCATTCCACTGATTAATTGTCCTCGCTGTCAAGAAATTTCTCCTTAGTTCCAGACTGGAATTCTCTTTGGATAAGTTTCCGTGTCCGTTGCTTCTTGTCCTGCTTTCTGGTGCTTTGGAAAATAAATTGACCCCTTCCTCTTCTTAGGGGCAACCCCATAAATATTGGAACACTGCTATCATACCTCCCCTACTCCTGTTTACTAGAGTAGACTATCCAATTCCTGCAACTGTTATTTGTATGTTTTAGCCTCCATTCTTCTAATCATTTTGGTGGCTCTTCTCTGCACTCTTTCCAGAGTCTCAATATCTTTCTTTATATTGCGTTGACCAAAACTTCCTAACAGTGAGGACAATTAACCAGAGGAACAGAAGTTGCCTTCAGAAGTTGTAGGTGCTTCATCACTGGAGGTTTTTAAGTAGAGACCGGACAGCCATTTGTCTGGAAAATGGTATAGGGCAGGGGTCAGCAACCTGCGGCTCTGGAGATGCATACGGCTCTTTGGGCCCTCTGCTGTGGCTCCCTGTCAGGTGATCCCACCACTGGCTGGCTCCCCCTTCCTCGCCCTCCCCTCCCCGTCACTCCTCGCTTGGCCTGAGAAGGTAAGGGCGATGGCGGGAGATGGAGAAACAGCCAGGGCAGAGACATAGAGATACAGAAAGAGGGGGAGAGAGGGAGACATAGAAAGATACAGAGAGAGGGGGAGAGAGAGAGACATAGAGAGATACAGAAAGGGGGGGGGGAGAGAGACATAGAAAGATACAGAGAGAGAGGGGAGAGAGAGACATAGAGAGATACAGAGAGAGGGGGGAGAGAGACATAGAGAGATACAGAGAGAGGGGGGAGAGAGGGAGACATAGAGAGATACAGAGAGAGAGGGAGACATAGAGAGATACAGAAAGAGGGGGGGAGAGGGAGACATAGAGAGATACAGAGAGAGGGGGAGAGAGGGAGACAGATACAGAGAGAGAGGGAGACATAGAGAGATACAGAAAGAGGGGGGAGAGAGACATAGAGAGATACAGAGAGAGGGAGAGAGAGGGAGACATAGAGAGATACAGAAGAGGGGGGAGAGAGAGAGACATAGAGAGATACAGAGGGGGAGAGAGGGAGACATAGAGAGATACAGAAAGAGGGGGGGAGAGAGACACAGAGAGAGGGAGAGAGAGGGAGACATAGAGAGATACACAGAGAGAGGGAGACATAGAGAGATACAGAAAGGGGGGAGAGAGGGAGACATAGAGAGATACAGAGGGGGAGAGAGGGAGACATAGAGAGATACAGAAAGAGGGGGGAGAGAGACACAGAGAGAGGGAGAGAGAGGGAGACATAGAGAGATACACAGAGAGAGGGAGACATAGAGAGATACAGAAAGGGGGGAGAGAGGGAGACATAGAGAGATACAGAGAGAGGGGGAGAGAGGGAGACATAGAGAGATACAGAGAGAGGGGGAGAGAGGGAGACATAGAGAGATACAGAGAGAGGGGAGAGAGGGAGACATAGAGATATACAGAGAGAGAGGGAGAGGGAGAGAGGGAGGGAGGGAAGAGAGAGATATGTAAAAAGGGTTTGGGGGTTTTTTTTATTTTTTTTTTTTTTGATTTTTAAACAAAACATAAAACATAAATCCATCTTCCATTACAATTTCAAACAGTGTGTCGGTCGGTTACAAATCTTTTGTGCTTCATCTCCATATTCAAAATTTACTAGTTATTTAGTTCCTCATATTTTCAAACAAATAAACATCCTCATTTATCCTTTATTTAACAACGGCTTTACCGCTTCGTAAAAATTATTTTCGGGTATTATATTCATAACATTCCTTTCATGTTTCATATTTCATTTCCATGAGAGATACTGTATGTGAAAAGGGTTTTGTGATTCCCGGTGTTTTTTTAACAACTAGGTTCTCTGCCCTAATGACCGGCTGGGTAGGCGTGGCTGGGGGGGATGGTCATGTGACTGGTAGAAGTGAGTGACATCGAGTTGGCCACGCCCACCCAGGTTCTGTGACTCCCGGTGTTTTCTTTTCTGTGGGAAACGGGTCCAAATGGCTCTTTGAGTGTTTAAGGTTACAGTCCCCTGTTATAGGGCCTGCTGCTTGAGGAGGTGGCTGGACTGGATGACCTCCAAGGTCCCTTCCAGCTCTATTCGGATAGATTGATTGAATCACTAGGGTCAGTAACTTGTGACTGTAATAGGCAGGCTCCATTGCAGTCGTAGCTCAAGGACTACCTGTCCTCTCCTGACAGCTTAAGGCTTGCTCTCATCCTCGTAATAATCACGCCTTTACTGCCTCCAGTCAGTGGGTGTTTAAATGCCGCAAACATTTAAGGAATTGTAAATGGGATTTTGAGAGCGCCGGGAGGGATGAGGAGGGCTTGGTGTACCCGCTCATTGGTAATGAATCTTTCCTGCTCCAGATCTTCCCACAATCTGCACAGGAAATTAAACATGGCTCTTAATGATCGGCCTCCTTCTTCCTTCCTCAATGAGAAATCATAACAGAAAATTAAGCTGGGTTGAAGGCTTTATAACCTAATCAGCAAGACAATGAAACAGGAGCCAAAGGATGTTGGCTAGAACAAGGGTAGAGAGGGACATGAAAGGAACGCGGCCTTAGGAAACAGAAACCTTTATTCTTTTACAATAAAAGGTTTTGTTTTGTCTTTTTTTAAAAAGGGAAACAGAGATTTGAGGTGCATCGTCCAAGTCCTTGAATAGGGAGGAAGGGTGACTGAAACCAGTCAGGAATAGGATAGGATTCAGAATAGGATTCAGAATAGAATAAAATAGAATAGGATTAGAAGGAATAGCAATAGCAATAAAATAATAAATATGGATTAGAATAGAATAGAATAGAGTAGAGTAGAGTAGAGTAGAATAGGATTCAGAATAGAGAAGAGTAGAATAGAATAGAATAGAATAGAATAGAATAGAATAGAATAGAACAGAATAGGATTTAGAATAGAATAGGATTTTGAATAGAATAGAGTAGAGTAAAGTAGAGTAGAGTAGAATAGGATTCAGAATAGAATAGGATTCAGAATAGAATAGGATTTTGAATAGAATAGGATTTTGAATAGAATAGAGTAGAGTAGAGTAGAGTAGAGTAGAGTAGAATAGGATTCAGAATAGAATAGGATTTAGAATAGAATAGGATTTTGAATAGAATAGAGTAGAGTAAAGTAGAGTAGAGTAGAATAGGATTCAGAATAGAATAGGATTCAGAATAGAATAGGATTCAGAATAGAATAGGATTTTGAATAGAATAGAGTAAAGTAGAGTAGAGTAGAATAGGATTCAAAATAGAATAGGATTTAGAATAGAGTAGAATAGAGTAGAGTACAATAGAATAGAACAGAACAGAACAGAACAGAATAGAATAGGATTCAGAATAGAATAGGATTTTGAATAGAATAGAGTAGAGTAAAGTAGAGTAGAGTAGAGTAGAATAGGATTCAGAATAGAATAGGACAGTGATGGCTAACCTTTTTGCCATTGCGTGCCAAAAACGGGGGGAGTGTGGGACGGGTCGCAAATGCGTGTGCCCACACCCATAATTCTATGCGCCCTGCCCCCCACGCATGCGCGCACGACCCCCCCCCCGTGCTCCCCCCGCTTTTGGCACACAATGGCATATTGTGCCCGGTAGGCCTGTTTTTTGCTGTCCCCAGGCTCCAGAGCCTCTCTAGGAGCCTGGGGAGGGTGAAAACGGGCTTCCCCACTCTACCCCAGAGGCCCTCCGGAGGCCGAAAACAGCCTGTTTCCCTACTTCTGGTGGGTGGAAAAGGCCCAAAAATCAGCTGGCCAGCATGCATATGTGCGCCAAAGCTGAGCTCGTGTGCCCACCGATATGGCCCTGCGTGCCACCTGTGGCACGCGTGCCATAGGTTCGCCATCACGGGAATAGGATGTAGAGTGGAGTGGAGTGGAGTGGAACGGAACGGAACAGAACAGAACAGAACGCAGAAAAACCTATGCAGAAAAAGAAGCAAAAACTTATTTTCAAACTATCGGCAGCCATATAAACTCTACCACAATATTCAGAATTATTCCAAACAGATTTCTACCCCCCCATCCCCCATTTTTTAAAAATGAGTACATAGTACATTAACCTGCCATGGTGTGTTTTGAAATATTAAATAAATATCAACTGCCAAGCGGTCAGAAAATTCCAAATCGTTTTATAGACATATTTTTTGTGCTTTTGAAACAAGTGGTAGAACTTGTAATTTTTTACAAGTTCAGCCGGTGGGTGTGCCAAGGGGGTGGGTTTATTTGCACGCTTGTTAGCACTGTGTTGCCCGTCCCGCACCCCAGTGCAAATTGCCCCATGAAGCCTGTTTGATAAATTCTGCTAACAGCGGCAAAAATCAGAAAGAGCTTCAGGCTGAAAATGAGAAGAGGAAAAAATTAAAAATAAAGTGTTTTTGCAAAAGGAGCTTATTTTGGTGGAAATCCCCCCCCCCCCCCCCCCGCTTTTGGCATGCAATGGCATGGTAGGACAGTTTTTCGTCCTCCCCAGGCTCCAGAGCCTTTCTGGGAGCCTGGGGAGGGCAAAAACAGCCTTCCCCACCCCCTGGAGGCCCTCTAGAGGCCAGAAACAGCCTGTTTCCTGACTTCTGGTAGGCCCAGAAGGCCTGAAAATCAGCTGGCCAGGGCCTGAGCTAGGGCCACGCTCGCGTGCTCACCGATATGTCTCCGCGTACCACCTGTGGCAAACATGCCATACGTTTGCCATCACAGCCCTATACCATTTCAGACAAATAGCTGTCCAGTCTCTTCTAATAACCTCCAGTGATGGAGAACCCACAAACCTTCCGGTGGCAAGTTGTTCCACTGGTTAATTGTCCTCACTGTCAGGAAATTTATTCTTACTTGTAGTTGTTTCTCTCTTTGATTAGTTTCCATCCGTTGCTTCTTGTCCTGCCCTCAGGGGCTTTGGAGAATAAGTTGACCCCTTCTTCTTTGGGGCAGCCCCTCAAATATTGGAATACTGCTATCATACCCCTCCACCCCCAGTCCTTCTTTTCTAGACGGTCCGTAGCCAATTCCTGCAACTGTTCTTCGTATGTCTTAGCCTGCAGGCCCCTAATCATCTTCGCTGCTTTGACAGATAACTGCGAGAGATCAAACTGTGGCTTTATTGTTTTTTATCTGTTACCCCTGGTTTCTCACTCACTGCATCTTTATTGTTTTAAAAATCAAAGCGAAGGAGGTCTGGAAGAAGGGGAGAAATGGTAAACAGAGAGAAGGACACTTCTATGCAAGGGTTGAATCTTGAGATAGCAGATAAATGAATACAGATATAGATTAACAGAGTTGGAAGAGTCCATGACTGAGGGACAAGTCAAAGAAACAATGATAAAAAATAAAAAATAAAAAAAAATAAAATAATTTGGAGTAACTATTTTGGTCATAGTATTGATTTGGATAATTGGCAGACCCTATGGGGAAAAAATTTAAAAATTACATTAGCTACTTCATATAAGGAAAATTTATATAAGATGTTTTATAGGTGGCACCTCACCCCCCCCCCCCCACAAGATTTAGCACGAATCAATAAGGGAAATTCTTCGGCATGTTGGAACTGCGAGGTGGCTCCGGGGAATTTCTATCATATGTGGTGGGAATGCCCAAAGGCAAAAAAATATTGGAATCTGGCAAAGAGTTGGTTGGAAGAAATTTTGTTAATAAACATAGAAGCCAAACCGGAATTTTTCCTTCTGGGAATGACAGAGGGCAAATGCAAGAAAGAGATAAATTATCTACTGCTGCATATACTTACAGCGGCACGGATAGCCTTTGCACAGAAGTGGAACGAGAAAGAAATACTACTAAAGATTTTCAACTGTGCAGAAATGGATAGACTCACTTTGGAACTCAAGGATAAAAGCGAAACATTGTACTATAAAATCTGGGCAAAATTCTACGAACGGTTAGATAAAAGGAGGATAGCTGAGACAAATGTGTAGAGTTAGACTAGAATTATATATGTTATTATAGATAAATATGTATGTGAATTGTATAGATAGGTAGATGTAGGTATAGATATGTATAATTGTATAGGAATAAGGTATAAATTACTACTATTATACTATGTTTAAATAACGTATAAGGCAGTGTTTCTCAACCTTGGCCGCTGGACGATGTGTGGACTTCAACTCCCAGAATTCCCCAGCCAGGTGGCTGGGGAATTCTGGGAGTTGAAGTCCACACATCGTCCAGCGGCCAAGGTTGAGAAACACTGGTATAAGGTGTAAGGAATATATTATTATACTATCATTAGTATATTATGTATTAACTTAAAGTGTTGGAAGATGCTTGGGACCAGTGATGTCATATCTATGTCCAATGTTTTTAATTTTGGAACTACTAATAAAAAACTTTTAAAAAAAGAAAAGAAAAAAAGAACGGTCCAGATCAGGACGGCAGTGAAATGTCCATCTGCTTTTGATGGGTGATATTTAAAATTACTCCTTTTTGTTGACAGCATCGCCAAGTTCTCCTCTACAGAGATAGTCCTCGGCTTCCAACAGTTCATTTAGTGACCGTTCAAAGTTACAAAAAGTGACTTATGACTGTTTTTCACACTTACGACGGTTGCAGCATTCCCACGTTCCTGCGATCAAAATTCGGACGCTTGGCAACCGGCTCGGATCTATGACGGTTGCAGTGTCGTATAAATACTTCAGTGAAGTCCCCTGTCAGGCCTTCCAGGTAGTCAAGACAAAAAAACATAACCTGTGGAACTAATTCCTCGATTTATGACCGTAAGGGAGCCTACCCATAAAGTGGGTTGTTATGCGACGGACCCAATTTTAGGAACTATTTTTTTTTTGTGTGGTGGTCACTAAGCAAACACTTTTAAGACAGAATACAGGTAGTCCTCGACTTACAATGGTTCATTTAGCAACCGTTTGGACCGTTTAGTGACTTGGGACTGTTTTTTCCCCACTTACGACCGTTGTAGCATCCTTACAATCACGGGATCAAAATTCAGACAGTTGGAAACTGACGATTGCAATGTCCCCGGGGGGGTCACACTCCCCCTTTTACGACCTTTGGACGAGCAACATCAATGAGGAAGCCAGATTCACTTAATAACATGTTGCTAATTTAACAACTGCATTGATTAATTTAACAGCTGTGGCAAGAAAGCTCGTTAAATGGGACAAAACTCACTTAACAACTCTCCTGCTTAGCAACAGGAATGTTGGCGGTCCATCGCGGTCATAAGATGAGGATTTATGTATAATCAAGAGCCGTTCACATGCTTCAGGGGAGAAGTTCTTGGAAGTCAGCTGGGCCCGGCTGGGGAACTCACAGTTGGTGCAAGAAGGAAGTCTGACTTCCTGAAGCTGCAGAAACAGAAACAACTGGTGGGTTGCGATGAATCGGAGGCTGGAAATAAAAAAAAAAGAAAAGAAACCAGATTGCAATCAACTTGAATTTCTCTTGCAGGGAGAAACAATCTGCAGGAAAAAAAAAAAAAGCAACAACAGAGAAATGGAAAAAGGGAAAGACACGATGCTTAGAAATTTCTCCTGCAAGGAGGCTTTGAAAAAAGATTCAGAAATAACATCCTCTCATTTTTTGTATCATTTTCCCCCACTACGCAGTTTTCCTTGTAGGTCCAAACTTGGCCCCTAAAACATACGATGGACGGTTGCAGGAACTGGGCCTGGCTAGTCTAGTGAAGAGAAGGACCAGGGGAGACAGGAGAGCATCTTCCAATATTTGAGGGGCTTTTGCAGAGAGGAGGAAGGGGGTCAAGCTATTTCCAAAGCACCTGAAGGCCAGACAAGGAACAATGGATGGAAACTGATCAAGGAGAGATTCAACTTGGAAATAAGGAGGAATTTCCTGACAGTGAGAGCAATCAACCAGTGGAACACAAGTTGCCTTCAGATGTTGTGGGAGCTTCATCCCTGGAGGCTTTCAAGAAGAGACTGGACTGCCACCTGTCAGAAATGGTGGAGGGTCTCCTGCTTGGGTGGGGGGTTGGACTAGATGACCTCCAAGGTCCCTTCCAACTCTGTTAATCTGTTAAACTGTAAACTTTAACACTTGCGGACTTCAACTCCCAGAATTCCCCAACCAGCCAGCTTCTTCTCTCTCGTCTCTTGGCTGACTCGCCTAACGTGGTTAGTGCACAAACTCACTTCGGGGGTTTACACATAGCATCATAAACACCCCTGTTCAAAATCTAATTTAGGGTTAAGATAGAATAAACCGTTCGAGTCGTACCAATGCAACCAGGGTTATTATTGAGCTAATTCAGCAGATTACACAAACTCGGTATATCGTATTTATGTCCTAATAGAGGTTTGCAGAAAATTTCTGTTCTGTGGACTTTAGAAGAGTGCAGGGGTCTCACTCTGCGATAGGAAAATGTTCAGGGAGAGGGAACAGATGCAACAATCTCTGTGTATTTAACCTAGATAATGATTTCCAGACTAGGCTCCAGAATGGTTTTACATAATCCAAGGTAATTCTAAGGAATGCTGTATATGTGGGTAAGGGTCTTAATATTAACTTCAGGCTACGTGTTAGTTCAGCGTTTCTTAACTTCAACAACTTGAAGATGTGCGGACTGCAACTCCCAGAATTCCCTGGCCAGCATGTTGGAAGATGGATGGACTTCAAATCCCAGAATTCCCCTGCCAAGGTGCTTTGAGATATGTGGACTTCAACTCCCAGAATTCTCTGGCCAGCATGCTTTGAGATGAGTGGACTTCAACTTCCAGAATTCCCTTGCCAGCATGCTTTGAGATGAGTGGACTTCAACTCCCAGAATTCCCTGGCCAGCATGCTTTGAGATGGGTGGACTTCAACTCCCAGAATTCCCCTGCCAGCATGCTTTGAGATGGGTGGACTTCAACTCCCAGAATTCCCCAGCCAGCATGCTCTGAGATGGGTGGACTTCAACTCCCAGAATTCCCCTGCCAAGGTGCTTTGAGATATGTGGACTTCAACTCCCAGAATTCTCTGGCCAGCATGCTTTGAGATGAGTGGACTTCAACTTCCAGAATTCCCTTGCCAGCATGCTTTGAGATGAGTGGACTTCAACTCCCAGAATTCCCCGGCCAGCATGCTTTGAGATGGGTGGACTTCAACTCCCAGAATTCCCCTGCCAGCATGCTTTGAGATGGGTGGACTTCAACTCCCAGAATTCCCCAGCCAGCATGCTCTGAGATGGGTGGACTTCAACTCCCAGAATTCCCCTGCCAGCATGCTTTGAGATGGGTGGACTTCAACTCCCAGAATTCCCCTGCCAGCGTGCTTTGAGATATGTGCACTTCAACTCCCAGAATTCCCCTGCCAAGAAGCTTTGAGATGGGTGGACTTCAACTCCCAGAATTCCCTTGCCAGCGTGCTTTTTTTTTTTTTTTTAAATTTGATTTATATGCCGCCCTTCTCCGGAGACTCAGGGCGGCTTACAATGTGTTAAAGCCTTCATCCTTTTGTATATTTATACAAAGTCAGCTTTGTATAATCCCAGAATTCCCCTGCCAAGATGCTTTGAGATATGAGGACTTCAACTCCCAGAATTCCCCTGCCAAGATGCTCAGAGTTTGTTGAAGTAGGCAGGATGTAGAATTTCCGAATGAATGAATGAACGAACGAACGAACGAATGAATGAGCAAGCCATTATAGTAGATAATAGATGAGTGATTTCTCAACCTTGATCACTTTTCAGATGTGTGGACTTCACCTCCCAGCATTCCCCAGTCAGTAATGGGAGGGGGGAGGGGGAATGCTGGCTGGGGAATTCTGGGAGTTGAAAGTTAAAAGTTATTAGGGTTGACAAACCCTGATCTAGAATAAAGTTGATACTTCCCAAACGGGCTTGGGATGACACACCGCTAAGACGTAGCTCTCATCCAGCCAGCACGGTAGAAAGTTGCAAATCTTTGGGGGTCAGGAGGAAGTGGCCGGCACAGAACTCTGCAGAGGATTGCACACACACCCCTGGGGCAGAATGAGAGCTGAGAGACCCTGCTGTTCTCCAGGCTCCAGCAAAAACTCTGCCACCGCCCACTCTCGCTGGAAAATTGTCCTAAATAAGCACACACAAAAAGGGAAAGGACATGCTTGAAGGGTGGCTCATCATTCAGGCAATTCCTGCATATTGATGATTGTTGATTGTTCTACGAAGATCCGGAACACAGGACTTTTCCAAATTCCTGAAGGAATACTCAAGCGCAGCTGCATAGGAAGGAAGTACTCTGTTCCCAATGACTTATCTGCAATTTTGCTCAACCTGGCAGGGCCCTTTTAAGATCTGTGGACTTCAACTCCCAGAATTCCCCAGCCAGCTACGCTGGCTAGGGAATTCTGGGAGTTGAAGTCCACAGATTTTAAAAGGGCCCTGCCAGATTGAGAAACACAGTGTTAGATCTTCTTAAACTGATGTGCTCCCTGGACTATGGAAAATACAAGTAATCCTCAACATACAACGCTTCATTTAGTGACCGTTCAAAGTTATAACGACAGAACTGGGGAAAAGTGACTTATGATCACGTTTCACACTTAACGACCGTTGTGGCATTCCCTGTGTTCAAAATTCAGACAGTTTTTTTTTTTTTATTTGATTTGTATACCGCCCTACTCCCGAAGGACTCAGGGCGGTGAACAGCCAACAATAAAATACATAGATACACAAAATTTAAAAACCCAATAAAATCAAATTAAATTATTTGGCCCAGACAAATTAAAACACCCCAATAATTTAAAAACAGATTAAAATATTAAATATTTAAAAAGGGAAGAGATTAGGCCAAGCCCGCTTGATGGAATAAAAAGGTCTTCACAGCACGGCGGAAGGAGCGCAGATCCGGGATCAGTTGGCAACTGATTCATGTTTATGACGATTGCAGTGTGCCGGGGTCCTGCGATTCCTTTTTGTGACTTTCTGACAAGCAATAGGGAAGCCAGATTCACTTAACAATGGGGCTTATTAATTTATCCACTGCAGTGATTCGCTTAATGGCGGTGGCCGGAAAGGTCGTAAAATGGGGCAAAACTCAACTTAAGCAACGTCCCGCTTAGCAACGTAAATGTCGGGCTCAATTGTGGTCGTACGTCGAGGATTGGTTGGGCCAGGGGAGGGAAAGGGTGTCTGAGCATATGCAGAATGCACATTCCCAGATTGAGCTACCAATGAGTTTGGTCAGGCTTGGAATAATTGTACAAAGAGGGCCACAATTGTACAAAATTGTACAATTGGCCACAATTTATAAATCGGTTATACAAGTAGTTCTTGACTTAGGACCATAATTGAGCCCAAAATGTACATTGTGAAGGGACGAATGTGTTAAGTCAGTTTTGTCCCATTTTACGAACCTTCTTGTCACATTTGTTAAACAAATCACTGCAGTTGTTAAATGAGTAACACCATTGTTAAGTGAGTCTGACTTCCCCCTTGAGTTTGCTCATCAGAAGGTTGGAAGAGGGAATCACGTGATCCCCGCCGGCACACGACCACCGTCATAAATACGAGTCAGTTGCCAACTGTCTGAATTTTGATCACACGACCATGGGGATGCTTCAACGGTCGTAAGTGTGAAAAAAATGGTCATAAGTCACGTTTTTCAGTGCTGCTGTAACTTTGGACGGTCACTAAATGAACTGTTTGTAAGTCGAGGATCGTCTGTAAATAGCTGACTGGTTTCTCAAATTGTTATCAAAAACATGAGAGTCTTTGCTATTGAGAAGGTATCAAAGGGGCCCAGAAAGAAGGGATTTTGGTGGGAGAAAAGCTTCAACTTGTTTATTTTAGTTGAAACTTGGAAAAATTTATTGCGGTCATGTTTATTTGAACTGAACTAAGGGTGCGGTGGTTGGCTGGAGAAAGAAGGAAGGAAGGAAGGTGGGAGGAAGAGAGTGAAGGAGAGAGAGGGGGGAGAGGGTAGAGGAAGAAAGGAAGGAAGGAAGAAGGAAAGAAAGAAAGAAAGAAAAGAAAGAAGGAAGGAAGGAAGGGAAAAAAGAAAGAAAAAGAGAGAGAAAGAAAGAAAGAAAGAAAGAAAGAAAGAAAGAAAGAAAGAAAGAAAGAAGAAAGAAAGAAAGAAAAGAAAGAACAAAAGAAATAGGAGGGGAGGAATTAGGCTGAAGAAAAAGTAAGGAAGAAATAGAGGAAGGTGTGGAGGGAGAGGGAGAAAAGGAAAGAAGGAAGGAAGGGACAAAAGGAGAGGAGGAATTGGGCTGAAGAAAAAGGAAGAGAGGAATAAAAGAAGGGAGGGAGGTGGGAGGGAGAAAAGGAAAGAAGGAAGGAAGGAAGGGACAAAAGAAGGAGAGGAATTAGGCTGAAGAAAAAGGAAGAAAGAAATAAAGGAAGGGAGGGAGGTGGGAGAGAGAAAAGGAAGGAAGGAAGGAAGGAAGAGAAGGAGGGTTACTTCTGTAAGACATTGTGAAGTTAGAAAGGACCGCTCAAAGTTACAAAGGCACTGAAAAAAGTCACTTATGACCGTTTTTCACACTTATGACCATTGCAGCATCCCTGTGGTCACATGATCAACATTCAGACCCTTGGCCACTGACTCAGATTTGTACTCCTGATCCTCTTTTGCGACCTTCTGACCAGCAAAGACAAGGGGGAAGCCAGATTCACTTAACAACCCTGTTACTCACTTAACAACAGCTTTGATTCACTTAACAAATGTGGAAAGAAAGGCCGTAAAATGGGGCAAAACTGACTTAACCGTGGTCTCGCTGAGCAGCAGAAATTTTGGGCTCAGTTGTGGTCGTAAGTCGAGAACTATCTGTATAAATTTCAGAGAAGCACAACTAAAATGATTAAAGGATCTGGAGACTAAAACATGTGAAGAACAATTGCAGGATTTGGGTCTGGCTAGTCTAAAGAAAAGAAGAATTAGGGGTGACATGATAACCGTAATGCAGTATTTGAGGGGCTGCCCCAAAGAAGAGGAGGGGGTCAATATATTCTCCAAAGCACCAGAAGGCAGGACAAGAAGCAACGGATGGAAACTTACCAAGGAGAGAAGCAACCTGGAATTAAGGAGAAACTTCCTAACAGTGAGGACAATTAACCAGTGGAACGGCTTGCCACTAGATTCTAGTGCAGGGGTCAGCAACCTGTGGCTCCAGAGCCGCATGCGGCTCTTTGGGCCTTCTGCTGTGGCTCCCTGTCAGGTGATCCCACCAATGGCTGGCCCTCCCCTCCCAGTCACTCCCGGCCTGGTCTGAGAAGGTAAGGGTGACGGTGGGGAATAGAGAAGCGGCCAGGGCAGAGACAGAGACATAGAGAGAGAGGGGGAGAGGGGGAGAGAGAGAGACATAGAGAGATAAAGAGAGAGGGGGAGAGAGAGGGAGACAGAGAGAGATACAGAGAGAGAGAGACAGAGAGAGATAAAGAGAGAGGGGGAGAGAGAGAGAGACAGAGAGAGATACAGAGAGAGAGAGAGACAGAGAGAGATAAAGAGAGAGGGGGAGAGAGAGAGAGACAGATACAGAGAGAGAGACAGAGAGAGAAAAAGAGAGAGGGGGAGAGAGAGATACAGAGAGAGAGAGACAGAGAGAGATAAAGAGAGGGGGAGAGAGAGACAGAGAGAGATAAAGAGAGAGGGGGAGAGAGAGAGACAGAGAGAGATACAGAGAGAGAGAGAGACAGAGAGAGATAAAGAGAGAGGGGGAGAGAGAGAGACAGAGAGAGATACAGAGAGAGAGAGATAGAGAGAGATAAAGAGAGAGGGGGAGAGAGAGAGAGACAGAGAGAGAGACAGAGAGAGAGAGACAGAGAGAGATACAGAGAGAGAGAGACAGAGAGAGATAAAGAGAGAGGGGGAGAGAGAGAGAGACAGAGAGAGATACAGAGAGAGAGAGACAGAGAGAGATAAAGAGAGAGGGGGAGAGAGAGAGACAGAGAGAGATAAAGAGAGAGGGGGAGAGAGAGACAGAGAGAGAGACAGAGAGAGATAAAGAGAGGGGGAGAGAGAGAGACACAGAGAGAGACAGAGAGAAAGAGAGATAAAGAGAGAGGGGGAGAGAGAGACAGAGAGAGATACAGAGAGACAGAGAGACAGAGAGAGATAAAGAGAGAGGGGGAGAGAGAGAGACAGAGAGAGATACAGAGAGAGAGAGACAGAGAGAGATAAAGAGAGAGGGGGAGAGAGAGAGACAGAGAGAGATACAGAGAGAGAGAGACAGAGAGAGATAAAGAGAGAGGGGGAGAGAGAGAGACATAGAGAGATACAGAGAGAGGGTGGAGAGAGAAAGACAGAGAGAGATACAGAGAGAGAGAGAGACAGAGAGAGATAAAGAGAGAGGGGGAGAGAGAGACAGAGAGAGATACAGAGAGAGAGAGAGACAGAGAGAGATAAAGAGAGAGGGGGAGAGAGAGAGACAGAGAGAGATACAGAGAGAGAGACAGAGAGAGATAAAGAGAGAGGGGGAGAGAGAGAGACAGAGAGAGATACAGAGAGAGAGAGAGACAGAGAGAGATAAAGAGAGAGGGGGAGAGAGAGAGAGACAGAGAGAGATACAGAGAGAGAGAGAGACAGAGAGAGATAAAGAGAGAGGGGGAGAGAGAGAGACATAGAGAGATACAGAGAGAGGGTGGAGAGAGAGATCTATAGAGAGATACAGGGAGAGGGGGAGAGATGGGGGAAAGAGGGAGGGAGGGGGGAGAGAGATGTGTCAAAAGGATTTTGTGCTTCCCGGTGTTTTTTAACAACTGGTTCTCTGTCCTAATGACCGGCTGGCTAGGTGTGGCTAAGTGGGTCATGTGACTGGTGGAAGTTAGTGACATTGAGTTGGCCACGCCCACCCAGGTTTTGTGGCTCCCGGTGTTTTCTTTTCTGTGGGAAACGGGTTCAATTGGCTCTTTGAATATTTAAGGTTGCAGACCCCTGTTCTAGTGACTAGAAGATGTGGGCGCTCCATCACTGGGGGCTTTTAAGAAGAGACTAGACAGGCACTCACCTGAAATGGTACAGGTTCTCCTGCTTGAGCGGGGGGCTGGACTAGAAGACCTCCAAGGTCCCTTCCGGCTCATTCATTCTGTAACATTGAAAGGAAGCCCCGGGAAGGCAGCATCGGTGAGCCGGGCGGGGAGGGCAAACAGGTGTGGTATGTGCCGTAAGAGAGAGTCTGTTGTGATATATGAGATAATTGTTCCATAAAGAGGGTGTCAGGTTTCGAGGTCATCTCAAATAAATTGCATTTCAAACAAAGTCTTTGAAGGAAAACTCCTATTTATTAAGCATGACATTCTAAAATCCAACTCCATCGGAGCCAACACTGACTTCCAGACCCAAAACCCTCCCTTTCCGTTCCCCACTCCCCTGCACTCATTGGCCATCTTCCAAGTCACTCTACCCCTAATCTACTGCTCCAGCTCAAAGGAATTTCCCCCCTCCCATCCCATCTCCTAGGGGATATTATCTCCAGGGAAAATAAGTAGGTGAAAAGTCAAATGTCCCTTTCCAGACGCCTCCGCTTCTCCTTATGTCAGCACTAGAGTCAATGCAGCTTGAAGTGCTGACAGAGGGGTTGTTTTTCCCACACGAAGGAACTCTGCCTATGCTCTGTGGTCCACAACCTTGGGGTTGGGGGGGGGGTGGGCAGAATTCCTGAAGGCCTGGGCTATTTCCAGAATAGCCGGAGTATAAATTTAAGGGCTTAATTTAAGGACCTCGGATAGGTTGTGTTCTATTTCTAGCTTTCCCTTAAGTGAAAGGATTAGAAGCTCAGGATTGGAAAGGAAACCTGAGCAATTCAAGGAGACGGGAAGATGGATTCCTCAGACCCTGAAGAAGATTTTCAGGACAAACATCGGTAGCTTTGGAATGGCTCCTCCACGTGACCTGGGAGGCTTTAGAAGATACAGGAGGGGGAAAAATCTCATTTCTTGTACTTGGAGATAGATAGATAGATAGATAGATAGATAGATAGATAGATAGATAGATATAGAGATAATTAGATAGATAGATGGATAGATAGATAGGGAGAGATACATAGATAGATAGATAGAGATAGATAGAGATAATTAGATAGATAGATGGATAGATAGATAGGGATAGATAGATAGATAGATAGATAGATAGATAGATAGATAGAGATACATAGATAGATAGATAGATAGATAGAGATAGATAGAGATAATTAGATAGATAGATGGATAGATAGATAGGGAGAGATAGATAGATAGATAGATAGATAGATAGAGATAATTAGAAAGAGAGAGAGAGAGGGAGAGAGAGAGAGAGAGAGAGATTGATAAATAATCAGGAATCCTGGAATGATCCCTATCAGGGCTCCTTGACTAAAATCTCTGCGTCTTCTCGGTGCGTCATCTTCCCTAGCTGAGCTGAAGGATCTTTGGGATGCCAAAGCTTTGGGGCCAACCCTGGCGGGATCACGCGGTCAAATGGCCTTGAAACGGGATCTCTTCGGCCTGGAGATCCCTTCCCTTAATAGGCCGAGAGAGAGATGGGGGGGGGGGTGGGTGCGCTCCGGTTCTTCCCCTGTGCAGGCCAGAGTTTTCATGCCAGCATTTTCTCCTGCAGCAAAAACAGGGAAGGTATTTAAACTATCTTGGCTTGGGTCCAGCGGGTGGGAATTGACTGCAGGGGTCTCCTTCCCTCCAATGGATAAAGACAGATATGGGTGGTGGGGCTGACAGCTGGCCGGCCAAGGGGAAAGCAATCGGGGGGTCTGGGGTTACAATCCGTCTGTTCCAACCCGCTGGCTGGAATTCCTCAAAAAAGAGGAAATTCCTTTCCTTTTCACGGAAGAAATTTCCTTGTTTTCCCCTAATCGCAAAGTAATCACGAAGTACACAGATAGTTCTCGGCTTACAACCGTTTGCTTTTAGGGACTGAAAAAAGACTGTTTTTCCACAGTTAGGACCTTTGCAGCATCCCCATCCTCACGTCATCAAAATTCAGATGCTTGCTCAGCTGACTCGCATTTATGACGGTCTCAGTGTCCCGGGGATGTGTCACGTGATCCCCAGTGGTGGGTTTACAATATTCTTACCACCGGTTCGCCCTGCCTGCACACACTTGCTTTGCGCGTGCGTACCAGGGGTGGTTTCTAAATTTTTTTACTACCAGTTCTGTGGGCGTGGCTTGGTAGGGGGTAATGTGACTGGGTGGGCGTGGCCACTTTTTTTTTTAACTTTTAAAAGCATTTTTTCTACAACCTTAAGAGTTTGCAGAAAAAAATGCTTCTAGAAGCCTCTGACGATCAGGCAACTCAGCTGGGATCGTCAGAGGCTTTTAAAGGCATTTTTTTTTTCTACAACCTCTTCGGCCAAAGAGGTTGCAGAAAAAAAATGCTTTTAAAAGCCTCTGACGATCCCAGGTGAGCCGCGCAATCATCAGAGGCTTTTTTTTTTTTTTTTACTTTTAAAAGCATTTTTTCGGCGGAAGAGGTTGTAGAAAAAATGCTTTTAAAAGTAAAAAAAAAAAAAAAGAAAGAAAGCCTCTGATGAGGTGGGCAGGGTAAGCGAGCGGCGACCGGGACGGGGACCAGTTCAGGGGCGTGGCCAGCCAATGTTATTACCAGTTCTCCGAACTACTACAAATTTTTACTACCGGTTCTTGTGAACTGGTGCGAACCAGGAGCAACCGACCACTGGTATGCATGCCTTCCATGTATGCGCCCGGCCTCAAAAACATGCCTAAATAGGACATCATAGATCCGGGACGGTTAGGCAGGCCTAACCATGATCTCCCACGACGAATACCACCTCTGGTGACCCCCTTTTGCGACCTTCTGACAAGCAAAATCTGTGGGGAAACCAGATTCACTGAACAACCGAGTTACTGACTTATCAACGGCAGTGATTCGCTGAACAACTGCTGCAAGAAAGGTCATAAAACGGGGCTAAACCAGAGGTGGGATTCAGCCGGTTCGCGCCAGTTCGGGAGAACCGGTTGTTAACTTTCTGAGCAGTTTGGTGAACTGGTTGTTGGAAGAAATCATTAGGGCAGAGAACCGGTTGTTAAATTATTTGAATCCCACTACTGGGCCAAAGCCCATTAAATGTCTCACTGAACAACAGAAATCCTGGGCTCAGTTGTGGCCGTAAGTCGAGGACTACTTGTGTACAGTAAAGTAGTCCTCCACTTGTTTAGTGGACAAGTCTTAAAGTCACCAAATTTGGAGGCCTTGCTTAAGTTTAGACTAAATGTTTCCCAACCTCAGGGACTTAAAGTGTGAACTCCAACTCCCAGAATACCCCAGGCTGACTAGGGAATTCTGGGAATTATTATTATTATTATTATTATTATTATTATTATTATTATTATTATTATTATTATTAATCCAATTTATATGCCGCCCTTCTCCATAGACTCAGGGTGGCTTACAATGCATTATAGCAATAGCCTGCATACTTTTTTGTGTATATACCTGCTTATTAGGGCTTTCGGGTCCCCCAAGCGGTGTTGTTCTATACAAAGTCAGCTTATTGCCCCCACAATCTGGGTCCTCATTTTACCTACCTCGAAAGGATGGAAGGCTGAGTCAACCTTGAGCCTGGTGAGATTCGAATTCGCACTAATTGCAGGCAGCTGGCAGCTAAATGCTAGCACTTAACAGCACTTTAGTCCGCTGCACCACCGAGGCTCCATACATAGTCATTGATGTCCATAAAAAGTCATGTGATCAAAATTCAGAGGCTTGGCAACTGACATGTACTTATGGCAGTTGCAATGTCCTGTGGGATCCTGTGATCCTCTTTTTCCAACCTCCCGACAAGATACCAGCTTAAGAACTGCACTGATTCACTTAACAATTTTGTCAAGGAAGGTTGCAAAAGGGAGCAAAGTTCACTTTGCAACTTCCTTGAAATTTGGCACTCGGCGGTGGTCCCAATTTCGAGGACTTATGAAAATTTCCCCAAATTCTGAGAGAAGGAGAAGGGGGCAAGTTACTATGGATAAGCCCCGAGATTATTTTTTTTTTTAATTTGATTTATATGCCGCCCTTCTCCAGAGACTCAGGGCGGCTTACAATGCGTTAAGCAATAGCCTTCATTCTTTTGTATATTTTTATACAAAGTCAGCTTATTGCCCCCACAATCTGGGTCCTCATTTTACCTATCTAAGGTAGGTAAAATGAGGACCCAGATTGTGGGGGCAATAAGCTGACTTTGTATAAAAATATACAAAAGAATGAAGGCTATTGCTTAACGCATTGTAAGGATGGAAGGCTGAGTCAACCTTGATCCTGGTGAGGTTCAAACTTACAGTAATTGCAGGCAGCTGGTGTTAATCACAATGCTATTAGTCTGCTGAGCCACCAGGCCCTTTATTTATTTATTTTAATTTTGTTTTAATGTTTTATGTTTCAACTGGTTGCATTTTTTAGTTTTTAAACTGATTTTTTGGCGCCTTCTAATCTTTGATTGAGAATTGTCTGAAAGATGGACGGCTATACAGGTAGTCCTCGCCTTATGACAATTGAGCCCCAACTATTCAGTGAGACATTCGTTAAGTGAGTTTTGCCCCATTTTACGACCTTCCCTCCCTCGGTTGTTAACTGAAGCACTGCAGTTGATAACTTAGTAACCCGGTTGTTAAGTGAATCTGGCTTCCCTGTTGATTTTGCTTGTCAGAACGTCGCAAAATGGGGTCACGTGACACACACACACACACACTCCCCAGGACTCTGCAACGGTCATAAGTATGAGCCAGTTTGCAAGCATCTGAATTTTGATCATGTGCAAAGGTCGTAACTCTGAAAAACGGTCGTCAGTCCCTTTTTTCAGTGCTGTCGTAACTTTGAAAATGGTCACTCACGAACTGTTGTAAGTCGAGGATTACCTGTATGTAGGTTTTAAATAAAATATAAAATAAAAAATAAAATCCTAACACCCCAGAGCCCAGATTCTCTCGATTAATTTGCACAGTGGCATAAAAATCAGGAATCTGGTGGAGGATTTTCCAGCCCACCAATTTTATAAAGAGCTGCAGCTTGGACAAAAATTTCTGCTTTTTTAATAAAATTAATGAGCCGGGAAAAGTGCCACCCGACCTCTTGGACTAACTCAAACCTCCCTCCAAAGTGTGGCTTAAAAATCAGCTACTGTAGTAGCATAAATTAAAATCACACAATCAGGTGCCCCGAAAGGCTGAATTCACACAACACAATTCAGTGGAAGATTAAACCGGATCCTTTGGCGGGATCTTCAGATTATCTGGAATCAGAGATGTAAAAAGTTACAGGCAGTCCTCAATTTACAACGGTCCACTTAGTGGCCATTCGAAAGGACATTGAAAAAAGCGACTTTTAGGATGGTTATTCGCACTTATGACCCTTGCAACTCACCTACGACCATCATCATCTTTTAACGACGTCATAATCCCTTGCGGATTGGAGTCTAGGTAAATGAATGGAGCCAAGTAATTAATGGCCGGATGCCTTTCCTGTCACCGGCGTGGAGCTTTGTTCAGCAGATACATTCTGTAACCTACACACGATCACATGATCAAAATTCAAACGACTGGCAGGTACTTATGACGGTTGCAGCATCCCAGGGTCACGTGTCCCCCTTTTGCGACCTTCTGACAAGCCAAGTCAAAGGGGAAGCCGGATTCACTTAACAACGGTGTTATGAACTTTTTAACGGCAGGGATTCACTGAAGACGTTTGGCAAGGAAGTTCATAAAGACGGGGTGAAACTCAACAAATGTTTCACTGAGCAACAGATATTTGGGGCTCTGTTATGGTCATAAGTTGAGGACTACCTGTATTATTTTTCTGACTTAGCACAGTGGTTCAACAGACGAATAATGGCTGCAGGAACTGGGCATGGCTAGTCTAGTGAAGAGAAGGACCAGGGGAGACAGGAGAGCATCTTCCAATATTTGGGGGGCTGCCCCAGAGAGGAGGAAGGGAGTCAAGCTATTTTCCAAAGCACCTTTGAAGGCCAGACAAGGAATGATGGATGGAAACCGATCAAGGAGAGATTCAACCTGGAAATAAGGAGGAATTTTCTGACTGTGAGGACAATCGACCCATGGAACAGAAGTTGCCTTCGGAAGTTGTGGGAGCTTCATCACTGGAGGCTTTCAAGAAGAGACTGGGCTGCCATCTGTCAGAAATGATGTAGAGTCTCCTGCTTGTGGGGGGTGGGGTTGGACTAGATGACCTCCAAGGTCCCTTCCAACTCTGTTCATTTGGACTCTCCGATTTCAAGGACGGTCTTAAGCATCAGGAGGTCATGAGGAAAATAAATCTGCATTTGAATGGGTGGCACATTCCTGGGACCCTGGCACGTTTCCCCCAGCCCGGCCAATTTCTAGTAAAACAACCCCGTGGAATGGCTGAGATTCCAGCTCGACGTTCCCCGGTGACCTTTCGGTGCTGCTATGCCAGAGGGGTGCCAAGCTCTCAGTCCCGGCACGCAGGTTGTGCTGGTCTGCGCATGACATTCAGGAGTGCCCATCTTTTGGGCTCTGCACCTGGCCTACAGCTGCCTGCCACTGAGTGATGTGAAGCGGGAATCGGCGGTGCCATTTTGAGAAGGGGAGCTGGATCCGGGCTGCAGTATTCGAGAAGCCAACAGGTGGGAGCAAAGAGACCTAAACGTTTAACCTGCTGCTGCCATCTAGTGTTCATCTGCAATTTAGCAGCCCAGCTATGAGAGCCCTTAAATAGAGATAGTCCGTTACAACCATTTGTTTAATGATCGTTCAAAGTGACGCCGACACTGGAAAAGGTCTGTTTTTCACAGTTATGACCTTTGCCGCATCCTCACGCGATTCAAATTCAGACACTTGGCAGCTGACTCATACTTATGACGGTCTCAGTGTGCCGGGCTCACATGATCCCAGTTTGTTACCTTCTGACCAGCAAAATCAATGGGGAAGGCAGATTCACTTAACAACCTGGTTACTAACATCAACTGAGGCGAGTCGCTTAACAACTGAGGGAAGAAAGGTCGTAAAATGGGGTGAAACGCAATTAAATGTCTCACTTAACAACATACATTTTGGGCTCAATTGTGGTTATAAGTTGAGGACTACTGGTATACCGTAAAGTAATCCTCAATTTACAAGCTTTCTTTTAAAGACTATTCCAAGCTCCCATGACACCAAAAAACTGACTTACAACGGGTCCTCGCGCTTATAACTGTGGCAGCATCCTCATGAACACGTGATCAAAATTTGGGTGTTTGCGCCGTTTCCCAGATCATGTAATCTACATTTGCAACCTTCCCATCTGGCTTCAATGGGGGAAATCCGGATTCATTTAAAGACGGTCGCAAAAGCAGTCATAAAGTCGAGCCCGACTCACTTATCCATTGCCTTGCTTAGCGGCAGGAAATCTCATCCCAGTTGTGGTCGTAAGTTAAGGACTGCCTGTACTACAGCTTGGCTCACATTTGCAAAATGGGGACAATTGTTCCTTTATACCAGGGATCTCCAAACTTGGCAACTTTAAGACTTGTGGACTTCAACTCCCAGAATTCCCCAAAGTCACCAAGTTTGAAGTCCACAAGTCTTAAAGTCACCAAGTTTTGAAGACTACCAAGTTTGAAGACCTTAAAGTCACCATGTTTCTCAACCTCAGCAACTAAGTACGAACTCCAACTCCCAGAATGCCCCAGGCTGACCGGGGAATTCTGGGAATTGATGTCCATAAATCTTAAAGCAGCTGAGGTTGATACCCAATATTGCTTTATACCCAATAATTTCGATACATAACGGTCACTCTATTTATACCAGTAAATCAGACTTTTTTTTTCCAATAAGGAAAGAGCGGTCTGTCAACAGTGAAACCTCCCTATCAGGAGTAGTCTACCTGAAAATATCAAACAGGGGAGGCCAAAAGGGGAGATATATTGCTCCTTTGCTCGACACGACACACCAATTGCTTTTGAAGCTGATGTAAATACTTATTACGCAGATGTTGCAAATAAGATTTCATTATAGATTCCGATTGGATTAAAGGGAAGACTCAGCCGCTCGTGGTCCGTTGCCGTGGCAGCCAACGACAACGAACATTTTGGGGGAAGCCCAAAGGGGAAATGTGAGTCACGCCAGGCACATTGGTGGCACATCTGTGCCAGGGCTTCCGTTCCTCCTCCGGTGTTGCTGCAGCAACGGAGACAAAGAAAACCCGGAGTCATCGTGGTCAGGCTGGTGACTCACCCGCGTGGCCCGTGGTGGAGGCGAAACCACGGAGTCACCCGGTTTGCCCCCGGTGAACCATCACTCGCGCCAGCCATTTGGCAAAGCCCTGGGCGGCCCAGTGGGTAACCCCTGGGGAATGCCAGCCTTTGGAGTCGAAACAGGGCTGCAAATTTGCATGGTCTTCTCATCCCCTGACGACAGATCCTGGTTAGTCAGGAGCAGCAATGGCACGATGTATATATCGCTCCGCCATGTTTTACAGCCGTCTTTAAGCGGTTTACAAATATCAGCCTCTTGCCCCCCCCAACAATCTGGGTCCAGGGGTGGGGGTATCACTTACCTTTGCTACCTGTTTGCTCATACATGCACACTTGCTTCGCTCGCTCGATCGCGCGCCAATTCTGCACATGCGCAGAAGCTTCTTTCTTTCTTTCTTTCTTTCTTTCTTTCTTTCTTTCTTTCTTTATTTATTTATTTATTTATTTATTTATTTATTTAATTCAATTTATATCCCGCCCTTCTCCAAGTGGACTCAGGGCGGTGCACAGCCAGAACTAAAACACATATCAATGCAAAATTTAAAATTATTAAAAGAATTAAATAAATGGCCCAAAAATATAAAACATTGAAAAACTAAAACCCCTTTGACAATTTAAAAAGCTAAAAAACTAAATTAAAAAAAAGGGGGGGGGAGGGTGTTTCACGCCAGCCCTGCTTGATGGAAAAGAAAAGTTTTCAGGACACGGCGAAAAACCCGGAGATCTGATATCCTTCGTATCTCCGGGGGCAAATCGTTCCAGAGGGCAGGAGCTGCCACAGAGAAGGCCCTCTCCCTGGGGGTCGCCAGCCGACATTGCCTGGCTGACGGCACCCTGAGGAGTCCCTCTCTGTGGGCACGTACTGGTCAGTGGGAGGCTATCGGCGGCAGAAGGCGGTCCCGCAAATACCCAGGTCCCATGCCATGCTTTCTGGGAGTTGAGGCAAAACCAGATCGTATTTGATGACATCCGGGCTGGTGGGCGAACTGGTAGCAATCCACCACTGTCTGGGTCCTCATTTTACTGACCTCGGAAGGACGGAAGGCTGAGTCAACCTTGAGCCAGTCAGGATCAAACTGGCACATCATAACTTCACACCATTGCTGGTATAATCATACTTTTCGAAAAGAAGGCAATCTTCTAATATTTGAGGGGTTGCCGCAGAGAGGAGGAAGGGGGTCAACTTATTTTCCAAAGCCCCGGAAGGCATATTTTTAATAAATATTTAAAATATTTTTAAATATTTTAATTGGTTTGTCATCTTAAACTGGGGCCAAATTAATATATATTCTTTTAATTGTTTTTAATGTTTGTATTGTATGTTTTTATCTGGCTGTACACCGCCCTGGGTCCCTTGGGAGAAGGTGCGGTATATAAATTTGAAATAAAATAAAAAAATAAATAAATAAAAAGGCAGGACAGGAAGCAACGGATGGAAACTAATCAAGGAGAGAAGCAACCTGGGATTAAGGAGAAATTTCCTGACAGTGAGGACAATTAACCAGTGGAACAGCTTGCCACCAGAAGTTGTGGGTGCTTCATCACTGGAGATTTTTAAGAAGAGACTGGACAGCTATTCTCCCAAGCACCTGAAAGCCAGAAAAGGAAGAATGGATGGAAACTGACCAAGGAGAGATTCAACCTGGAAATAAGGAGGAATTTTCTGACTGTGAGGACAATCAACCCGTGGAACAGAAGTTGCCTTCGGAAGTTGTGGGAGCTTCATCCCTGGAGGCTTCCAAGAGGAGACAGGACATCTGTCAGAAATGATGCAGGGTCTCCTGCTTGGACAGGGGGTAGGACTAGATGACCTCCAAGGTCCCTTCCAACTCTGTTAATCTATATCTGTATTCGCCTACCTGGTTCAATGCGTTGTGTGAATCAAACCAACGTCCAAGAGAAGTTTGAACGGACTCAGGAGAGGCTGCTTTGGCATGTCACTTGTATTATTCATCTTGTATATCAGAACAAGATATCTTCATTTATCTGCTATCGCAAGATCCAACCCTTGCATAGAAATGTCCTTGCCATCTGTTTACCATTTCTCCCCTTCTTCCAGACCTCCTTCACTTTGATTTTTTTAAAACAATAAAGATGCAGTGAGTGAGAAACCAGGGGTAACATATAAAAAACAATAAAGCCACAGTTTGATCTCTCGCAGTTATCTGTCAAAGCAGCGAAGATGATTAGGGGCCTGCAGGCTAAGACATACGAAGAACAGTTGCAGGAATTGGCTACGGACCGTCTAGAAAAGAAGGACTAGGCGCGGTATGATAGCAATAGTCCAGGATTTGAGGGGCTGCCCCAAAGAAGAGGAGGGGGTCAACTTATTCTCCAAAGCACCAGAAGGCAAGACAAGAAGCAACGGATGGAAACTAATCAAGGAGAGAAGCAACCTGGAATTAAGGAGAAACTTCCTGACAGTGAGGACAATTAACCAGTGGAACAGCTTGCCACCAGAAATTGTGAGTGCTCCATCACTGGAGATTTTTAAGAAGAGACTGGACAGCCACCTGTCTGAAATGGTATGGGGTCTCCTGTTTGAGCAGGGGGCTGGACTAGAAGACCTTCCAGGTTCCCTCCAACTCTGTATTTGGTCATTGTATACCAGAAACAGATATGAAGAGGAACGGTTCAGTCTTCAAAGTGTTAGCCATGAAGGATTTGATCCTGTGCGCATTTGGGTCCAATTCCCTTTGAAAACCATGCAAACTGGTGGCCCTTGCCACATCAGGTGGCGGTGAGTTCCACAGTTTCATTCCCTGCTCGCTTAGCCTGGTTCCTGAATTAATCATGAGAGAAAGCGAGAAAGTTCAGGCTGGGTTTGCAACGTGAAGGGAGCCCCAGAGGGAATCCAAGAGGCTGGGTTGACGCAGCTTGTCAACAACAAACACACAGAGAGAGATAGAGAGGGAGATAGAGAGGGAGAGAGAGAGAGGGAGAGACACACAGACAGAGAGAGAAAGGGAGAGAGAGGGGGGGAGAGAGACAAATAGAGAGAGAGACAGAGAGGGAGAGACAGACAGAGAGAGAGAGAGACAGAGACAGAGACAGAGACAGATAGGGAGAGAGACAGGGAGAGAGGGAGAGAGAGGGAGAGAGAGAGGGAGAGAAGGAGAGGGACAGAGAGACAGAGAGGGAGAGAGAGAGAGGGAGACAGAGAGAGGGGGAGAAAGAAAGAAGGGGAGAGAGACAGAGAAAGAGAGAGGGAAAGAGAGATAAAGAGAGAGAGAGAGGGAGAGACAGAGAGATGGGGGAGAGAGACACACAGAGAGAGGGAGAGAGAGAGAGAGAGAGAGTGACTCTTGGCAGAGTTGATTTTGGGGCAAGTGCAATCGCTAGATCTCCAACCAGCTTTCCTTTGCAAGCCAACCTGTCTGCTGCGGGTTCAAGGAACAGGCAAAACTCAGCTTTAGCAAATGCCAAAAGGCTTGTGATCTTATGCAGATAGCCGACTCCCTCCCCAGGTGAGCCCAGACGAGCCTCTTGTGCAAACAGCCTCCGCCCTGATTCGCACCGTCTGCGCAGGTGAGGGCTCGGCGGAGTGACCAACCCTTCGGATAAACTCAAGACAAACCGGAGTGCCAGGCGGTGCTTTTCATGAGCAACTGATTTCCCTCCTTGCTGCTCGAAATGGTTATTATTATTATTTTGCAGTTTTTAAAATGCTTTCAGGGGCTCCGTGAGAGGTTTGGGGACTGGCGTGGAAGCACGAAGTCCAACCGACTAACTGGCTGGCTGGCTAGCTAGTCTAAAGGAAAGAAGGGTTTTAGAATAGAATAGACTAGAAATAGAATAGAATAGAATAGAATAGAATAGAATAGAATAGAATAGAATAGAATAGAATAGGCTGGACTAGAAGACCTCCAAGGTCCCTTCCAGCTTCTATTCTATTCTATTCTATTCTATTCTATTCTATTCTATTCTATTCTATTCTATTCTATTCTATTCTATTCTATTCTCCTCTCTTCTCTTCTGCCAGAGTGAAAAATCAGGTTTCTTTCAGAAACTTATATTCACACAGTCCACAGAACCTGGATACTGACGTCCTCCATCTTAGCATTTATTATGATGACTTGTTAGACTCTTTTAAACCCCGCCTTTATTATTTTCGTGCGTAACTCAGGTAGAGAACGTATCTAATAGTCCTTCTTCCTCTTATTTTCTACACAACAACAATCCTGTGAGGTGGGTTGGGCTGAGAGAGAGAGAGAGAGAGAGAGAGAGAGAGAGAGAGAGAGAGCAAGAGGCCCCATATCACCCAGCTAGCATTCATGGTTAAGCAGGACTAGAATTCACCGTCTCCTGGTGTTTGGCCCAAAGTCACCCAATCGACTTTTATTCCTAACGTGGAACTAGAAGTCACCATCTCCTAGTGATTGGCCCAAAGGCACCCAGTTGGCTTTCATGCCTTAAGACAGAACTCATCATCTCCTGGTGATTGGATCAAAGTTACCTAGACATCTTTCATGCCTAAGGTGGGACTAGAACTCACTGTCTCCTAGTGATTGACCCAAAGGCACCCAAATGGCTTTCATGGCTAAGCAGGACTAGAATTCACCATCTCCTGGTGATTGACCGAAAGTCACCCAGCTGACTTTTATTCCTAAAGCAGAACTAGAACTCACCATCTCCTAGTGATTGGCCCAAAGGCACCCAGTTGGCTTTCATGCCTTAAGACAGGACTAGAACTCACCATCTCCTGGTGATTGGACCAAAGTTACCTAGACATCTTTCATGCCTAAGGTGGGACTAGAACTCACTGTCTCCTAGTGATTGACCCAAAGGCACCCAAATGGCTTTCATGGCTAAGCAGGACTAGAATTCACCATCTCCTGGTGATTGACCGAAAGTCACCCAGCTGACTTTTATTCCTAAAGCAGAACTAGAACTCACCATCTCCTAGTGATTGGCCCAAAGGCACCCAGTTGGCTTTCATGCCTTAAGACAGGACTAGAACTCACCATCTCCTGGTGATTGGACCAAAGTTATCTAGACATCTGTCATGCCTAAAGTGGGACTAGAACTCACTGTCTCCCAGTTTCTACCCTGTGTGCCTTGAGCACTAGACCGAACTGGCTCTCTTCTCATACAATGATAGAGTCGGAAGGGATCGTGAAGGTCTTCTAGTCCAACCCTCTGCTGGTCCTGCACCCTTAATCATAGGAATATCCACCTGCAAGCGAAGTCTATCCAAGGCTGAGAACTTCCTCATGAGAAAAATGTATTAAAAATTGAGATTTATTTAAAAAAAAACTGGCCTCCACCACAGCTAACAGGAAACGAGTGGTTGTTTTTTTTTAGCTACGATCTCGTGATCTCTTTCGGTGGATCTCTCTCTCAGGGATTGGCTCGAAACTGGCCTGCAGTGAAGAATGAGGGATTAACCAAAAGAAGAAAAGTACTCCATTACCAATGGTGCTGTCAGGGCAGGGTTTGGTGGAGATGGGTGGGAAGGGAAGCTGCAGAAGACAAAAAGCTGCCCCGTTTTGAAGGGAGAGGATGCCCGCTGACATCTGAGGAAGCCTCTTAAATCCAGTCAAACAAGCATCTCCATTCAACCTTGGAGCCAACCGGAGAGAAGAATTTGCTCGTGTAATCGCGCCTTGATACTGTGGAACTCCCTGCCACAAGAAGATGCAGATGACTGAGGCTTGCGATCCGAATGACTAAAAACAAAAGTATTTGAAATAGGAAGGGCTGCCAACGCCTTTCGACTACACCAAGCTCTGCCTTGTTCACCTTTGCCCGTCTTAAATGCAGCTGAGCAGGGCAGCTCCTTCTCGGAGGCCAGGGGACATGGCCAAGCACCATGGGATGTTTGGTTAGCACCAGCCAGGGTGTTTTTGAAGTGGGTAAAGTGGGAGTTATTATCTCTGTCCATGCTCCCAGGCCAAGCTCCGTTTTCAGCGTACAAGTCAGGAAAGAAAGGAAGAAAAAAAAAGATAAATGAACGACGAGGGAATTATAGCAACAGCACTTAGACTTATATGCCGCTTTACAGTGCTTTACAGCCCTCTCTAAGTGCCTTACAGAATCAGCCTCTCGCCCCCAACAATCTGGGACCTCATTTTACCCACCTCGGAAGGATGGAAGGCTGCATCAACCTGAAGGAAGGAAGGAAGGAAGGAAGGAAGGAAGGAAGGAAGGAAGGAAGGAAGGAAGGAGGGAAGGAAGGAAATAGCAATAGCATTTAAGACTTATATACAACTTCACAGTGCTTTAGAGCCCCTTCTAAGCAGTTCACAGAGTCAGCCTCTTGCCCCCAACAATGTGGGTCCTCTTTTTATCCAGGAAGGAAGGAAGGAAGGAAGGAAGGAAGGAAGGAAGGAAGGAAGGAAGGAAGGAAGGAGCTTCATCACTTGAGACTTTCAAGAAGAGATTGTCAGAAGTGGTGTAGGGTCTCCTGCTTGGGCGGGGGGTTGGACTAGATGACCTACAAGGTCCCTTCCAACTCTGTTAATCTGTAAAGGAAGGAAGGAAGGAAGGAAGGAAGGAAGGAAGGAAGGAAGGAAGGAAAAGCAGAAAGGGAAGGGAAGGGAGACATAACCATAGAAAAGAAAGGGAAAATTCACCACCACAAAAATTGTTTCAGAAAGAACTGGAGATGCTTGTTTTATACCAGCCAATAACTGAAATAAGTATGATTTATTTATGTTGATTTATCAGATTTGTACACCCAAAACTTTTATTTTTTTACAAATATGCTACTGACAGAGTTGTCTTCAAGAGCAAACCCTTTCTGATGGCTGTAGCGCAATCTGGAAGAAGCCAAGAGAGAGAGAGAGAGAGAAAGCAACTTAGAACTAAGGAGAAATTTCCTGACAGTGAGAACAATTAAGCAGTGGATTAATTAACTGTTTGCCTCCAGAAGTTGGGAATGCTTCAACACTGGATGTTGGATAACCATTTATCTGAAGTGGTATAAGGTTTCCTGCCTGGGTAGGGGATCTCTTCCAACTCTGTTATTTTATATTCTATAAAGGAAGGAAGGAAGGAAGGAAGGAAGGAAGGAAGGAAGGAAGGAAGGAAGGAAGGAAGGAAGGAAGGAAGGTTGCTAGAGAGAGAGAGAGAGACAGAAAGAGAGAGTGCTAGAGAGAGAAAGAGAGAATGCTAGAGAGAGAGAGGAAAAAAAGACAGAGAAAGAGAATGAGTGCTAGAGAAGGAGATGGAAAGACAGAAAGAGAGAGAGAGAGAGCGAGAGAGAGAAAGAGAGAATGCTAGAGAGAGGGGGGGAAAAAGACAGAGAAAGAGAATGAGTGCTAGAGAAGGAGACGGAAAGACAGAAAGAGAGAGAGAGAGAGAGAGAAAGAGAGAATGCTAGAGAGAGAGAGGAAAAAAAGACAGAGAAAGAGAATGAGTGCTAGAGAAGGAGATGGAAAGACAGAAAGAAAGAGAGAGAGTGCTGGAGAGAGAGAGAGAGAACTGCAGCTGAGGAAGTGTGTGTGTTTGTGTGGGTTTCTCTCTTCAGGGAGGGGTGGGGGGAAAAAAGTTTCTCCAGAACCTGCAAATGTGCAGAGCCTTTCTGGTCCTCCTGACCCAGCAGAATAAATTCCCTTTTATTGGGAGACTGGCAGAAGGAAACACCCAGAGCTCGTGGTTCCTTTTCTTCTTCTTCTTCTAAAAAAATAATAAAAATAACTCGAGTTTGGATGAGTCACTGCCAAACCTGTTCTGTTTCTCTCTCTCTCTTTCACACACGCACTGCAGAAGAATGCAGCTGGGTGGGGCGCCCCCCCCCCACAATGCCCCCCCCACAATGCTGGATTCCCAAAAATGAATTCCAGATGTGGGGCCGAGAAGCCAGCTTCCCTCTGCCTTCCCCAGTTGTGCACACTTGGGTGAAAAGTTTCTGGAGTTTTAACCCGTTCTTTCCCAGAGGAGGGCTTCCTTTGTGGGTCAGCCGCGCCCCATAAGCAGGGCCTGGGAGGGCAGAAGAGCTAAGAACTTCAAAGTTTGTGCTGAAGAATTTTTGGAAAGGCGCCCAAATTTCACAGCCAGCCCCCAACTTCACTGCGGCCGAGTTGTTTTCGTTTGAAAGGAACCATCCGGGCGAAGCGTTGATCCAATTTATTCCAACATTTGCAGCTGTTTTATCCTCTCCCCCACCAATCCCCACATCTATTTCTTCGTTTCATTTTTTTTTAATTGAGGGATTTGAGCAATATTTGAAAAAACAGCCTGTCTCCCTCGGAGAGGCTCATTCTGGTCCCCACAAAGAGCAGGGGGCTCTGACTTTGGCAATTTTAAGACTTGGGGACTTCGACTCCCAGAATTCCCCCAGCCAGCATGTGCTGGCTGGAGAATTCTGGGAGTTGAAGTCCATAAGTTGCCAAGGTTGGAGAACGGCTGGGGAATTCTGGGAGTTGAAGTCCCCAAGTCTTAAAAGTTGCCAAGGTGGGAGACCAGCTGGGGAATTCTGGGAGTTGAAGTCCATAAGTTGCCAAGGTTGGAGAACGGCTGGGGAATTCTGGGAGTTGAAGTCCTCAAGTCTTAAAGTTGCCAAGGTTGGAGAATTAATATTATTTTTTCTTCTTCTTCTTCTTCTTCTTCTTCTTCTTCTTCTTCTTCTTCTTCTTCTTCTTCTTCTTCACCCTTCTTCTTCTTCTTCTCTTCCTCCTCCTCCCTCCCTCCCCTCCTCTTCTTTCTCCTTAAATTATCTTTCATTCTTTTTCTTGTTCTTCATTGGGAATTTTCCCGCTCGTCCTCCTGGAATTATTCTTCAAAGACATTGAGAACTATCTTCTTCTTTTTTTTCCACATGGCGCGAGGGATATTGGGAATTCCAGCTGCAAAGGAGCAGCTGATCCTGCAGGAGAAGACACCAACCCCCAGAAAGGACTTACTCCATTGCACGGAGGTCTTGAAATGAGCTCAGTGGTTTAAAATCCCAGGAAAAAACATGCAAAAAAGAGAGAGAGAGAGAGAGAGAGAGAGAGAGAAGAATTTTGCAGGGCGGAGTCCATCTCTTCCTCCATCTCTTTGTCCCCCACTCCAATTGGGGTTTTGGCCAGGATATGAAATGCCCCTCCAATCGGTGTCCGAGACTGACCCGCTTAACAGGATGCAGGGTTGAATCACTCTTGGGGGGGAGGGGCAGCCGCCAGATGGAGGCAATTAGTCCTCTTGCCAGCCAACTCCCCCCTCCCCCCCCGCCCTATGGCCCTTGTCCCAAAGAAGGGAAGGGCACGGAGGGAAGACAGGAAGGAAGAAAAGGAGGTGGGGAAACAGGCAGGCCGAGCTCACTCTTTGCACTCAGCAGGGGAGTTTCCCCTTCATGGCATCACCCCGCAGAATCCCTGGTTTAGTCAGGCTGGGGTTGATGAATGACCTGGCTGCAGATATATTATATTATATTTATATTTATTATATTTCTATACTGCCTTTCTCCCGTAGGGATCAAGGAGGTGTACAGTCAAGAAAAATATAGATACACAAACTTCATAAAATTGCTGATTAAAATTATTATTATAACATAGTTGGGCCCAATTAAATAGAACCTAAAATTAGATAACATTTTAAAAACATTCACATGTTCAATAATAAGGGAGATAAGGGAGTTTGCTGGACTTGTTGCTTCAGAAGTCTCGTGCCGGTTTTCGAGACGTTGAACCTTCTCTGCACGACTGACTGCGGCAGGATGACAGAGTCCCCCAAAATGGCATGGAAAGTCATGCAAATTAAGGTTAATTAATAAAACTTTTCATTTCATGCGCCTCTGGAGGTTTGCCGTCAGGTGAGAAAGATCAGGGCCGCACCTGAAAGTTCAATTCAGCTGCTTTATTGCTAAAAGCCTACGCGCAGGAATTTTCTCAACGGACGGATAGCGCTTGTTTAGGAGTTAGATAAGAATCAATGTCACTCGAGGGACGTTGGGTTTAGTTCACTTGTGGCTATGTAGGGATTCTAGGCTGATCCCTTTTTTGACGCCGCCTCTGCCCAGGTTCTCCTTCTCCTACAATTGTGCGCACTAAAGGCCAAGTTTCAAGTCCTGGTGATTTCATGGGGAGTGTAGTTCTTGCCTTACGAGCACAATTGGGCCCCAAATTTCCAATGTACTCCCAGAATGCAATGTTTCTCAACTTCGGCATCTTTAAAAAGGATGGACTTCAACTCCCAGAATGCTGTGTTTCTCAACTCCCAGAATGCTGGGTTTCTCAACTTGAAGAGGGGTAGACTTCAACTCCCAGAATGCAATATTTCTCAACTCCGTCAACTTTAAGAGGGGTGGACTTCAACCCCCAGAATGCAGTGTTTCTCAACTTCCTCAACTTTAAGAGGGGTAGACTTCAACTCCCAGAATGCAGTGTTTCTCAACTTCGGCATCTTTAAGAAGGGTAGACTACAACTCCCAGAATTCCTCAGCCAGCCAAGCTGGCTGAGGAATTCTGGGAGTTGCAATCTACCCGTCTTAAACTTTCCAGGTTGAGAAAGAATGGTTTAATATTTGACCTAAAGGGAAAATAACTTACTGACTCATCGTATGACGGCAACTGCCCTTGATCAGTTTAATTTAAATCAATATCTATATTAAATCAAACAAGACTTTTCGTTCTGGCCACACCCTCCTCTTTGTCTCAGCCTGTCTAAGTTTGAACACTTCAAAAGTCCACCTCCAAGAAAAACAAGGCTCCGAGAGAAAAGGTGAGCTGTCTGGATGCTAGCAAATTAGGGGCTTTATTGCATCCTCTGTTGGTTGGTCTGTAGCAAATTAGGTAACGCCAGTTACGATTTTGGGCTTAGCGTGAATCCAAACCCTGGTTGAGATCCGATTCCCAAGCCGCAGCACTTCCTTTAAAGGCATTTTTTGGAGTTGGAGACCGAACCTTGGTTGACAGGGAGTATTTTGCTCGAGTCTCTTTGAACCTCTGAACCTCTACGATCTGCCGACGGTTCAGGCAAGCCTAGGAAATTAGATTGAGTCAACCCAGATTAATTTATAGTTAGCCGCATTGTGCAAAAAAAAAAACATGTTCTGTCTGCAATTGCAATTTGTTAATAGAATTGCTCAAGGTTGGGGTTGCTTTGCAGTTGCTTTGGCTGCAACCTGGACCTCAGGGACGAATTGGCTCCCATGCAGAATTGAACAAGAATTTAAATAGCAAGAGTTGGAAGGGACCTTGGAGGTCTTCTAGTCCAACCCCTTGCTTAAACAGGAGACCGTACCATTTCAGACCAATGGCTGTCCAATTGCTTCTTAAACACTTCCAGTGTTGGAGCATTCACAACTTCTGAAAGGCAAGTTCCTCTGGTCGATTATTCTGTCAGAAAATTCCTCCTTAGTTCCTAGGTGGCTTCTCTGCTTGATTAGTTTCCATCCGTTAGTCACCACACTATAAAAAAGATGTGGAGACTCTAGAAAAAGTGCAGAGAAGAGCAACCAAGATGATAAGGGAACTGGAGGCTGAAACATACAATGAACGGTTGCAGGAACTGGGCATGGCTGGTCTAGAGAGGAGAAGGACCAGGGGAGACAGGAGAGCATCTTCCAATACTTGAGGGGCTGCCCCAGAGAGGAGGAAGGGGGTCAAGCTATTTTCCAAAGCATCCAAAGGCCAGACAAGGAAGAATGGATGGAAACTGACCAAGGAGAGATTCAACCTGGAAATAAGGAGAAATTTCCTGACAGTGAGAACAATCAACCCATAGAACAGAAGTTGCTGGCTAACAAATCAAAGAGGAAGGGAAGGAGGGAGGGAGGAGAGATAGGTAAAGGTTAGAATGGAGGAGAAAAAGAGAAAGGAGAAAGAAAGAGAAGAAAGAAAGAGAAAGAAAAGAGAGAGAGAGAAAAAGAAGAAAGAAAGAAAGAAAAAGAAAGAAAGAAAAGAGAGAGAAAAAGAAGAAAGAAAAAGAAAAGGGAGAGAAAGAGAAGAAAGAAAGAAAGAAAGAAAGAAAGAAAGAAAGAAAGAAAGAAAGAAAGAAAGAAAGATATTGAGACTAGAAAAAGTGCAGAGAAGAGCAACCAGGGTGATGAGGGGACTGGAGACTAAAACATACGATGAACGGTTGCAGGAACTGAGTTATGTCTAGTCTAGTGAAGAGAAGGACCAGGGGAGACAGGAGAGCATCTTCCAATATTTGAGGGGCTGCCCCAGAGAGGAGGAAGGGGGTCAAGCTATTTTCCAAGGCACCTGAAGGCCAGACAAGGAAGAATGGATGGAAACTGATCAAGGAGAGATTCAACCTGGAAATAAGGAGGAATTTCCTGACAGTGAGAACAATCAACCCATGGAACAGAAGTTGCCTTCGGAAGTTGTGGGAGCTTCATCCCTGGAAGCTTTCAAGAAGAGACTGAACTGCCATCTCTCAGAAATGGTGTAGGATCTCCTGCTTGGGTGGGGGGTTGAACTAGATGACCTACAAGGTCCCTTCCCACTCTGTTAATCTTTTAAATCTGTTAAATATTGGAAGATGCTCCCATGTCTCCCCTGATCCTTCTCTTCCCTAGAGTAGCCAGGCCCAGTTCCTGCAACCGTTCATTGTATGTTTGAGCCTCCAGTCCCCTCATCATCCTGGTTTCTCTTCTCTGCACTCTTTCTAGAGTCTCAGCATCTTTTTTATAGTGTGGTGACCAAAACTGGATGCAGGAGTCCAAGTGTGGCCTTATCAAGGCATTATAAAGTAGTACTAAAACTTCACACGATCTGCACAAACACACTTCGAAGACACGCTCGCTGCAGAGGAAAACGACGCTCGTTGCAGAGGAAAACGTAGCCCTGATTGCACAAAGGGGCTTCGGGAGATTTGTGGCTGCAGATAAGGGATAACAATTTCTAATTTTTCATTCCAATCAGTCCTTTGGCGTTCCCTGCCATTTTGGTCCTTTTTTAGTAGATAGTCCTTGACTTATGACCACTTATGACTTATGACTTGGGACTTATAGATCCCCAAAGTTGCTAAATGAGCTAAATTGCCCCCAAATTGCGACAAATCGTTTTATTTCTCTGTTGCAGGAAGTTGCACAGGAAATCTCCCGATGTGCTGAGAGCTCCCAGAATCCCCCGTTGCGGGAAAGTCTGCTTCACCCAGATGGGTCGAAGGTCTGAGATAAGGCAGGCCTGACTTTCCAGCTTGTTCAGTTCAGGCCTGAAAGAGGCAGGTGGGTGGGTGGAGATAGATGACGCCGGATTTCACTGCCAGACTCGTTTCTGGATTCCGGTGCCCCGTCATCCTGGCTCAATTCTCCGGGGAAGTGGGGAGCTTTGCGTGGTTTCTGGAGAAAGCGCCATCCTCGATTCAAGAGATTTCTGCTTTATCTGAAAGTAAGGTAAAGGTACAGATGTGCTAGATGTTCCCGACTCTAGGGGGCGGTGCTCATCTCCGTTTCAAAGCCGAAGAGCCAGCGCTGTCCGAAGACGTCTCCGTGGTCCTGTGGCCGGCATGACTCAACGCCAAAGGCGCACGGAACGCTGTTCCCTTCCCACCAAAGGTGGTCCCTATTTTCCTACTTCCATTTTTTACCTGCTTTCGAACTGCTAGGTTGGCAGAAGCTGGGACAAGTCACGGGAGCGCACCCCGTTACACGGATTACACTAGGGATTCGAACCGCTGAACTGCCGATCGACAGCTCAGCGTCTTAGCCACTGAGCCACCGTTGTTAGCTAGGACACATTTCCTACATTTCGATTTCTCCTAGAGAGGTCAGTTTCTGCTTTCCTTGATTTAAACCAGGGATCTCCAAACTTGGCGACTTTTAAGACTTGTGAACTTCAAGTCCCAGAATTCCCTAGACAGCTATGTAGTGCTGGGAGGATGTGAGAGCATAGAGACTTAAAAGAAGGTAGAGATTTTCCTAGAGAGGTCAGTTTCTGCTTTCCTTGGTTTAAAACTGACCTCTCTAGGAGAATCACTACCCTCTTTATGCTTTTGCACCCACCCATCACTGCATGGCCGGCTGGGGAATTCTGGGACTTGAAGTCCCCCAGTCTTAAAGTTGCCAAGTTTGGGAACCCCTGGTCTGGTGGTGAAGGCCAAGCAGCAGGCCCCGAGTTCAAGTCCCGCCTTCGCCACAAAAGCTGGCTGCGTGACTTTAGGCGCCATTCTCTCTCTCTCTCTCTCTCTCTCTCAGTCCAACCCACCTCACAGGGATGTTTTTGTTGTGGGGAAAATAGGAGGAGGAAGGAGCATCGTGTGTGTTCGCTGCCTCGAGTCATTTGTAAAAATAACAAAAGCAAGATACAAATAAAAGAAAATAAATGGAAAAAGTCCCTTCACTTCCAGGCAATGACAAAATCTAGCAATTACCTGGGGTTGAGACGGTGGGAACAGAAACAATGGAAACGACAGCTTATAATTTGCGGCTCGCTTCAGAGCGTTAGAAATACGAGCCAGCTGTTGATTGGCAAAGGGGAAGTTGGCGCCCGTCCTGCAGGCACCTTTGCCAAAACAGATGCCGAAGCTTGCCAGGCGCACAAAGGAGCCAGGTGCTGCACAAAACACAGGCAAGCCAACTTTGGCTCCTGTAAAACTTAAGCAGCCCCACTTTAAACACTGCGATGGGTGTCGTCCCACCATTGCATGGCAGAGCCCGGCTAGAGAGGCAACTGCACTTAAAAAGGTTGTTTAAAAACCCGTTCGCTATATTTTTTTTTTTCTTTCATAAATATGTTATGACGGGCCAAAATAACAGGATTTAAGAGTTTGGAAGGGACATTTGGAGGTCTTCTAGTCCAACCCCTTGCTCAGACAGGAGACCCTATACCAGTGATGGCTAACCTTTTTGCCATCGCGTGCCAAAAGTGGGAGGAGCGCGGGGGGGGCACACACGTGTGTGCCCACACCCATAATTCAACCCCTCCCACGCATGCACGCGCCACCCCTCCTCCCCCACTCCTTACACTTTTGGCACGGTGGGCCTGGTAGGCCCGTTTTCCACCCTCCCCAGGTTCCAGAGGCTTTTTTGGAGCCTGGGGAGGGCCAAAACAGCCTTCCCCAGCCCTCTGGAGGCCCTCCAGAGGCCGAAAATGGCCTGTTTCCCAACTTCCAGTGGGCCCACAAGGCCCCAAAAAATCAGCTGGCCGGCCTGTGCAGTTGTGCCGGAGCTCAGCTAGGGCAACGCTCGCGTGCCCACCGATATTATTTATTTATTTATTTATTTATTTATTTATTTATTTATTTATTTATTATTCAAACTTCTATACCGCCCTTCTCCTTTCGGACTCAGGGCGGTGAACAGCCAAAATAAAAACATTTATACATAACGTTACAGTTAAAAATAGATTTAAAATAATTAAATAAATTTGGCCCGTAATTTAAAACTTGTCAATTTAAAATCCGTATCAAATTTTAAAACCAACCATAAAATCAAGACAGACCGGCTAACTGAAAAAAGTAAGTTTTTAGGGCCCGACGAAAAGTCCGGAGGTCTGGGATCACTCGTATCTCTGGGGGGAGGTTGTTCCATAGGGTAGGTGCCGCCACAGAGAAGGCTCTCCCCCTGGGGGTCGCCAGCCGACATTGTCTGGCCGACGGTACCCTGAGGAGGCCCTCTCTGTGGGAGCGAACTGGCCGGTGGGAGGCAATTGGTGGCAGAAGACGGTCCCGTAAGTACCCCGGCCCTAAGCCAAGGAGCGCTTTAAAGGTGATCACCAACACCTTGAAGCACACCCGGAAGTCCACTGGAAGCCAATGCAGCTCGCGCAGGAGAGGAGTCACATGGGAGCGCCCCGTCGCTCCCATAATCTCCCGCGCAGCCGCATTCTGCACCAGTTGGAGCCTCCAGGTGTACCCCAAGGGGACCCCCATGTAGAGAGCGTTACAATAGTCCAGTTGAGAGGTGACGAGTGCTTGAGTGACTGTGCGTAGGGAGTCCCGGTCCAGAAAGGGACGCAACTGGCGAATCAGGCGAACCTGATATGGTTCCGGGTGCCACCTGTGGCATAGGTTCGCCATCACGGCCCTATACGGTTTCAGACAAAGGCCATCCAATCTCTTCTTAAAAACCTCCGGTGATGGGAGCACCCCACAATTTCAGGAGGCAAAACGAGCCCACTGATGTAATTGTTGTGTCAGGAAATTTCTCCTTGCTTTTCTCTCTTTGGTTAGTTTCCAAGCATTGTTTCTTGTCCTGCCTTCTGGGGCTTTGGAGAATAATTTGACCCTCCCCTCTTCTTTGTGGCAGCCCCACAAATATTGGAAGACTGCTATTGTGTCACCCCTGGCCCTTCATTAAACTGGACCTACCCGATTCCTGAAACTGTTCTTCATATATTTTCGTCTCCAGGCCCTTAATCCTCTTTGTTGCTCTTCTCTGCACTCTTTCCAATATTTTTTTTTTATGTTACGTCGACCAAAACTAGACGCAGTATTCAAAGTGTGATCTTAGCAAGGCCTTATAAAACTAGAAAACAATTGCTGGCAATCAGCATTTGGACTGGAAATTCCAGTACATCGGGAAATATAGGTGTTATCTTTCTCAAAGGACAGATCTCATTATAATTGGGGTCATTTGGGTTGCAAATAGAGGGACAAGCTTATCAATTTTGGACCCGTTTGGAAGAGGGGGGGGGAGCTATTATTGTTGCAATAGATTTGTCGATGTTCAACAAGGAAGGATGGATATATATATATATATATTTTGCTTTTTAATTCACATTTTTAATATTTTTGTCTCGTTTGTTATTTGGTTTCTTTTGTATTTTCGATCTTCTGAATAAAATAAAATTGAAGAAGTTTGTAGCTCTTCAGGAAGCTATGGTCTAAATCAGCGGTGGGTTTCACATGTTACTACCGGTTTACCCTGCGTGCACACGCTTGCTCCGTGTGCCTGGTTCGTGCGCGCGCGCCTGGCTTCCACACGAGCTCGACCTTTTGTGCAGGTGCTTTGTTCACGCAGGCGCATAGCCTCAAAAATGTGCCTAGATAGGGTGGCATAGAGCCGGGACAGGCCCATCTGGGATTTCCGCTACCAGTTCCAGCAAACCGGCTGAATACCACCTCTGATCTATATGGGGAGAAGCCTGCAGTGGGGCACCTCAAGGTTTTTGCTTACTCTTCAACATATTCCTAAATGATTTGGATGAGAGGGCAGAGGTGGAATCCATCAGATTTGCAGATGACACCAAGCTGTGGGGCAGGAATTGTTAAGACTTTGGAAGACAGGCTGAAGATCCAGAAGGATCTTGACAGACTCGAACACTGGGGCCTATCGAACTCGATGCAGTTCCTTGGTGAGAAAAGTATGATTCTGTACTCTGGTAGGAAAAGCCAATTGGGTAGGTACAGAATAGGTGGTACCTGGCTCAGCAGGAATAAGGAATGTCTTAGTGGACAATCGCTTAAGTATGAGCCAGCAAGTGTGCCGCAGCTGCCAAAAAACCAGGGGTGAAATCTTCCCGGTTTGGACCGGATCGCCCGATCCAGTAGCGATGGCGGTGGGTGGTTCAGAGAACTGGTAGCAAAAATCCCTGTCTCCTTCCCACATGCCCAGCTGAGCCAAGCGATCATCAGAGGCTTTTTTTAAAAACTTTTAAAAGCATTTTTTCTACCTCTTCGGCCGAAAAAATGCTTATAAAAGGGAAAAAAAAGCCTCTGATGATCGCGCGGCTCAGCTGGGATCGTCAGAGGCTTTTAAAAGCTTTTTTTCTACAACCACTTCAGCCAGAGGTAGTGGAAAAAAGGCTTTTAAAAGGTTAAAAAAAAGCCTCTGACGATCCCAGCTGAGCAGCGTGATCATCAGAAGTATTTTTTTTTTAACTTTTAAAAGCAACCGGTTCAGATTACACCACTGCAAAAAACCCAATGTAGTTGTTTGTAGCACTGTCTGATAAAACCAGAAGCAAAGGATCAATAGCTGCACGTGTGTAGAATAGTGTTTTTCAACATTTAAAGACCGCTGGACTTCAACATCTCAAAATCTCCCACAGCCAGCGTCTTTTAAAGATTTGTGGATTTCAACTCCTGGAGAATTCTGGGAGTTTTAAGTCTTAAAAACGGCCAAGTTTGAAAACGACTTTGTTTTTCAGTCCACCTAACTGGAGGTCGACAAAGGTTCTTGGCCAATGTTAATGCAGTAAAAAGGAATCGGGAGTCTGCTAAGAAACAGAGGAGAAAGCACAGAATTATGTCCTTGTGCCTGCTGACACGCCCTCCACCCCCCCCCAAAAACACCTCGCATTTCAAATCACTTCAGCTGGGGACGATGGGTTTTGGCCTCCAAAAAATGTATTTTTCGGAAGACACACTTTTTTCCCTCCTAAAAGAGGCTGAAAATTGGGGTGCGTCTTATATGCTGAATGTAACCTCGCCCACCCACTGGCCCCCACCCTTCGGCCTCCGCGAGTCCTCGTCCTGGCTGCAGGGATTGCCACAGACAATGGCTTGTGTTTTTGGGCTCCGCGCATCGGGTTTTCAGCCTCCAAACGCTCCGTTTGAGAGGCCTTCAAGGCTGCCGGGATCGCCAAAGCACATCGCGGCTGATTGCCGCCTGAAAACGCGACGCGCTGTGCCCAAAATGGCTACCGGGAACAGCTGCTGCCTCTTACCCCTTCCGCGCTTTGCCTGCTTTAGACACTGGAGCTCCCTCCCACAATCAGCTGTGCTTTAGAAGCCTGTTTTTTAGCCCCAATCAGCCCCAACTTCAAAACCAGCAAGTGAACTAATGTGCTGAAGCTGACCAGGCTAAGGACTAGTCAGAATACCTGGTAAGCAGAATTCCACCCACCCCCCGCCCCCATTTTCCTCCCCAAAAGCTAAGGTATAATCCGGTATGTTTTATACTCTGAAAAATACGGTATTTATAGACAGCTTTAGGTTGGGGAAAGGTTGCACTTGTTTAAGCTTGGGCCTTTTAATACAGGTGGAATTCAACTCCCAGAATTCCCCAGAATTGGTGGCGACTGCAAAGCAAATCATCCTCAGCCCGCACTACCAACAGAATTGTGGGACAGTATTTGCACATGGGTCAGAGTGTGGAATTGTGTTCCCAATCTGGGCAGCTTTAAGACAAGTGGACTTCAACTCCCAGAATTCTCCAGCCACCACAGCAGAGAATTCTGGGAGTTGAAGTCCATCCGTCAGCACAGCTGCCTGGGGAATGCTGGGAGTTGCAGTCCACCCTTAAAGGGCCCAAGCTTGAGAAAAACCATTGTAGGGTGAGTTACACTCACTTGTTACACAGACAAGACATCAGAAATCCCGTCTTTTCTCTCCCACCCATCGCTCTGCCCCCTAGATGAGAAGCCCCCCCCTTTCCAGCTGCAAGCAGATGCAAAAAAAATAAATAAATAAAAATAAAACTAGTGCATTCAGGATTTTAATGCACAGCTTAAAATGTCACTGCCTCTCCTGCTGCCCGAGTGGGTGGGGGGGGTCTTCTGTTTAAATTTTTTTCGTCTTCCTGAACAGCGGCGGTGGTAGCCCCACTGGAGAGATGTCCCTCATCGTGTCCGTATTTGGGGAGAGGGGGAGGGGGTGGCGTCGGCGTCCTGCCTCCTCATTTGAAGACCTTGCCTTGGTTGAACGCTTTGCCGACGTGCTTGAAGTTGCCTTCCCAAGCAAAATACTCCTGCACCATCGTCTTGCACTCCTCGCTTTCCGGGTCCAGCTTCCGCCAGGTGTAGGATTCGTAATCCACCTGCCAGTCGGGAACCAACTGAGGAAGAGACGGAGGAAAGGGGGTGTGTGAGGAGGGGATAGAAAGGGGGCTGAGCCCTTCCCCGTCTCACTGAGGACCCTCACAGAGGCAGAAGTGTAACACCAGGAGTCTGCTAACCACACGATGCCAAGGAAGGCGTTCGCCACGTCCCGACGTGCAAATACGGGCAGTTCTCAACTTACGACCATAATTCATCATTATCTTTTAACGACCCCATAATAATCCCTTGTTGGGGGTGGGTGGAATCTGGGCAACTGAATGGAGCTGAGCATTTACTGGTCGGATGCCCTTCCTGTCGCCAATGCAGAGTTTTGTTCAGCAGATAAATTCTAATAACGCCCAGAGAGAGAAATATTTGCCTCTACCTAGGATCAAACTCACAGCCTCCTGATTGTGAGGCGAGAGCTCTACCTCTAGGCCACCACACCACTCTCATAAAGCCTGGCAATCATCATTTTTTAACAACCACATAATCCCTTGCGGGATGGAGTCTGGGCAACTGAATGGAGCTGCGTGTTTACTGGCCGGATGTCCTTCCCGTTGCCGGTGCGGAGTTTTGTTCAGCAGATATATTTTCATTGTACCCAGTGAGAAATATCTGCCTCTACTTAGGATCGAACTTGCAGCCTTCTGACTGTGAGGAGAGCTCCGCCTCTAGGCCACTGCACCACTCCTGACTGATGACCACAATTGAGCCCAACATTTCCACCTCTAAGCGAGAAAGTTGTTAAGTGAGTTTTCCCTTCCTTTTATATAACCTTCCTTGCCGGTTGTTAAGCGGTTCGCTGCTTAATTTAATAGAAATGATAAACATGGGGACAGGGTCTCTTGCGTGAGCAGGGGGCTGGACTAAATGACCTCCAAGGTCCCTTCCAACTCTTGTTATTCTGTTTTACTTTGTTCTTAAATGAATCGTGCAGTTGTTAAGCGAATCTGGCTTCCACCGACTTTGCTGGTCACAAAAGGGGATCCCAGCACACTGAAACCACCATAACTATGAGTCAGTTGCCAAGCGACTGAATTTTGATCACGCCACACTGGAGATGCTGCAACGGTCGTACGTGTGGAAAACGGTCCTAAGCCGGGTTTTTTTCAGTGCCGTTTGAAATTTTGAAAATGGCCAGTAAAGGAATGGTGGCTAAGTCGAGAACTATCTGTAAATGTTCCTGGTTAACGGCGGGGGTTTGCTTGCAGAGCATTAAGGTTTGATCCTGGCTTAGAAGGGCAGGAAGATCAACCCCAGGTCTATCGTTTCACTCGTGGCCCCAAAGAGGTGGCTAAGATGCTGAACTTGTCGATCAGAAAGGTCGGCAGTTTGAATCCCTAGTATAGATCTGTGTGAGCAGGGGGTTGGACTAAATGACCTCCAAGGTCCCTTCCGACTCTGTTACCGAGGTGAGGGACACTGGCAGAATAGATGCCATGAAGAGTAGCAGCCTGAGAGCCAACATTTTCTGGGAGAGAGGCGGAAGAGAAGGGATTGTCACGGTGTGTGAGAGGAATGGATGCCCTGTGGGGTTGTGCGTGAATGCCTCTTCCGTGGGATAGGTGACATCATCCACACCTAGCGCACTCAACCCCTCCCTACCAGCACAGATCCTGGGAGAGAGAGAGCATCATGGGCGTTTCATCAAAACAGCGGATCCCTCTTTTAGGGAAAGCTTAGGCAGCCCCCCAGAAACTCTATTCTCCTCGTCTGGTAGAAAAAGCTCTGGTGGTTGAGCTAATCCTCTAACCCAGGAGTCGGCAACCTGCAGCTCTGGAGCCGGATGTGGCTCTTTTCATCCTTCTGCTGCGGCTCCTTGTTGCCAGTCGGCTCCACAATTGATGGGTCTTTCGGTTAGGACAGGCAGAGAAAAAAAGGACACCCTGCTAGGAGGAGACTCTATGGTGGGAGCGGGGGAGAGAGGAGGAAAGAGGAAGCAGACTTCCGGTCGGCAGAGGAAAACACCATGCTAGGAGGAGACTCTATGGTGGAGGGAACCGGACTTCCGGTCAGCTCCAGAATAGAATTGGAGGGGGGGAGGGTTAGGGTTAGAGGACCTTTGTGGTTTCTTAAGTGTTTAAGGTTGCCGACCCCTGCTCTAACCCAACAGTCCCCAGCCTGTTTGCAACCGGGCCACGTGACCAGTGGGTCAGCACAAATGGGGACGCACAGCCCCAAGCTCAGAGAGCACCAAGGACGGACCCCTTTTCCTTCTCTCTCTCTCCCTCCCTTTCTTTCATTCCTTTTTCTATTTTTTCTTTCTTTTTCTTTCTTTCCTTTTTCTATTTTCTTTCTTTCTCCTCCTCCTCTCTGCAAACCCCTCTCACTTTTAGCACTGATCATGTTCCCTAGTTGGGTCACGAAACGTCTGCCAGAAAACAACCAAGCTCAGTGAGCACCAAAGACCCCGTATTTTTCACCCTACTTCAATGCCACCTTCGCCTCCTCCTCTCCACAAAGCTCCCACTCCCTTCTCGCACTGATGATGTTCCCTACTTGGGTCACAAAATGCCTGCAAGAGAACCACCAAACTCAAAGAGAACCAAGGACCCCTTTCGCTTCTCCTTTTTTTGGCAACAGCTGCGCTTTCCCGGTTTCTCTCTTGCGTGGCCTGTCCGAAGCACCAGGGCAGGGGGTGGGGGCAGACCCTCACACACTCACAGGGAAGGCGAGCTCCTGTCCGCGGAAGACCCAGATGCCCGAGATGCTGCTGTCGTTGTTGGCGCCGAAGACGATGACGGAAGCAAAGGCGTTCTTGCGCAGTTTGTCCAAACGTTGGAACATACCTGATGGAAGAAGCGAAGAGGCTTGATTTTTTTTTTTTAAAAAAAATTGATTTATATGCCGCCCTTCTCCAGAGACTCAGGGCGGCTTACAATGCATTAAGCAATAGCCTTCATACTTTTGTATATTTATACAAAGTCAGCTTATTGCCCCCACAATCCGGGTCCTCAATTTACCTACATTAGAAAGGATGGAAGGCTGAGTCAACCTTGAGCCTTGGCGAGATTCCATCTTACTTTAATTGCAGACAGCTGGTGTTAAATTATAGCGCTCTGTCTGTTGAGCTATCCAGGCTCCTTTCTGTTGATTAACGGCTGGGCCAAGCTTGTAAGCGTAATAAAAAGAAAATTGGGTGGTGGGTGGGTATCCGGGGGAGGAAACGAGGTGAGCTTACCGGTGATAAGGTTGCAGCTCATGAAAATCTGAGCCAGCTCCTCCGGAAAGCGGTACTCTGCATACCAGATGGACCAACCGTTTTTGTCGAAGTGGTCCCAAAAGTGAGGCAGGGCCACCTTTAAGGTGTCTTCATTGGAATATTTCTGCTTAAATTCGTCCATGCTGAAGGGGCTGGGGGAGAAATAATGAACAAGAGGGTCTCACTCAGATGTAGCACAGAAAAAACGGGAGGGGGAGGGAAAGGGCACAGCTGGTGTCAGGTTTTGAGGTCGTCTCAAATAAATTGCATTTCAAACAAAGTCTTTGAAGTAAAACTCCCATTTATTAAGCACGACATTCTGAATCCGACTCCATCGAAGCCAACACTGACTTCCAGACCCAAAACCCTCCCTTTCCGTTCCCCACTCCTCTGCACTCATTGGCCATCTTCCAAGTCACTCTACCGCTAATCTACTGCTCCAGCTCAAAGGAATTTCCCCCCTCCCCTCCCATCTCCTAGGGGATATTATCTCCAGGGAAAATAAGTAGGTGAAAAGTCAAACGTCCCTTTCCAGATGCCTCCGCTTCTTCTTCTTATGTCAGCACTAGAGTAAATGCAGCTTGAAGTGCTGACAGCTGGATGGTCTCGCTGCCTTTTCCTATCCCCAGCTTTCAGAGGCAGAAGGACAGTTATTCTGGCCCGGGGGGTGGGGGGGGGAAGTGGGGGGGGGGGGCAGACCAACAAGCTTGGCCCCCTATCTTGTGCCCCCTATCTGTGGAGGGACAACAAGCTTGTGTCCCCTTTCTGGAGCACGATGGCTAAAATCCTGCTTGATGCCAAATCATCATTGTTGGTGTTGTGGCCTGTCAGTGGTCCGTGCAGTTAATAGCTGATTCCATCAGCGAGGAGGCTGGTGGCAGGAGGCTGGTGCAGCTGGCACTCGAGTCAGACAATGAGGAGGCTGGACAAGATGTGGTGCCAGAGGCGGGATTCAGCCAGGGCCTTCAGATCCTCCCTTAAATGAAGAGGAAGAAGAGGAGGAGCCTCTTCTCGATGCACGGGCGCGCAGAGCTGCCAAAAGGCAGGAGTGGCTCCTCAGAAGGAGGTCTCCTCGAGAGTCAGGCTTGGGGCTAATTGGCTACTCCCTTAGTCTATTTAAGGAAGGACGACGACTGAAGCAATTTGCGGGGAACAACTTCATTCACTCTCCTTCGCGTCCTGATCTTAGTTCTCTGCAAATTGCTTCTGGGCTTTCTGCCAACCATAGTAAGATTACGATTATTTATTCTTTGGATTCTTGTAAGCTGTTAAGAAAGTTAATTAACAGCCTTTGTTTGAAAAAAAAAACTGATTTAATTTAGTAAAACTAAGGTTTGTACAGACTTTGTGTGTGCTGCGTTCTTTGGGGTCCGTAGCTGGGGCAGAACAGTTGGGGAATAATAAGAGTATTAAGAGTTGGAAGGGACCTTGGAAGCACCAGTTGTGTGCGCAAGCTGGCTTCACATGTCTGTTGTTTAGCGAGGTGTTTGTTAAGTAAGAGTTTTGGCCCACTTTACGACTTTTCTCGCCACGGTTGTTAAGTGAATCTCTCCTCATTAATAACAACCTTTATTGTCACTGCACAACCTAGGTGCAATGCAGTGGTGGGTTCTAATCAAGTTTTACCACCGGTTTGTATCACGCATGGGCTTTGCGCGCGATGTAGTATGGATTTCGTAACCTTGTAAAAGAATCAGCTATTTTTTTTCTTCCTCCCAGGAAGAGTTGATAGAGTTTGTCAATAACTATTTGTACGCATTATCTCAATTTAGCATATTAGGTCTTGCAGGGGTTTATTTTGGGACGATGATTTAATCAAACGATTGGATAATAATATTGATTTTGCTCAGGGGTTGAGATAAAATTTTGGGATGCGTTCGAATCGCCTTTTTAAAAACATGTTTCTGTATACGGTCGTCCTCGACTTACAACCCCAATTGAGCCCCAAAATGTATGTTGCTGAGAGAAATTTGTTAAGTGAGTTTTGTCCCATTTTATGACTTTTTTTTTTTTGCCACCGTTGTTAAATTAGTCATACGGTTGTTAAGCGAATCCGGCTTCCCCATCGACTTTGCTTGTCAGAAGGTTGCAAAAGAGGATGGATCACGTGACTCTGGGACACTGCCACCGTCGTAAATATGAGTCAGTTTTCAAGGATCTGAATATAAATCACATGACCATAGGAATGCTGTAATGGTCGTTAAGTGTGAAATATGGCCGTAAGTCACTTTTTTTCAGTGCCGTTGTCATTTCAAACGGTCACTAAACGAATTGTTCTAAGTCAAGGATTACCTGCAGAGCAAAACATCTTTCCAAGGATTGGCACACAAAAGGCTCAAATTCTTCCAAAGTAGAGAAATGTTGCAGCCGGGCTAAGAAAACCCCAGCAAGTGCTTGCAGGGTTTGTCTGTCAAACCAGCTGTCTTACGGACTACAAGACCCATGGTTTTCCAAGCCACTGGAGGGGAACAGGCTAGCAAAACAATTTGCCGACCAGCCCTTTGCAGCAGAGACTGAAAATGCGGCCAGCTCACGTTTGACTCACTCCAGGATGAAACGGTGAACAGAAAACGGGTTTATCCAGGAGTGAGAAATTGGGTGGGTGAGACTAGATGTCTACACTGTCAAATAATTTACTAAGACTGTACTACTATTAATTCTTCTCTTCTAGTATCTATCTCTTTCCACTTATGACTATAACCATGTTGCTTGTATCTTTCAATTTATATTGTTTTTATTTGTTTCCAAGTACGATTTGATAGCTTATTAGTAACCTTGGCTATCACTCAGTGTTGTATCTTTTTATTCTTGATGAATGTATTTTATTCTACTTATGTACACAGAGAGCGTATGCACCGAAGTCAAATTCCTTGTGTGTCCAATCACACTTGGCCAATAAAGAATTCTATTCTATTCTATTCTATTCTATTCTATTCTATGAGCACAGAAGCGGCCCTCTTGTTAACTCTCAAGACTCTTTTTTTCCTGCTCTATAATCAAGATGGACTAATATGTAGGTGTGTGCAAGTATGTACCGTATTTTTCCGAGTATAAGACGCACCTACCTTTTTTGGTGAGGAAAAGAAGAAATCTGCCTCTGCCTCTGAACAATTTTGCTTCCTAACAGCAAACAGCCTGCTTTACTTTCATTTTCTTTTTCAGCATAGCTTGATTAGTACAAGGGGGAAAAAAAATCTGCTCCAGCAATTTACCTCTTTGCAGCAAGCAGCAGAGGCCAGTGCAAAACAGCTGAGAGCAAATCATCCAATCAACTTGTGCTAATTAGGCTGTGCTGAAGCTGAAAGCAGCTGTTTTTTCTTGCTGTTTGCTTGCAAGGAGGTAACTGCTGCGAGGCACAGGCCAAAGGGTGGGGGCCAGTGGGTGGGCGGGGCTACATTTGGTGTATAAGACCCATCTAAATTTTCACCCCCTTTTAGTTGGGGAAAAGGTGCATCTTATACTCCGAAAAATATGGTGTGTGTGTGTGTGTTTAAATATTTTTATATATATAAATAAAAGTTTTGCTGCCCTTCTGTATAAATTTACACTTTTGGATGTAGATAGATAAACCTCTCATCATTTTTCTCTGTACACAATGATATATTAAAATGAAATTACGGTGTGTGTGTGAATATATGTTGCTATATTGTATTATTGTTATACTGGGGATGATAATAAACATCGTTCGGTGGGTGGCGTTTTTTTTTCTTCCAAGAGGGCATTGGAATTTCATTTTAATGTGTGCTATTGTATAGAGAAAAACGACAATAAAGTATATTTGTCTATCTCTATCATCTATCTGTCCATCATCTGTCGGTCTATCTATCATCTACCTACCTCATCCATCCATCTCTACCTATCCTTTTATCTACATACCTACCTACCAATCATTATCTCTCTCATCTACCTATCATCCCTCTCATCTACCTACAGTGTATTTTTGAGGTTTGATGGCTAATAACACCAGTTTTTCTTTTTTTTTGGAGCTTCAAGATAATCCTATTCCACTGCTGGAATGGCCTGGGAATAGCCCAATAGCCTTCACCCAATTGAAAATCTATGGAGCCGACTCAAGAAACTGGTTAGTCAGAAGCGACCCAGAAATAAAACCCAGTTAATAGAAGCCATCATTCCATCTTGGTTTCACATGAGAACAGCTGCAGAACTAAAAGACTCGGTTCCCTCCATGGGAAGACATTGTAAGGCCGTCATTCATGCTAAAGGTTACCCAACGAAGGATTAAATGACACGGGGATCATTTTTGTATATCTCTCTCTCTCTTTTTTTTTATGGTGATCATTTTTGTACTTCTCGTTTTTTCTATGTGTTTCACTTCTCTTCTATAACTGTAACTGCTACTCTGCAAATCCTTCATGAAAGTTATTGCATTGCATTCTGTATTAAATTATCTTTCCATTGATATATAATTTTATGGTACTACCCCCCCACAAAAAGTGGTGTTATTAGCTGGTTTTAGAAAATACACTTTTCCCAAAAGGTTGCCACAATTTTGGCCACTACCGTACTTGTCTGTCTGTCTGTCTATCTACCTACCATATCTACCTATCTACCTGTGTACCATATCTAGGTAGATATGGTACACATATCTATATGTGTATATGGATGATAGGTATAGGTACCTATCATCCATCTATCATCCCTCTCTCTCTCATCTATCTTTCTCTCTCTCTCTCTTCTGCCTGGTACACGAGTTTTTTTTTTGGGGGGGGGGGGGGGGAGGCCAGAGGGAGGTTCCTTGCCCGAAAACAAGTCAGCTACTGTGTTGAGCTGATCATGGATCACAGGACAGCTTGCTCGGAGCAACAGCTGAAAGGCCAGGCGGCCAGAATAAATGAAATGCTGCACCTCGGAGTCAGCATCATCGTGTTTTGCAGAGAAGGGCCTCCACCTCCTCCCTCCTCCCCCTTCAAGAATCTGCTCCCCGGCCCCTCCTCCTCCTCCTCTTCCCCCGGAAAGGGGACCTCTCCAGTTGCAAGCAGCAGCTGACGCCCCCAAATGGGAGTTCACCCATTTTTAGGGCAGGGAACAAACTTTGCTGGGGCCGGAGAGGGCCTCTCCCGCCCAGCAGCCTCGCCCTCCCTTCCAGAGGGAGGCAGCCCAACCTGGCCCGCTGCCACCTCCGAGCCCGAAAAACAAGATTCCCCCTCCCTTGTGCCTCTCTGGCTCAGCCGGGCTGGAAGGAAGCCCAAAAGCAGCTGGCCGGCCAGAGTGAGGCTCTACTGCCACCGCGTGGCTCATCCTGGGCAGCCACCGAGTTTCTCTTTGGCACGGCCAGAAAAATGGAGCCAAGGAACAGCTGTTGGGGGGGGGGTCTCAGGGGGTCTTTCCTTAGCTGTGCAGATGAGGTTAGGGCAAGAAGTTAACCACCAGGCCACAAAGCCCATTTACAGAGTGCCACGCTCCCAGGCCCACGTTTTAATCAAAACCGCCATTTCTGATGATCACCAAAAAACGGTGCCTACAGCGAACTGCCGTTTTGTTTAACGACCGCCACAAAAAAAAACAAACAAAAAAAAAAGATGACAAAATTGGGACTGTCACGTGACTGACCTCTTTTAAGAGTGGTCACGGATTAGGATTGCGATGGGCAGGCTCGGTTGTGTTTGGAAGTCAAGGGTTACCTGTAACGCACCACACCTCTTCCGCCTTAACTTTTTTCATTGTCTCTTTTGAAGGGTGGATTTGAATGTGGCTTATCTCTATGTATTTAGCGTTTTATTTGTTTAGATTTTCTCTCTTTATGCCTCTGCTAAATGCAGGAAGCGCTGCGTGTACCCAGCAGACGACAGTATGTAAGATGAGCCGCCCTCAAGAGAAGGGCGAGACACACAAAATATCCTTTCGCTCATTCGCTGGACGCTCAACAAATCAAACAGACGGAAACGTATGATTAGTCTCCCCCCCGCCCCAACACAAAATTACTTGTATAGGGATTATTCTCTCTAGAATTTCTGTTGTTTTGTATTTTCTGTTATGGATTGCACCGGGGAGGCTCAACCAGTTTCGTTGTATATATTATGTACAATGACAAAAAAGGCTAGGCTATACTATATACCCGTGATGGTGAACCTGTGGCACGCGTGCCACCTGTGGAGCCATATCGGTGGGGACGCGAGCTCAGCCTCTGGCACATATACGCGCACCAGCCAGCTGATTTTCGGGCCCACTGGAAGTCGGCAAACAGGCCATTTCCGGCCTCCAGGGAGGTGGAGGTGGCCATTTTCGCCCTCCCCAGGCTCCTAGAAAGGCTCTGGAGCCTGGGGAGGGCGATAAACAGGCCCGCCGTGCCATCACATGCCAAAAGCGAGGGTAGCACGCAGGGGTGGTGGTGGTGTCACTCATAGAATTATGGGTGTGGGCGCACACACACACGCAACCCCCCTGCGCTTCCCCTGCTTTTGGCACGTGATGGCAAAAAGGTTAGCCATCGCTGCTATATAATATAACATACCATACCATACCATACTAATACTATACTATACACTATATTAATACTAAATTAACACTAATACTATATTAATACTAATAGAAATACTATACTAATACTAATATATTACTAATACTAATACTATTACTATACCATACTATACTATATAGTATACCATATAGTATACTATACTAACACTAAACTATACTATATTAATACTAATACTATATTAATACTAATAGTAATAATATACTAGTACTAATACTACTGTACTATTATTGCTATTACTAACACTATACTAATACTAACACTAAACTATACTAATACTACACTAATACTAATACTATACTATGCATATTTTTCGGACTATAAGACGCACCGGGGTATAAGACGCACCAAGATTTCGAAGAGGTAAGTAAGAAAAAAAAATTTTTTTGCCCTCCCCAGCCCCCAGGAGCACTCTGCAGGCCTCCCAAACCCTCTGCGTGCCTTGTTTTGGTGAAAAACGGGCCCATTTTTCGCAAAAATTGGACGAGCAGGGCAGGGCCTCAGGAGGCCAAAAATGGCTGTATTTGGTGTATAAGACGCAGCAACATTTCCACCCTCTTTTAAGCGGGGAGGGGAGTGAGTCTTATCCTCTGAAAAATACGGTATATCTAAAACAGGTTTCCAAAATTAAATTAGTTTTGTCACAGAAAGCACCTCCCTTTTAGATATAGGTAACCTTTGTACAGGTAATCCTCAAATCACAATACTTTGTTTAGGGACTGCTTCCAAGTTACACAGCACTGGAAAAAGTGAGTGATGACCATTTTTCACACTTACGACCGTTTGCAGCATCCCCGTGATCAAAATTCAGAAGCCGGGCAACAGATTCATACTTACGACGGCTGCAGAGGGTCACGTGATCCCCTTTTGCGACCTTCTGACAAGCAACGTCAACGGGGAAGCCAGATTCACTTAACAGCCAGGTTATTAACTTATCAACTGCAGTGACTCACTTAATAACTGTGGTAAGAAAGGTCGTTAACATGGGGCAAAATTCACTTTAACAACTGTCTCACTCAGCAACAGAAGTTTTGGGCACAATTGTGGACTACCCGTTTAATCTTTCGTTCATTTGACTGTTCAAAGTTGCGATACGTATGACGTGTTTTTCACAGTTATGACCTTTGCAGCATCCCAGTCATGTGATCAAAATTCGGATGACGGTTGCCTTGTCCCAGGGTCACACGATCCCCATTTTACAACTTTCTGACAAGCAAAATCAACGGGGGAACCAGATTCTCACTTTAACGACCGTGCTACTAACTTCGTAACTGCGGCGATTCATTTAACGACGGTGGCCAGGAACATAGTTAAAACGGGGGCCAAACTCACTAAACTGACTTGTTTTAGCAATGGGAAATTGTGGTCGAAGGACTGTCTGTAAACATGGAATTGTGTTTTATTTAAAAAAAGCAATTTTGTAGGTTTGATGTATAGCGATATGCCTAAAATTATGATGATGGAACTATTTTTTCCCTCCCCATGTAGCCAAATTCAGTCCTGATTTCCTGGTTGCTTCCACATTTGACTGGAGAACACTGTGGGACATTTTCCAGGTTGTCCCAAACCCCCAGAATGGGAGTCACCCCATTCTTTTCAGACTCTGCTGCGCCCCCTCCTACCACCAATTCGGGGGGGGGTCCCTTACCTTTTGGGGAGCTCAGCAAAGGGATCTATGAATTTGGGCTCAGCTGCCAAGACCTCCTCGCACTCGTCTAATTCCTCTTCCGGTTCTCTCTTCTTCTCTTCTTTCTTCTCCGCTTTCTTCTCCTCCTTCGGCGTTTTCTCCTTCTTGGAGGTTTCTTTCTTAGGTTGGTTCTCTGCAAACTTCTTGCCTGCAAAGCCACAAGAAGGGGGGGGGGGGGGAAGAGAGAAATGAACAGGATTTAGGGTTTCGATGCCGAAACATAAATTTTCTGGCCTCTTAAAAGCGCTAACAGCAGCGTTTTCCAACCTTGGCCCTTTTAAGATGGGTGGACTTCAACTCCCAAGATAAAATAACAGATGAACAGAGTTGGAAGGGACCTTGGAGGTCTTCGAGTCCAACCCCGTGCTCAGGCAGGAAACCGTTATGCCAGGAATGTCAAACTCGCGGTCCACGGGCTGGATGCGTAACACGCTCGCCATGCCCCCACCCGGTTTAGTGAAGGGTGGGGAAGTCCTGAGACGTCATGTGACGCTGCGAGTTTGACACCACCTGCCCTGTGCCATTTCAGACAAGTGGCTGTCCAGTCTCTTCTTGAAAGCCTCTAGTGATGAAGCTCCCACAACTTCCGAAGGCAACTTCTGTTCCATCAGTTGATGGTTTTCACTGTCAGGAAATTCCTCCTTATTTCCAGGTTGAATCTCTCCTTGATCAGTTTCCATCCATTCTTCCTTGTCTGGCCTTCGGGTGTTTTAGAAAATAGATTGGCCCTTTCATCTCTGTGGCAGCCCCTCAAATATTGAAACACTGCTATCCTGTCTCCCCTGGTCCTTCTCTTCACTAGACTAGCCAGGCCCAGTTCCTGCAACCGTTCATCGTATGTTTCAGCCTCCAGTCCCCTCATCATCCTGGTTGCTCTTCTCTGCACTTTTTCTAGAGTCTCAACATCTTTTTTTATAGTGTGGTGACCAAAACTGGATGCAGGACTCTAGGTGTGGCCTTACTAAGATACCCCCAACATTTTTAGAAGTGGGTTGTCACTGCTTCCTTTCTGGGGCTAAGAGAGATGGCCTAGCCCAGGGGTCAGCAACCTGCGGCTCTGGAGCCGCATGTGGCTCTTTCATCCCTCTGCTGTGGCTCCCTGTTGCTGGTCGGCTCCACAATTGATAGGGGTTTCGGTTAGGACACATAGAGGAAAAAGGATGCCGCACTAGGAGACTCTATGGTGGGGAAACTGACTTCCAGTCGGCAGAGGAAAAAGGATGTCATGCAAGGAGGAAACTCTATGGTGGGGGAACCGGACTTCCGGTCGACTCCAGAATTGAACGGGGGGGCTTCTGGTTAGGACCTCTGTGGCTCTTTGAATGCTTAAGGTTGCTGACCCCTGGCCTAGCCCAAAGTCACCCAGGTAGCTTTGTGCCTAAGGCAGCATTAGAATTCAATTCATACTGGTTCCTAGCTTGGTGTCTTAAACTACAACAACAAACTGACTACTATACTGTAGTCCATGTATTTTTTTTTTAGTATTAGAAGTGCCAGACAGATTTCCCCTACAGTTTAAGCATGGATGGCTTTAATAGGAGCGGATCTGTTTGTTATCGTACTGCTGTATTCTTTATTGGTTATTTTATTGCTCTATTCTTTTATTTCTGTTCTGGTTATGCTCTTTTCACGGCTTCCTTTTTTATTGTTGTAAGATGCCCCCCAGCGATAGGCAGCAAATAAATTTTAACAAAGTAGATAAAGCTGCTAACATTCATTCACAAGAACTCAAGAGAGAAGGGGGGGGGGCCCTCCCAGTTATGAAACGTCTTCACCAACTGGGCGTTTGATCCAGTGTGGATAAAAATCAATGATTTTTTATTCAAAAAAAATAAAAAAAAACAGATTTTTTTTATTTAAATCAGATTTTTTTTAATTTAAATCGGATTTTTTTTATTTTTATCAAATTTATTTTAATAAAAAACTTTTGGGGTAAAAATCTATCGCAAGATAGTTTTCTATTTAAGATACATAAATAATTTAGTTTATTCAGCATGAAATGGAGTTTAGTTCTGTAGCAGGAGGCTGTATGTTCTGCAACACCAGGACTATCCGTGAGTCAACAGTGGGTCAAAGGAGTAGCAGGGATGACAGTTGCTCTTTAAAAATTATAATTTAAATCGAGTTGATTTAAATCAAGCCTTTTTACTAGTGATTTAAATCATGATTTAAATTGTGATTTAAATCAACTCGATTTAAATCAAATCCACCCTTGTTTGATCAAACTGAATTTGCAGAAAAAAAATAGGAAAACGTTTTCAAGACCAGGGTGGGGCAAGGCTGGCAACAGGTTGACCCATATAAAGTGCACGGGGCCCCTTCAGAAATGTTTGCACCCATCCCTGAAATACGATCCTTTTCTACACCATGTTCTAATTTTAGTCCTGGAAGTTGCAGAGCCAAAGACAGAAACGGACAGTAAAATGCACGCTATTTCTTCCACGGGTTAAGCTAACTTCCATTTTCCTGAGATTGGCGGGCTTTCGATAGAGGTGCCGTATTTTGCGGAGTGTAAGATGTACCCTTTCCCCACCTAAAAGTGGGTGAAAATTTAGGTGCGTCTTATAGATAGAATATGGGTGTTTTCGCCCTCCTGAACCCTCAGAAGCACTCTGCAGGCCAAAAACAGTCCCGTTTTTGGAGGAAATGGGCCGTGCGGAGGACTGTAGGGTGCTTCTAGGGGCCTGGGAGGGTTTAAAATGTGACGTGCGGAGGCCAAAAACTATTTTTCTTTCTTGTTTTCCTCCTGTAAATTTAGTCTGAAAAATGTGGTACTCCTCGACTTAACAACCACAATTGAGCTCAACATTTCTGCTGCTAAGCGAGACATTTGTTAGCTGAGCTTTGGTCTCACTTTACAACGTTTCTTGCCACACAGTTGTTAAGTGAACCCAGCTTCCCCACTGACTTTGTCTGTCAGAAGGTTGCAAAGGGTGATCCCATGACCCAGAACGCAGCAACTGTCATAAGATACGAGTCAGGTGCTGAGACTCTGAATTTTTGGATCCCATGATCCTGAGAATGCTACAATGGTCGTAAGTGTGAAAAACGTTCCTAAGTCACTTTTTTTTTCCAGTGCCGTTGTTGCCTTGGACACTCCCAGTCGCTAAATGAACTGACGACTTGTAAAGCAGGGGTCCCCAACTCCTCGCAACTCCATGGGTGCGAGTGGCCGGCACTCTCCCCCCGTGAAGCTTCATTTGTGTGAGTGGCACGCACGAGCGCCCACAGCTCGCACAACCATTTCCTCTCTCTCCCCTCCCCCACCCCCCGCGAGTCCTCAAACTATGGAAAGTTGGAGACCTCTGCTATAAAGGATGAAAAATGTATATCAATTCTGTATAGTGGATTCCTACGAGTAGAATACAATAGTAGGGGCTAGAACAGAATAGAATAGAATAGACTAGGAACTTGGAGGTTTTCTAGTCCAGCCCCCTGTTCAAGCAGGAGAATCTATACCCGGGATGGCGAACCTATGGCAAGCGTGCCACAGGTGGCATCCAGAGCCTTCCTAGAAGTCTAGGGAGGGCAAAAATGGTGGGACCAGAAATTAGCAAATGGGCCGTTTCCAGCCTCTGGTGGGGTGGGGAAGGCCGTTTTCTCCCTCTCCATGCTCCCAGAGTGGCTCTGGAGCCTGGGGAGAGCAAAAAACGGGCCTACCGGGCCCACCATGCCATCACGTGCCAAAAGCGGGGGTTGCACATGCACGCACGGGGGTGCATAGAATTATGGGTGTGGGCACGTGCACGCGCTCCCCCCAACTTTTGGCACGCAATGGTTAAAAAGGTTAGCCATCACTGATCTATACTATTTCAGACAAGTGATTGTCTAGTCCCGTGATGGCGAACCTATGCCACGTGTGCCACCGAGCTCAGCTCTGGCGTGTGCATGCTGATTTTCAGGTCTTCTGTGTTCACCAGAAGTAGGAAAACAGGCTGTTTCCTCCCTCAGAGGGCCTGGGGGTGGGTGGGCCTGTTTTTCTTTCTCACCTGGCTCCAGGGCCTCTCTAGGAGTCTGGGGAGGGCGAAAACGGCCTTCCCCACCCTCCCGTAGGTCCTCCGGAAGCCAAAAACGCCCTGTTTGACAACTTCCGGTCCAGTGATGGAGCACCCACGATTTCTGGAGGCAAGCTGTTCCACTGGTTAATTCTCCTCACTGTTAGGAAGTTTCTCCTTAATTCCAGGTTGCTTCTCTCCTTGGTTAGTTTCCATGCATTGTTTCTTGTCCTGCCTTCTGGTGCTTTGGAGAATAAATGGACCCCTCCCCTCTTCTTTCTGGCAGCCCCTCAAATAAGTGGAATACTGCTATCACGTCTCCCCTAATGAGGTACTCGCTCTCTTTTCTTGTTTGAAATTAATGGGAAGGAATTAAGCTACGCCAAGTCCAGGGGTGGTGTAAAGCTGCTTGCAAGGCCTCCCGCCTCCCGTTTTCTCCTTTTCCAAACTTAAAAAGACAGAAGGGCTGTTTAAAAAGAGAATCAGGGGGTGGGTTTCCTGACCGTCAAATTGCGCCATCTTCTCGCACAGCTTCAAGTCTCCCAGGATGGCCTTGAACTGGGGCTGATTTATGCAGGTCAGAAACCAACGGTTGACATTTTCGTAGGGCTGGCGGAAGGGGGGCTCCAGCACCTGAAAAAAAAGAGGAGAAAAGGAGGGAAATCTCAGCTCAAGCGACGTCCAATTGGTTTCTTTCAACATGGACTAAAATATACAACAGAGAAATGAGATATTTGATTGTGAATGTATTAACAGCGGCTGGAATTGTGTTTGATAAAAATTGGAAAAAGAAGAAAAATCCCAACGCAAGAAGAAATTATTAAGAATGTGCAGAAATGAGCAAATTGACATTTGAAATTAAAGAAGATGATGATGATAATAATAATTTTATTTCTAATAATAATAATAATAATAATAATAATAATAATAATAATAATAATAATAATAATAATTTTATTTCTATACCACCCTTCTCCCGAAGGACTCAGGGCGGTGTACAGCCTGATTAAAAGCACAAAGACAGACAAAATTTAAAAATAATTAAATTATTAAACAATTGGCTCAATTATAAAACCCCCAAATTTAAAATCCCACATTTAAAACCAATTAAAATCTTTACATTGATAGCCCAGCCTGGCGGAATAACAAGGTTTTGAGGGCACAGCGAAATACACGGAGATTGGAGATCTTACGCATTTCCGGGATCAGTTCATTCCAAAGGGCAGGGGCTCCCACAGAGAAGGCCCTCCCCCTGGGTGTCGCCAGCCGACATAACTTGGCCGATGGCACCCTGAGGAGACCCTCTCTGTGGGAGCGGACTGGCCGGTGGGAGGCTACTGGTGGCAGAAGACGGTCTCGAAGGTATTTGCTTTACAACCACGCGCATACACAAAAGGTTGTAAATCATGGTCATATGACCATCGGACAATGCAGGCCAGTTGCCTAGTATCCAAAATGCAATCGTAAGAGTTGGAAAGGACCTTGGAGGTCTTTGAGTCCAACCCCCTGCTCAGGCAGGAAACCATTATGCCAGGAATGGCAAACTCGCAGTCCACGGGCTGGATGCGTAACACGCTCGTCATACCCCCACCCGGTTTAGCGAAGGTGGGGGAAAGTCCCGATACGTCATGTGACGCCGCGAGTTTGACATCACTTGCCCTGTGCCGTTTCAGACAAGTGGCTGTCCAGTCTCTTCTTGAAAGCTTCCAATGACGAAGCTCCCACAACGTCTGAAGGCAACTTCTGTTCCATCGCTTAATTGTTCTCACTGTCAGAAAATTCCTCATTTCCAGGTTGAATCTCTCCTTGGTCGGTTTCCATCCATTCTTCCTTGTCTGGCCTTCAGGTGCTTTGGAGAATAGCTTGACCCCCTTCCTCCTCTCTGGGGCAGCCCCTCAAATATCGGAAGATGCTCTCCTGTCTCCCCTGGTCCTTCTCTTCACTAGACTAGACATAACTCAGTTCCTGCAACCATTCATCGTATGTTTTAGCCTCCAGTCCCCTAATCATCCTGGTTGCTCTTCTCTGCACTCTTTCTAGAGTCTCAACTAGAGGTGAAATGTTCCTGGTTCGGACCGGATCGCCCAATCTGGTAGTGATGGAGGCGGGTGGTTCGGAGAACCGGTAGCAAAAATCCCTGCCCTCTCCCCATTGCCCAGGTGAGCCGGGCAATCATCAGAGGCTTTTTTTTTTTTAATTTTTAAAAGCATTTTTTTCTACAACCTCTTTGGCCGAAGAGGTTATAGAAAAAAATGCTTTTAAAAGTAAAAACAAAGCCTCTGCCGATCAGGCAAGTCAGCTGGGATCGTCAGAGGCTTTAAAAGCATTTTTTTAACGTCTTCAGCCATTGTAGAAAAATGGGTTTAAAAGTAATAATAATAAAAAAAAAACCTTGGCCACGCCCACTCAGTCATATTACCCCACCAAGCCACGCCCACAGAACCGGTAATAACAAAATTTACATTTCACCACTGGTCTCAACCTCTTTTTTTAATAGTGTGGTGTCCAAAACTGGATGCAGGTTTCCAAGAGTGGCCTTACCAAGGCCTTATAAAGTGATATTAACACTTCACGGGGGTCTTGATTCTATCCCTCTGTTGATGCAGCCTAGAACTGTGTTGGCTTTTTTGGCAGCTGCAGGACACGGCTGGCTCCTATCTAAATGCCCGTCCACTAGGACTCCAAGATCCCTCTCAATCATGTGACCCAGGGGAAAACTGGTTATCGGAACTTCAAACCCAGGTCATAAGGAGCCCCTGGGAGGTTCTTTGTAACTTCAAACTAAAGCTAAGCAACCGTTGTTAAGTCAAGGACTACTTGTATGGGCCATCAAGTTGGAACAGGTAAGTCCTCAAGTTACGACCACATTTCAGCTCAAAATTTCTGTTGCTAAGAGAAAGTTTTGTAATAGTGATGAATATCTGTAGCTCAGGTGTTAGAATGAAGGTAAAGGTTCCTTCTCCGAGCTTTTGGGTTGGTTTTTCCAACAAAATGTTGGAAAAACTCATCTTCAGCTGAGTTTAGGGGATGTTAGTGTTTTGTTTACAAGGGCTTCGGGTGTGGGTGTGTCTTGTGATGGGTCAAGCTGTGAATCATTTAAGTCATGTTCAACCAGGTCTCAGGATCTTCCACGCTGGTCCTGGACTTTCGCCTTTGGTGAAAAGGCCCCTTTCCTTCCACACTACCTCAAAATTGGGATAATGAAAAATGAGTCCTCAAACCAGGTCGCCGTGTTTTAAATCCTGCACCGTTTGGTGCTGGTTCAAGGGAGGCCCTGCTTAACAGTCCAGAAGATCTAACAGTTGTGACCCAGACTCACTTAGTCCTTACAAGACACAATTGGTCCCAAGCAAACCTATTTTATTGTAACAGCTGAGAATTACTTCATTCCCAGCTCAGTCCAAATTAATTGCAAAACAAAGTCCTTCAGAAAAAGTCCTTCGGGCTTATCACAAACCTTTTATCTTCTTTGGCACCCTGCCAAAGGCCTTTCTTGGCAAAGCCCCATGAAGTTCAGAAACAAGAGAAACCAACTGGAAACAGATTTAGCAACTTTGCTTTCCTACAAAGAGCCCAAGAGCCTTTGCTGCTCTTTTAAGCCTCCTGGGAGGGGGCAATCATCTCCTGGCCTTACTCCCGAGTCGTCCCTTTTGCTTTAGCTGCTCTTGCCTTCTGGCAGCTCTGCGCATGCGTGTACTATGAACCGGCTCCTCCTGTTCCTTTGCCTCTCTGCTGTCAGATTCTGGAGGCTCCAGAGTCCACGCATCACTCCCAGATGGCTCTGGCCCCATCTCTGCTTCTGACACAGAGCCTTCGTCCGGGCCTTCCCCAGACTCCAGGACTGGCCCATGGTCCTCCACAGCCCCCTCACTGTCCGACTCCGCTGCCAGCTCCGCAGGCTGCTGGCAGACCACAACACTAACAAGCCTCTTGTCCTCGGAGGCCAATTCCTCACAGGGGAGAAAATGCACAGCCCTGCTCTTTCTCCACCAGCAATCCCAGGCCCCCCAGCAGCCCCCTTCCCCCTCCAGCACCTCCTCAGCCACCTACAGAGACTAACCTGCTTGTAAAGCCAGAGCAGAGTGCAGACCACGGTGATATCCGCCAGCGTGATACGCTCCCCAACCAAAAACGTGCGAGTCTTCAGGTGAGAATCAAGCAGGCTCAAGATCCGTTTCACTTCCTCCTTGGCATACTCCGTAGCCTGCAAAGGGGCAGCAAAAACTTTAGGAAGGCAGCCTAGGGATTTTTTTTTCTTGGGGGGGGGGGTGTGTCAAAGAGGAAATCCACATACAGCCCTGAGGCCGTCAAAAGCCAGAGGGGCCTTTGCAGGAATATGAAATGAAGTATCTTGAATATATCGAAACATAGTACAAAATATAATTAACTTGTTTTTTTCAAGTGCAGGAAGTCTTCGAGTCACGAGGGAGCCCAAAATTTCTGCTGCTAAGTGAGACAGGTGTTGGTTAAGTGAATTTTGCCCCATTTTACAACCTTGCCACAATTGGTAAGGGAATCTGGATTCCCCAGGGACTTTGCTCGCAAAAGGAGAACACGTGACCCCAGCACACTGGAACCGTCATAAATATAAGTCAGTGGCCAAAGTCTGATCACATGACTACAGAGATGCTGCAATGGTTGTGTGCAAAACAGTTATAACTCACCTTTTTCAGTGCTGTCGTTGAGGACTACTGTGGAGGTAGTTCTTGACCTATGACTGTAATGGAGCCTGCCCATTAAGGTTGTAAGTTGTGACAGTTGTAAAGCAAGTCACCCATGTAACCAATTTGATTTTACCATCATTTTTTGTGGCAGTTGTAAAGCAAACTTTGTTCATTATGGGCCAGCTTTGCCAAATCCCGGTTTTCAGTAAAACCGTTGTAAAATGCTGTCATGTGACTGGCAGACACTGCAAATAGTAGTAAGTGCAGGCCAGTTACAGGCCCCCCGGTTACAAGACAGGTGTGTTGTGTCCCCCGCAGATGCCAGAACTGGGTCCTAAACAGCTAGAGGAAGTCCTCGACTTACAATTTACCAGTAGCTGCTTAGTGACTGTGTGAAGTTATGATATGTCCAGGAGGTCCATCGTAACTTCAGTCACTAAGCAACTAAGTTGTAAGTTGAGAACTTCCTGTATCTATCTATCTAATAATAATAACTTTATTATCATTATACGTATATACACATTATACCCATACAACAAAATTCACTTAATTTAATTTAATTTAATTTAATTTAATTTCCAATTTATATACCGCCCTTCTCCCTGAGGACTCAGGGCGGTGTACAGCCAAGATAAAAAACATAGAATACAAATATTAAAACATTTAAAAATATATATAGATTTGGGCCGAAAGTTAAGAATAACAAACTAATTAAAAAATTTAAAATTTAAAAATTTCTTCTAAGCCAACCCGGCTTGCTGGAAAAGATGGGTTTTCAGGGAACGACGGAAGGCATTGAGGTCATGGATTCTCCTTATCTCCGGGGGCAACTGATTCCAGAGGGTGGGTGCCCCCACAGAGAAGGCCCTCCCCCTGGGGGCCACCAGCCTACATTGTTTGGCTGATGGCACCCTGAGGAGGCCCTCTCTGTGGGAGCGCACGGGTCGATGGGAGGTCGTTGGTAGCAGCAGGCGGTCTCGGAGATAGCTAGGCCCTATGCCATGGAGCGCTTTAAAGGTGATAACCAACACCTTGAAGCGCACCCGGAAGACCACCGGGAGCCAGTGCAGCTCGCGCAGGAGCGGTGTTACATGGGAGCGCCATGTTGCTCCCATCACTACCCGCGCTGCTGCATTCTGGACCAGCTGGAGCCTCCGGGTGCTCTTCAAGGGGAGCCCCATGTAGAGAGCGTTGCAGTAGTCAAGGTGAGAGGTGACGAGGGCGTGAGTGACTGTGCACAAGGAATCCCGATCAAGAAAGGGCCGCAACTGGCGAATCAGGCGAACCTGATAAAAGGTCCCCCTGGTAACAGCCGTCAGATGTTCCTCCAAGGACAGCTGCCTATCCAGGAGGACTCCCAGATTGCGCGCCCTCTCCGAGGGGGCCAGAGACTCGCCCCCAATAGTCAGCGATGGAGTCAACTGACTATATCGGGATGCCGGGAGCCACAGCCACTCAGTCTTGGAAGGGTTGAGCTTGAGCCTGTTCCTCCCCATCCAGATCCGCACAGCCTCCAGGCACTGGGACATCACTTCAAGGGCATCGTTGGGGTGGCCTGGGGTGGAGATGTACAGCTGGGTGTCATCAGCGTACTGGTGGTATCTCACCCCAAAGCCACGGATGATCTCGCCCAGCGGCTTCACATAAATGTTGAACAGAAGGGGCGAGAGGACCGATCCCTGCGGCACTCCACAGATGAGAGGCCTCGAGGTCGACCTCTGCCCCCCTGCCAACACAAACTGCGACCGGTCGGAGAGAAAGGAGGAGAACCACCGCAACACAGTGCCTCCCACCCCCAACTCTTCCAGCCGGTGCAGCATGATACCATGGTCGATGGTATCAAAAGCCGCTGAGAGATCTAATAGGACCAGAACAGAGGAATAACCCCTGTCCCGAGCCCTCCAGAGATCATCCACCAACGCGACCAATGTCATTTCCGTGCTGTGCCCAGACCTGAAACCCGACTGGAACGGAACTAGATAGGATGTTTCCTCCAGGAATTGCGGAAACTGTTGCGCGACCACACTCTCAACAACCTTCGCAATGAAGCGAAGGTTGGAGACAGGACGATAGTTGGCCAATATTGCTGGATCCAGGGACGGCTTCTTGAGGAGAGGCCTCACCACCGCCTCTTTCAGGGCAGCGGGGAAGTAACCCTCACTCAAAGAAGCATTAATGACGCCCTGGAGCCAGCCTCGTGTAACCTCCCGGGAAGCCAGTACCAACCAGGAGGGACACGGGTCCAGTAAACATGTGGCCCCACTAAGTCTCCCCAAAATCCTGTCCACATCATCGGGAGTCACAGCATCAAACTCCTCCCAGATAACATTCTCAAGACTGTTCCTCGTCACCCTGCCCTGATCTACCCAGTCAGAGTCCAGATCCCCCCGGATCTGAGCGATTTTGTCATACTTAACACCCAAAGACCAGGTCCAACATGCATAACAATCCCCAAATACAGTCCCACCCACCCACCCACCACAAATTCCCCACCCCTAAACCACCAAAACATCCACAGAACAGACCAAGTAATGCTGTATGCTAATACTGATGGTAGCCCTTTAGTTCATGGTTGAGTGCAATTATAGCTCTGGGATAAAAACTATCTAGAAAACGTGTGGTTTGAATTTGAATTGTTCTGTATCTTCTGCCAGAAGGCAACAGTCCAAAAAGATTGTAAGCAGGATGGGAAGAGTCTCTGAGAATGTTATGCAACTTCCTCAAACAGCGAGATGCGAGGATGTCGTCCAGGGCTAGTAGCTGGAGTCTGATGATATTCTGGGCAGATTTAATGATTCTCTGTAGAGCTTTTTTGTCCGCTACAGAGCTGCTCCCATACCATGCAAGAATGCCGTAAGTCAGGACACTCTCAGTGGTGTTGCGATAGGACAGAAAGACGCTAAGATGCTGGTATCTACTCTGAACCTCATGATTAGCGAAATGTCTAAAAAAAAGTGATTTCTGCCCCCTTCTAGCTTTTTAGATGATTGGGGAAACCTCTTTTTCTACAAAATTGGGAGTGCCTCTTACCTGCTTGTTGTATTGCATGATGCCAAGCGTGGGGAAAACCCAGGTGCTGGCTGGGGGCACAATGTCGCTGTCAGCAAAGCTCACCCACTGAAGGACCTGGGAAGCCGCCTCTTGAGTTGTGCCTCGGAGTTCCTCGTTGCTGACTGGGAGAGGAAAACCGGCCAGTTAAGAGAAGCCACGATCAAAAAGAAGGCAGGTAGCCTTCAACGTACAGCCACAATTTTATGTTGCTAAGGGAGAAATCCGTTAAGTGGGTTTCGCCCCGTGTTATGATCTTCCTTGCCGCATCTGTTAAAGGAATCACTGCGGTTATTAAGGGAGGAACACCACCGCTGTTAAGTGAATCTGGCTTCCCTCCTTGACTTGGCTCGCCAGAAGGTCGCAAAAGGGGATAACCTGACCCCGGGACATTGCAACGGTCGTTAAGTATTAAAAATGGTCGTAAGTCGCTTTTTTCAGTGCCGCTGTAACTTCAAATGGTTACTAAATAAATTGTTACAAGTATTTATTTATTGGTTTGATTTATATGCCGCCCTTCTCCGGAGACCCAGGGCAGCTTACAATGCATTAATACAATTAAGTAGAGAATTATCTTACACTGGCAACTTTAGTTAAGTCCGTTGTCAGTTTTGGAAGCCATATTAGCTGCCACCTATATTTGTTTAAGAAAAAAAATTGATTTATATGCCGCCCTTCTCCGGAGACTCAGGGCGGCTTACAATGCGCTAAGCAATAGCCTTCATTCTTTTGTATATTTATACTAAGTCAGCTTATTGCCCCCACAATCTGGGGCCTCAATTTACCTACCTTAGAAAAGAAGGAAGGCTGAGTCAACCTTGAGCCTTGGCGAGATTCGAACCTGCAGTAATTGCAAGCAGCTGGTCTTAATAACAGGGTGCTTTAGACCACTGTACTACCAAGGCTCTTTTTGCGCTTGGGAAAGTAGGACGGGGATTTGTTAGACATAATAGCATTCTTCTTTTTGGTCAAGGTCAGGGTGCTCCTGCATCTGGAGGAGGAAGGGTTGCAGAGGTGGCTCAAGTTGGGACGGATGGAGATTGGGCCATGGGAGGGACTGATGGGTGCAGGGGCTGGATATGGGGTTTTGATTTATTGAGGTAAAACTCAGAACTCTCAGATTTGGTATTCCCAGATGTGCCAGTATACCTATTCCAATAAATGGAAGATTTTGAGATGATGCTTGTCTCGGAGTTTTTAACTGGAGTTGGGTCGTTCTGGAACGCTGACATCCTTTTTCTGTAAGCCTGACCCAACAATGAGTCTCTTGAGATTTTGGATAAAACTGGCATATATTTACCGTAGTGTGCGATGGCGTTGCTCTCGAATATGCAAAATCCATCATCTCCTTCGAAGGCTGGAACCTACAGAGGGTTAGAAAAAGAGCCTCTCTTGAGAAGACAGACAGACAGACAGCTCTCCTCCAAAGAGGTCAGCAGCTGCCATCTGCAGCACTGTTTCTCAACCCCAGGAATTTTAAGGCACTTGGGACTTCAATTCCCATAATTCCCCAGCCAACACAGATTAAATAAAATCCAGGGAGTTGCGATTTAATTTCCCACAATCCCCAAGAAGCAATAATGTTGACAGGAAACTGCTACTGTTTCTCAACCTTGGCAATGTTAAGGTGAGCGGACTTCAACTCCCAGAATCCTTCAGCCATGGCTAGGCTGGGGAATTCTGGGCAATGAAGTCCATGCATCCTAAAGCTGTCAAGGTTGAGAAATAACTGAACTGGTGTCAGCCCTGGAGGTCAGTTTTTTCTTTTGGATCTTCAGAGCTGCCACATTCAGTGCTGTGGGAAATGGGAGGGGGGTTGCATGGAGTTGGTAGAGTTATTTAGCGATAAAAACATTCCTTTCTCTGAGAGTCAAGGACGTTCAGCCTGCACCTGGAGTGGTGTGACTGGGAGGCATCTCCAGTTGGGACAGTTGATTGATTGGGTCATGTGATGGACATGTGGGTGAAGGGGGAAAGGGACTCTGACTTTCTTCTGGGTGGGGAAAACCTGGAAGCTTTTCAGATTCAGGTTTTCCCAGATGTGCCAATATGACATCTCTAATAAAATGGATCTTTGAGGAATTGCTTGCCTCGGAGTCTTACTTGGAACTTGACATCCGGAGGATACAGCATTGCCTCAACAACCAAATGAAAAATATTAAAACGCTGCACTTGCTCAGTTATGTAACTGGGAGGGATGCCCCAAAAAGGAACCTGGCTTGTTTTGAAGATGCATTAAGTCTGCTGGATACACGGATCATCACATCCCAAATAGCGTGAGGCTAGTCCTGGTCCTGCCTTTTTTTGTTTTTTTGAACCAAGCCCGAGGCATGTAGAGAGCCAGTTTGATCTACTGGTTAAAGCACCAGGATAGAAAGTGGGAGAGCCGCGAGTTCGAATGCCACCTTAACCAGGAAAGTCACTCTCTCAGCCCAACATATAAGATTGTTGCAGGGAAAATAAGAGGAAGAAGGTGTGTCGGACACGTTTCCCAGTTTATTTGTAAAATAAATGTGGGATACAAATAAATATCCTTGGTGGCGCAGCAGACTAAAGCACTGTTAAGTAACACCAGCTGCCTGCAATTACTGCAAGTTCAAATCTCACCAGGGCTCAAGGTTGACTCAGCCTTCCATCCTTCTGAGGTAGGTAAAATGAGGACCCGGTTTGTGGGGGCAATAAGCTGACTTTGTATAAAAAAGAACACCGCTTAGAGGGGAGCCGAAAGCCCTACTAAGCAGGTATATACAAAAGTATGAAGGCTATTGCTTAACGCATTGTAAGCCGTCCGGAGTCTCCGGAAAAGGGCGGCATATAAATCGAACCAATAAATAAATAAATAAACGAACGAATGAATGAATTAAGTTTTCACAGCTCAGCCAACTATTCTCCTGGAAACTACCGTGTTTCCCTGAAAATAAGACCCCGTCTTATATTTTTTTTGAACCCTGAAATAAGCGCTTGGCCTCATTGCCATGCGCTCAAAAGCCCGATTGGGCTTACTATCAGGGGATGTCTTATTTTGGGGGAAACAAGGTAGCAAGAATCAAAATCACACAGTAAGGTTACAGACATCTCCCATTCTACCAAAAAAAAATCCCAGAACTCCATGGCGTAACTCCAGGATAAAAAAAAACCAAAACAGTCACTCACCTTTCCAACTGGGAATTTTTTCAGAAATTCAGGAGTCTTGTTGGTCTGCCCGAAGTGGAACTGGGGTGGCGTGGCAAGGACTTTGATCTTGGCCCCGCTGTACTGAGCAGCGATGAGGGCTTTGAATGCCCGCCAGTTCTCGGGGTAAGTGTAGAGAGTCTGCAAGGGGGGAGGCAAGCAGCGATGGGGTTAAATGGGTACCCGAGAAGCGAAGCCGTAACTTAGTAATATGCGCCATGCAAGTCTTTTCTCAGTCTTAAAAAAATCGATTTTCAGCCTAAGCGCAGCTGGAAGCCGAGCTCTGTGCATTGATTTGTCCAATTGATAGGGTCAACCTCTTGGCAGGTGACTCTGCAGTTGTGGTGGCCAGAGGACTTTGCTACTGCAAAGCAAGACGGGGCACCATCATAATGCAACATCAGCAGAAGGTCCATGATCTCCTACTAAATTCTCCACTGGTCTGCTAAGAGGTCTACTACACCTCCCATTCTCCAGAACCACACCCGCCATCAGGCTAAGCCCCTCTCCTCCTGGCTCTAGAACCCATTAAAATGCCCAGGAATCTTTACTTGGACTTAGCAATCGTGGCTTGGAAAGAGCTACCTAAACATTTCTGGGTGCAAATCTAGGGCCACCTTCCCACAAGACCTCCTCATCTCAGAATAAGACAATAGCGGGAGTTGGAAGGGAGGTCTTCTATAGTTCAAACCCCCACATCACCCACCCACCCAAGCAGGAGAACCTATATACCATTCTGGACAAATGGCTGTCAAATCTCTTCTTAAAAATCCTCCAGTGATGGGAGCACCCACACTTTTTGAAGGCAAGCCTGTTAATCGTTCTCACTGTCAGGAAATTTTTTCCTTAAATTCTAGCTTGCTTCTTCTCCTTCCTAAGTTTCCATCCACTGCTCCTTATCCTGCTCCTGGATTCTCCTAAAATCAAGAGCTTCCACCCCAAAAAACTGGCTCTCCAAGCCAGCCTGGGGGTAAATCCAGGGCACAGTCTCACACACCTCATCTCCTAAAATCAGGATCTTCTGCTCAACAGCATGGCCCACCCGAGCCAACGCCCACCACTCTAAAATCCAGCAACCCACCCCCCCAACATGTGAAACATCTCCACCGCAAGAAGGATCCACTCAGTGGCACCTATCTCAGATTGCTGCCAGCACCAAAAGGGCGAATTCAGAGGATGTTAGAACCCATCATCCTTGCCCATTCGCTTCTGGGTGGCCCAAAAGGCCAGGAAACCGCCCATTCCTGTTTTTCATTCCCAGGTGCAGAGAGACAGCCAGCTGCCTCTAAAGCTGGAGGCTCCATTCAAGATGCCCATCACCCTCTCCCCACCACTTCTGCAGGCAGATTCTCTTCCATCCCATAAAAAGGGGTCTCTCTCTCTCTCCATGCCCCAAATGGCTTAATTTACAATTTGGGGGGGGGGGGGGAGGAGAAGAGTGGTCTTTCATCTGAAGCCAGTTCAGAAAGGAGGCAAAATGCTGCTTTGCCTTCTTCCCACGTGGCAGAGCAAAAAGCAGCTCGACCCCCATCCACACAAACACGCCGCACCCGTGTTTCTCCCAACCTGGTGGACTTTTAAAGAGGTGGCGGACTTCAACTCCCAGAGTTCCCCAGTCAGCTGTGCTATGCATAGCTATGCCATACTGGCTGGGGAACTCTGGGAGTTGAAGTCCGCCATCTCTTTTAAAAGTCCACCAGAGGTTGATAAAAACTCCCGTCTTAGGACAGCTCGGACTACAGCGCCTATATGACGTGGCCTTTAGGCCCGAGCGTATGGGAGTTGTAGTCTTGGCCGTTTCGGTTCCGTTTAAACCCTTCATGCGCGTGGCAAGGGAAGAGCGGAGCAGCCTGACACTCCCCCTTTCGGGCTCTGCCCGCCCGCCTGGCCTCTTCCATCCCCGGCGAGATTCCCCGCTTCAAGGCCCTCCTTCGTCCCTTCCCAACCCCGGGCTCCGAGGCCCCCACAGCCCTCCCGGTAGCCGGATGGAGGCGGATGAACTCTAGGCCTCGACGGGAACCGCAAGCTCACCCCGGCCACCGCCATCTTAGCGAGGAGAGGAAAAGGAGGAGCGTCGCCCAAGACGGCCGTAAAGCAAGTAGGAGGAGGGAGGGAGGAGGAGGAGAAAGCCGAAGGCGACGAAGCTGCTACGTCACACTGTTGAGAGGCGGAGCCCTGCAGGGACCGGGAGCGCCAGAGCATAGAGATTTTTAAAAAGGGTAGAGAGATTCTCTTTCCTAGAGAGGCCAGTTTCTGTTTTTCCTTGGTTTATTATGGTAGGGGTTTCCAACTTAGCAACTTTTCAGATTTGTGGACTTCAGCTCCCAGAATTCCCCAGCTAGCCATGGGGGGAATTCTGGAAGTCAGAGTCCACAAGTCTTGAAGTTGCAACTTTGGAGACACCCCAAATTTAAACATCGGTTTAAACGTTTGCTTTGGCTACAAATATTCTCCATGATTGAAACGTTGCTTTCCTCTTGGAATTGGTTGCTGCAAGGTGAAAATGGCAAAGGTCTGCCATAAAAACAAACAAACACAATAAAATAAAAAGGTCTGCAGAAATGGTGTAGGCGTCTCCTGCTTGGGTGGGGTGGGGTGGGGGGTTGGATTAGATGACCTACAAGGTCCCTTCCAACTCTGTTATTCTGTGCTGTTCTGTTAAGTCTGCCTGAGTGCCTTAAATGGGCAGAGTTTGTCTCCCACCTGGCACTGACACTGCAAAATAACCCAGTTGGCAAATTAGAAATCCCAACTTCTGCCCCCGTTTCTGTGGAATCAAACGCAGTAACCCCAAACCAAAAGTTATTTGGATAGCGAGCGTAAAAATGGAATAAATAAAATTACCCAGAGCTCACTGCAGTTAACACTTATTGAACAATATCATCATCATCATCTTTTAATAACCCATAATCCCTTGCCGGGTGGAGTCTGGGCAACTGAACCTGGTGGCGCAGTGGACTAAACTACTGTTAAAGTAGTATTTAGCTGCCAGCTGCCTGCAATTACTGAGAGTTCAAATCTCACCAGGCTCAAGGTTGACTCAGCCTTCCATCCTTCCAAGGTAGGTAAAATGAGGACCCGGTTTGTGGGGGCAATAAGATGACTTTGTATAAAAAAGAACACCACTTAGGGGAGGCTGAAAGCCCTACTAAGCAGGTATATACAAAAGTATGAACACTATTGCTTAAAAGCATTGTAAGCCGCCCTGTAAGCGGCATATAAATCAAACTAATAAATAAATAATAAACTGGAGCTGAATGTTAGTGGCCGGATGCTCTTCCTGACATGGATGCCAAAGTGAAGTTTTGTTCAGCAGTTATATTACCATTGTGCCCAGAAAGAGAAATATCTGCCTCTACCTAGGATTAAACTCACAGCCTCCTGATTGTGAGGCGAGAGTGCCACCTCTAGAACCACTTACTTACGGAATATACCATGGAGAAATTCCCTCCAGAGGATAATGGAAGGGATTCCTGCAGACAAAAGGATGTAGTCATATTTATACAGTTCAGCAAAGAAAATCAAACAGTCATACCACTAATCGTCCACTTACAACCATTTAGTGACCAAACAGCACTCAGAAAAGTGACAGGGCTGTTTGTTTTTCACAGTTATGACTGTTGCAGTATCCCTACGTTCACGTGATCAAAATCCAGTCACTTGGCAACTGATATGTGAAAGACAAATCTGGCTCTAGGTTCTGCCTGTTTACCTTTCCAATAAGCAACTGAATCGGAAGATTATTTAAAAGCAGTTTATTAGGGTACCCTGATAAAGTGGGTCTTCTATGAAAAGAAAAGGGGGAGAGAGAACTTCGAGCCCCCCTCCCATGTTTCCCACCTTTTTATAGTTAACACAACAAAGAAAATGCAAGAGGAAAGTTGATTGGACAGAATAAAAGTAACCTCCCCTTTGCAATAGGAAATCAGTTACATGTAGTCCAGCATGTTACGTATTTGGATCCCATAATATCACACGTGTTCATTAAAGTGAGGTCTGACGTCAGAAGGGATGTAATTGTAAGGGAAAAGGTTGTTCAGAGTTCACAAGAGATAAACCAGACCCCAAAGTTGTACTAACAAACTTTTCTTATCTGGAGGTAGTCTCCAGCTTGTTTATCAGTTTGTTGTTGTTGTTGTTAGTTGCAAAGTTCGTGTCCGAGACTTCGAGACCCCTGGACAATGTTCCTCCAGGCCTTTTTGTACTCTACCATCCTCTGGAGTCCATTTAAGCTCACGCCGACTGCTTCAGTGACTCCATCCAGCCACCTTGTTCTCTGCCGTCCCCTTCTTCTTTTGCCCTCAATCTTTCCCAGCATTAGGCTCTTCTCCAGTGAATCCTTCCTTCTCATTAGGTGGCCAAAGGATTTGAGTTTCATCTTCAGGATTTGGCCTTCTCAAGAGCAGTCAGGGTTGATCTCCTCTAGGGCTGACCGGTTGGATGACCTTGCAGTCCAAGGGACTCGCAGGAGTCTTCTCCAGCACCAGAGTTCAAAGGCCTCCATTCTTTGGCGCTCAGCCTTCCTTACGGTCCAACTTTCACAGCCATCCATTGCAACTGGGGAATACATCGCCTTGCCTATACACACTTTTGTTGGCAGGGTGATGTCTCTGCTTTTTAGTAAGCTGTCTAGATTTGCCATAGCTTTCCTCCCCGGGAGCAAGCATCTTTTAACTTCTTGGCTGCAGTCCCCATCTGTGGTGATCTTGGAGCCCAGGAAAATAATGTCTGTCATTACCTCCATTTTTTCCCCATCTATTTGCCAGGAATTGAGAGGGCCTGATGCCATAATCTTAGTTTTCTTAATGTTGAGTTTCAAGCCAACTTTTGCACTCTCCTCCTTCACCCGCATCAAGAGGCTCTTTAGTTTCTCTTCACTTTCTGCCATTAGAGTGGTATCATCCGCATATCTGAGGTTGTTGATATTTCTCCGGGCATTTATTAGTTTAGGAATGTTAAAAGCTAATAAATCTGAACATCATTTTAAAAGAGAGAGAATAAATCAAATTAAAATATAAGGTAACTATGTTAGTTAACAAATAACAAAACCCGTGTTATTTGCCCCTCACAGGTGACCTTCCAAGCCAGCTTCCGACAAGCAAAGTCAATGGGACAAGCCAGGTTTGCTTAATGACTGTACAATTCACAGAACAATCGCAGTGATTCACTTAAGAACAGTGGCAAAGAAGGTCATAAAATGAGCTGCAACTCACTTAACAGCCACCTCACCTAGCAACAGAAAAGTTGGGCTCAATTGTGGTCATAGGTCGAGGATTTCTTGTATATAAGCATAGGTCATAGATATTCATCATTATCAAACCTTACTTCCCCAGCCTTCTACTGTGACTACCCTCAGGAAACGATGATTGTCTTAATAAAAAGAAACATATCAGTTACATTGCCATAAAAATTCAGATAAATCATACTGAGCATTTATGTTTCAAAGTTGCTCCAATTAAGCACACCTTCCTTTTGTGTCTCTATCTTGCTAACATGCTCCCCACTCTTCCAAGGATACAGAATACTCAATTACATTTATCGATTACATTTATACGCTGCCCCATTTTCAAGGACTCTGAGCAGTTTGCCTGATGGATATTTTTTTAAAAATGATTTAATTCAATTTAGACCCTCTGTTCTAAACCCCTCCATTTCTCAATGGCCTTCTATTTATCTATCTATCTATCTATCTATCTATCTATCTATCTATCTATCTCTATCTCTAATCTATATATCTCCATCTATTTATCTATCTATCTATCTATCTATCTATCTATCTATCTATCTTCTCTCCCTCTAATCCATCTGTTTGTCTGTCTGTCTGTCTATCTATCTATCTATCTACATCTAATCTATATCTATATCTATATCTATATATATTTATCTATCTCTATCTCTAATCTATATATCTCCATCTCCATCTATCTATCTATCTATCTATCTCTATCTCTAATCTATATATCTCCATCTATTTATCTATCTATCTATCTATCTATCTATCTATCTATCTATCTATCTATCTTCTCTCCCTCTAATCCATCTGTTTGTCTGTCTGTCTGTCTATCTATCTATCTATCTACATCTAATCTATATCTATATCTATATCTATATCTATATCTATATATATTTATCTATCTCTATCTCTAATCTATATATATCCATCTCCATCTATCTATCTATCTATCTATCTATCTATCTATCTATCTATCTATCTATCTATCTATCTATCTATCTATCTATCTATCTATCTCTCTCTCTATCTCTCTAGAGAGCGACCGCTCTTGCATCCTTGTCTATAGTTGCCCCTTCAGAAAACCTACCTCTCTACCCATTTCTTCTCTATGGGAGCTGCCCTAAGCTTCCCGCCCATTCGCCAGGAGGAAATCTTTCCTGCCCGGCAATTTCCGGGTCATCACGGCCGCGCAGGCGCACTGCGGCCTCGCCGGATTCCCAGGACGAGGATCCGTGAGGGAGACGGCGCGGTCGGGCGGCTGCGGCGAAGATGGCGGAGGAAGCGGCGGAGGCGCTGGCCGCCCTCGGCCACGGCGAGGCGGAAAGCGTCGAAGAGCCCCCGAGGGCGGAAGCCGGTGAGGGGGGGACACCCGGGGCGGGTGGAAAAACAGGAGTCTCCGGTGGAGGGGGGGGCGCTGTTGCCGGGATACCGGAGGAAGAATGGGGGGGGCAGATGGGGGTGGGGGTCCCCAGGGAGGTTGGAGGGCCCGGATCCGACTCCAGTTTTAGCGGGAAAAGCAGAACTTCCCGAACTTCGGTGCACGGTAGACTGCTCCTGGACAGGGAGGCTCTCTTCTCAACTGTCTTGGATCCCGGCCTTTGCAATGGCTCCAGCTGCCAATTTAGGTTGTCGTGGGGGGGGAGGGGGGAGAGGAGAGGGGTTTCATGCAAATGAGGGGTGGTGGGAGGAGCCATGCAAATTAAAGAGGCGAAAAATTTACATATTGTTTTGTTTTGTTTTATTAGATTTTTATTAGATTAGATATTGGATGTGGTTCTTTGTGAAGCATCAGAAATAGGAGAGGTGGCTTTCTATTATTTTTATTTTTATTTTATTTTGTCGAGTACATATTAGATAATATGTATAAGCCTGAATTGAATATAGATAAAATGAATACATTTTAACAATCTGCAGTCACTTATTTATTTATTTTTTAAAAAGTAGAAAATACATCAAGATAGAGGTATCAATAAGATGAAAATTGTTTTTTAGTATGTGTAGGAAGGGAATAATGATATTTGCTGTCAATATGGTATTACTAAAAGAATGCTAAGAAGAAAATGGAGAGTTTTACAGTATTTAAATGTTCAATAATGTTAATGTTAACATGAATGTGAAAGATTTTGATAAATGAGGATCGATGTAGTACAGAGATGTTTGTACTGCCCAGACAATACACCGCATAAGGAAAGATGGAATGTTTTATCTTTGTATTTAAAAAATAAAAAAAACTTTTTACGAAAAAAAAATCTGTGCAGTCACAATGACGGGATGGTGGTCGTTAAGCGAGGCGATCGCCTCTTTCTCTCTCTCTCTCTCTCTCTCTCTTCCCCATGACTTACGACCATGGTTCTGGACTCTGCTGTGGTCATACGTTAAGGAAGCTAAAACTGTCGACTTACAATAGTTTCACTCACTGACTGTTTGAAGTTACAACAGCATTGAAAATAGCAATGGCACTTAGACTTATATATCGCTTCACGGTGCTTTTACAACCCTCTCTAAGCAGTTTTACAGAGTCAGCCTCTTGCCCCCCACAACAATTTGGGGGGCATTTTATCATTTTATCCACCTCGGAAGGATGGAAGACTGAGTCGACCTTGAGCTAGTTAGGTTTGAACTGCTGACAGTGGACAGAGTTTAGCCTGCAATCCTGCATTGTAATGGGAGGGAGGGAGGGAAGGGAAGGAAGGAAGGAAATGAAAAGGAAGGATGGATGGATGGAAGGGAGGGAGGGAGGGAGGAAGGAAGGAAATGAAAAGGAAGGAAGGAAACAGGAAGGATGGATGCATGGAAGGAAGGAAGGAAATGAAAAGGAAGGAAATGAATGGATGGAAGGAAGGACTGTAGCAATAGCACTTAAGACGTATCTACCGCTTCACAGTGCTTTTACAGCCCTCTCTAAGCGGTTTTACACAGGCAGCATTTCCCCCCAACAATTTGGGTCCTCATTTTACCCACCTCAGAAGGACAGAAGGCTGAATCATTCAACCTTGAGCCTGGCGAGATTCGAACTGCCAAACTAGTGGCAACCGACAGTCAGCAGAAGTAGCCTGCAGGAATGCATTTTAACCACTAGACCACTATGGCTTTATTTATGACCATTTTTCATACTTATGACCGTTGCAGTACCCCCATGATCACACAACTTACTGTCAGCAGTGGATTCTCCAGCATTTGAAGGCTTGACAACTATCTCATGTTTATGATGTGTTGCAGTATGCCGGGGGTCACGTGATTGCATTTTGTGACCTCCTGACCAGCAAAGTCAGTGGGGAAGCCCGATTCGCTTAACAATGATGTTACTAATTTAATATGCAGTGATTCGCTTAATAAACGTGGCAAGAAAAGTCATAAAATGGGGCAAAACTCACTTAACAAATTTCTCACTTAGCAACATAAATTCTGGGCTCCATTGTGGTCCTAAGTGGAGGACTACCTGTATCTCTACAGGAAGTTATCCTCAACTTGGGAGGAAGCCCCAGGATGCAGAACAAATCAACAAGTAAATGAAAATTAATACTGGGAAACTTTTAATTTCTTCCTGAATCTACAGGCCTTGACGAAGAGGGGCTTCTGAATCAAGAGAGTAATGGCCCTCCTAAGCCAGACGAGGCCATGCCGGTGCAAGAGGTCAATGGGGATAGCTCGGAAGACAACACGGCAGCCCTGCAGGCCGAACCAGCCAGAGAGGAGACCCCTCAGCCTCCTGCTTCAGATGTGGGGATGATGATGTCCTTGAGCCAGCCCATGGAGGATCTCTCCATCACCTACCCTCTGGAGTTTGAGCGCTACTGGAGAGCCACTCAGGAGAACCCCCTGGACTTCACCGCATGGACCGAATTGTTGCAATACGTGGAACAGGAGGTATAAAGAAACCAAAGAGCCCAAAGCTCTGAACTGATTGTCTATGGAGATTCTCCGTCATCATCCAGGTCAGGGTTGTCCCAAAGGTGCTTTTTTTTTTTAAAGAGGCAGCTGAACTTTCTGGTTTTTCTTTGAAGACGTTTCGCTTCTCATCCCAGAAGCTTCCTCAGCTCTGACTGGATGGTGGGGAACGGAAGGATTGATACTCCTTGCAGACAGCTGGTCATTTGCATCCTTTTAGAGCAGGGGTCCTCAAACTTTTTAAACGGGGCCGATTCACAGTCCCTCAGACTGTTGGGGGCCCCCCAGATTGGATGGGCAGGTGGGCGTGGCTAGGTGGTCATGTGACTGGATGGGCATGGCCGATTTATGTATGTATGTATGTATTTATTTATTTATTTAACAAGTATTTATTTATTTTTTTTATGTTTTATTTTATTTTATTTTGAATTTGTATACCGCCCTTCTCCCTGAGGACTCAGGGCGGTGAACAGCCAAGTAAAAACATCAAATACAAATATTAAAATACAGTTAAAAGATATATATAAATTTGGCCCCATTAATTAAAAATGATAAACAAAACAATTAAAAACACTTAAAAAATTAGGCCAGCCCGGCTTGCTGGAAAAAGAAGGTTTTAAGGGCACAGCGGAAGGCACTGAGGTCTTGGATTCTCCTTATCTCTGGGGGCAACTGATTCCAGAGGGTGGGTGCCCCCACAGAGAAGGCCCTCCCCCTGGGGGTCACCAGCCTGCACTGTTTGGCTAATGGTACCCTGAGGAGGCCCTCTCTGTGGGAGCGCACGGGTCGATGGGAGGTCGTCGGTGGCAGCAGGCGGTCTCGAAGATAGCTAGGCCCTATGCCATGGAGCGCTTTAAAGGTGATAACCAACACCTTTATATGCCGCCCTTCTCCCAAGGGACTCAGGGCAGCGAACACAGATTAAAAAACATACCATAATAAAATCCCGCTAAAACCTGATTAAAATCAATAATCAATAATAAAAATAATAAAACCCAAGAATCAGAATCAGCCCATTCGTTGGAATAGCCAAGTCTTCAGGCCTCGACGGAAAGAACGGAGATCCGGGGACGTCCGGAGCTCGGTGGGTAGTTCGTTCCAGAGGGTAGGGGCACCCACGGAGAACGCCCCACCCCTGGACGTCGCCAGACGGCATTGCCTGGTCAATGGTACCCTGAGGAGAGCAGCCCTATGGGAGCGGTCAGGACGGTGGGAAGCAGGCAGGAGATGGTCCTGCAAATACTCCAGACCTAAGACATGTAGGGCTTTATAGGTCAATACCAGCACCTTGAAGTGGATCTGGAGGGTCACCTAATTGAACAGTCCATTCTTTTGCCTTTCTCCTTCCTAAGCTCCTGTTTAAATTTTTTTTCAAAGACTTTTAATTTAAAGCTGTACTTTACAAACCCAGAGCTGCTTTTCAAGGCTGCACTGGCGAGATCACCCCTCAGCTGACCTTCCAGCTGGCTCGCTGGAAGAGAAGGCCCATGGGAAGGGGCAAGGCTTAATCACACCACTGTGGGCCGGATATTTTGCAGTGGCGGGTCGTATCCGGCCTGTGGGGCGTAGTTTGAGGATGTCTGTTTTAGAGGGTCATTGAGGCCACTTGGAGGTTTCTCTGTGTCCTCAGGGTCACCTGAGTGGTGCAAATGGGTGTGGAAGGACCCATTTATCTGAGGACACAGATAAACTTCTAAGTGGCTTCAACAACCCTTTAAACAGAATGCAAAGGACCAGCTGTCTGCAAGGGGTAGAAATCCTTCCATTCCCCACCATTCAGTCAGAGCTGAAGAAGCTTCTTGGATGAAAAGCGAAACGTCTTCAAAGAAAAAACAAGAAAGCTCAGTTGCCTCTTTAAAAAAAAGCACCTTTGGGACAACTATGAACTGATCGTTGGGGCTTAGCAAGATGCATCAGCCCAGCCATGATTTAGTGCAGTGATGGCTAACCTTTTTTTTGCCATCGCGTGCAAGGAGGGGGACGGGGGTTCACGCGTGTGTGTGCCCACACCCATAATTCTATGCACCCCGCGCATGCGCGCACAACCTCCCCCCCACTCCTGGCACACGATGGCCCGGTAGGCCTGTTTTTCTCTCTCACCTGGCTCCAGAGCCTCTCCAGGAGTCTAGGGAGGGTGAAAACAGCTTCCCTCCCTCCCCTCAGAGGCCCTCCAGAGGCCAGAAACAGCCCGTTTGCCAACTTCCGGTGGGACCGGAAGGCCCAGTTTTTGCTGTCCCCAGCCTCCAGAGTCTCTCTAGGAGTTTGGGGAGGACGAAAACGGCCTCCCCCTCCCCCCTTGTGGCCAGAAACGGCCCATTTGCCAACTTCCGGTGGGACCATTGCATGCCAGGAGCGGGGGAGCGGGGGAGGTCGCGGGGGTGGGGCACATAGAATTATGGGTGTGGGCATGTGCGTGTGTGTGACCCCCCCCCTTCCTGGCACGCGATGGCAAAACGGTTAACCATCAGTGGTCTAGGGTCTCCTTGTCCCTTTCAACTCTGTTATTCTGGATGGGGGAGTGGGATTCAAGGTAGCCACACCCTAGAATCTCTTAGGCCACATCTAACGGGTTAGAAGGTTTTACCTTTAATCTGGCGAGATTCTGCCCATCAGGTTAAGCAAATGAAGGATTTGACTCAATTGGATTTCACTGTGTCATCTTTGTGCTTGGGCCTGACAAGCGTCGAACAAGTGGGAGTTACGATCAGACACCATACTTATGACTGGCCCTACAGTCATGTGATCCTGATTAGTGAGTGACATTCCCTGACAGCTTCCCGCAAAGTCAGTGGGCAGGCCAGCGGGAAGTGATAGCTATGAATGCAGCAGGGACTGCTGGCACTGCCACTACTAAGTGAGGCATTGATGTGGTTTCTCCACTTAGGGCCACAACACTTAAATGGTCCCAATTAGCTTTGTTGTTTTTTTTTAATTTGATTTATATGCCGCCCTTCTCCAGAGACTCAGGGCGGCTTACAATGTGCTCAGCAATAGCCTTCATCCTTTTGTGTATATTTATACAAAGTCAGCTTATTGCCCCCACAAACTGGGTCCTCATTTCACCTACCTTAGAAAGGATGGAAGACTGAGTCAACCTTGAGCCTTGGCGAGATTCGAACCTGCAGTAATTGCAGGCAGCTGGTCTTAATAACAGGGTTCCTTAGACCACTATACTACCAAGACTGCCAGTAATGCCAAACCACAGTTTGCTTAATTCATGTGTATTAAATAAACCACAACTGGCTTTCCTGAGTCCACATTTGGGCTTCTGATCTTTACTTTCCCGTGCTGTCTTTGCATTGTTTTGTATTTTCCTGTGTCCCTCTCGAAACCATCCAAGCTTTTTCTCTTGGCTGCTGTTGCAGAATCACATCTACGCCGCCCGCAAAGCTTTCGATAACTTCTTCCTGCGGTACCCTTACTGCTACGGCTACTGGAAGAAGTACGCAGACATGGAACGACGCTTTGACTTCATCAAGGAGACCGAGGAGGTACCTAGGAACAGTGGAGATTGTGCACAGCGCAATCCCAGCCCATACCCTCCAAGGACAAGCAGCAGCATGCCATGTATTAGGACTGGGGGTGGGGGCGGCAATTCAGTGAGACAAGCCACTTCCAGATTTTGAAAAATCAACCAAGACCTGAGCCTATTTTAAAGGGTGTGCTTGGATACACGGGTCTTTTCTTAGCATATGCATCAGCAGGTTTGAATGTGAAATGAAACTTCCCAGTGTATCTTTGGGCGAATCTTTATGAACCTTAACAGCTTTAAGATGGGTGGGATTTCAATTCCCAGAATTCCCCAGCTAGCACGCTTTAAGGTGGATGGGCTTCTATTCCCAGAATTCCCCAGCCAGCATGCTTTAAGACGGGAGGACTTCAACTCCCAGAATTCCCCAGCCAGCATGCTTTAAGACGGGAGGACTTCAACTCCCAGAATTCCCCAGCCAGCATGGTTTAAGGTGGCTGGACTTCAACTCCCAGAATTCCCCATCCAGCATGCTTTAAGACGGGAGGACTTCAACTCCCAGAATTCCCCAGTCAGCATGCTTCAACATGGCTGGACTTCAACTCCCAGAATTCCCCAGCCAGCAAGCTTTAAGATGGGAGGACTTCAACTCCCAGAATTCCCCATCCAGCATGCTTTAAGGTGGATGGGTTTCTATTCCCAGAATTCCCTAGCCAGCACGCTTCAAGATGGCTGGACTCCCAACTCCCAGAATTCCCCAGCCAGAAGTAACTGGCTGGGAGAAAACTGGAAGCTGAAGTCCACCCATCTTAAAGTGGCCAAAGTTGTGAAAGACTGCTCTGGAGTAGAGCCACAGTAATTAAGCCGAGGTGCCCGTGGGCGTGGCCCTTGTGGGTAATGGATCTTATGGATAGAGATAATTCCAAAGCTAATGAAAATAACATTTTGTTTTTTTCCCTTGTGGATGCTCACCATGCTCAATCCATGGGTCATTTATAACTGCCTGAAGAAGAGTTCTGGAAAATTCAGAAGCTTGCCTTTTGTTGATGATGATGATGGTGATGATTTAGTATTGCTCTACTGAATATTCAGCCGGTTCGGATGAATCGGATGCTAATTTTACATCTGGTTCGCCGAACTGGCAGTTCCAAGGACTGGCTGGCCCTGCTCATCCTGCCCCTCCCACTCCCAGGAGTCTCCACGCGGCCTGTTTTGGATGCCAGATAAGTGCAGGGACCGCGTGGAGGCTCTGGGAGGGCGAAAAACGGGCCTTCCGGAAATGGGCCTGTTTTCGGCCTCCGGAAGGCCTCCAGAGCCCGGGGGAGGCCGTTTTCACCATAGCCTGGGGAGAGCGAAAACATCCGTTCCCCCCCCCCCCCATGGTGCAGGAGGCCGAGTAGGCCACATCCACCCAGCAACCAGGCAGAGAACCGGTTGCTAAAATTTTTGAATATCAACTCTCGTGCGTGCATACGCGGGGGAGTATGGGAGGGGTTCATGCGCAGGGGGGGGCGCACTTTGCATTATTGGTGCACTGCAGGGGTGGGTTCTAAATTTTTTTACTACCGGTTCTGTGGGCGTGGCTTATTTTGTGGGTGTGACTTGGAGGTTATGTGACTAGGTGGGCGTGGCAAGCTGGTCAGAGTCATTTATGGAAGGTCCTCGCACTTACGACCAGTCCTCGCACTTACGACCCGACTCATTTGTTTGCTTTTAACACTGATCAGCGGTAGGACGGCCCTTTGAAGCCCCGCGGCAAGAGTTTAAGCAGTTTTTTTTCCCTCTAGACATCAGCTGGGACTCAGGAGGCAGCAATAGATTGGGGGTGGGACCAAATAAAAGGTAAGAATAACGTGGGTGGGGGTGTGGGAGGGCGGGGGGGGGGGAAGAACCGGTTCGGTGACATCATATCGTCACCGTTACCGGCTCGGCCGAACCGGACCGAACCAGGAGGAACCCACCACTGTTGCACTGTCATGCGCACACATGCACACTTTTGGCAGACGAAAAGGCTTAGCCATCACTGCCCTACTCGGTCCGGTAGCATCTGCTTCTCTTCTCCTATTGGCCCCTGCTGTGTTGTAAAGCAAATGTGGGGATCTGAAAGGTTAGCGTGAAAAAAAGCCCTTAGTTCTCAGAAAGTCCCCTTTGCACAAGAGGAGGAGGGGATGGAGAAAGACCCCCTTAAGTGTTTTATTTTCTCTGCTGCCCCTGCAGGTTTTCCAGCGAGGGTTGCAGTCCATCCCTCTCAGCATGGACCTCTGGATCCACTACATCACTTTCCTGCAGTCCACCTTGGATATGAACCAACCCGATTCAGCTCAGAAAATTTGTGGGTAGGTCACAGGACAAGGAGGAGTGGCAAGGAGTTGCCCGGGGCCTGGAATCTTCCTTTTGTTGTTTTTTCCCCTTCAAAAGTCACTTCTGCCCCTTCGGCCTGTTAGAGATAGTTTGCTGCTTTGAATACAGGAGAACGTGAAAACAAAAAGTAGGTTTTGGGATAAGCTCAGCTCCTGTTAACTTTTTTTTTAAAAAATTTGATTTATATGCCGCCCTTCTCCGGAGACTCAGGGCGGCTTACAATGTGCTCAGCAATAGCCTTCATCCTTTTGTATATTTATACAAAGTCAGCTTATTGCCCCCACAACTGGGTCCTCAATTTGCCTATCTTAGAAAGGATGGAAGGCTGAGTCAACCTTGAGCCTTGGCGAGATTCGAACCTGCAGTAATTGCAGGCAGCTGGTCTTAATTAATAACCAGCTTAATAACGGTGCCTTAGACCACTGTACTACCAAGGCTCTTTGTGGACGGTTCCCTCAAACCTCCAGCTCTTGAGATTGTCAGTTGGTCTCCCATCCAGAAACTAACCAGGCCCGGCACTGCTTAGCTTCCACATCCAGGTACAGTCAGCTGGGGGGGGGGAAGGGGTCCTTTGAAAATCCACCCTCACTCTTTGTGCCAAGTTTAAATGGGTTTAACCCTCCTGCATTTTAGCCAACAGAAGAGGAAAATAAAGACAGGCTCAATTCCGTCCTGTTAAAAACACAGGTAGTCCTCGACTTACAACAGTTCATTTAGCGACTGTTTGAAGTTACAACGGCACTGAAAAAAATGACTTGTGACCATTTTTCGCACGACCGTTGAAGCATCCCCATGGCCACATGGTCAAAATTCAGGGGCCTGGCAACTGGCTCCTATTTACGAACAGCTTGGCTGTTTTCCAAGATCTTGTTTTAGGACCTTCTGACCAGCAAAGTCGGATTCACTTAACAACCATGTCACTAACTTAACGACTGAAGTGATTCACTTAACATGCTGCGGCAAGAAGAGTTGTAAAATGGGCCCAAAACTCACTTAACGAATGTCTCACTTAGCAACAGAAGTTTTGGGATCAATGGTGGTGGTATGTTGTGGACTATCTATATACGCAGCTCTAGAAGGGACAGGAATCCCCTCCCCACTCCATGGTGTCCCAAACAGTCCTGAGGCCAAGGGTTTTTAATGCCCCCTCCCAAATTGAGCATCCCCAAATATTTATTTATTATATTTTTATCCTGCCTTTATAACTTTATAAATAATTCAAGCCAGTGAATATATCTAATGTGCCTTATTGCTCCTATTTGCCCCAACAAAAACAACCCAGTGAGGTGGGTTGGGCTGAGAGAGAAGGACTGACCCAAAGACCCTCAGCTAACTTTCTTGCCTAAGGCAGGACTAGAACTCACACTCCCTTGGTGATTGGCCCAAAGTCATTCAGCCAGCTTTCAGAACCTGCAAGGTTCTGTTGTGGGTCTATTTAACAGAATAACAGAGTTATGGCCTATACCATTTCAGACAAATGGTTGTCCAATCTCTTTTTAAATACTCCCAGTTACAGAGCATTCACAACTTCTGGTGGCAAGCTGTTCCACAGGTTAATTTTCTCACTGTTAGGAAATTTCTCCTCAACTCTAGGTTGCTTCTCTCCTTGATTAGTTTCCATCCGTTGCTTCTTGTCCTGCCCTCAGGTGCTTTGGAAAATAAGTTGACCTCCTTCTTCTTTGTGGCAGCCCCTCAAATATTGGAAGACTGCTATCATGTCTCCCCTAGTCCTTGTCAGGGTTCCCATGGATGCCCTAATTAAATCATGAGCCTCAAGCGAAGCTTCACAAGAAATCCAGTTATTTATTAGGAGCTTCATGTCCGCAGGTTCCAAATGAAGCCAACTCTGACCCCACGTAATTTACGACCCCTGTTTCCCCTTGCCCCCCCCCCCGGGTATGTCATCAATCACATTTGCCAACGGAGCAATTTCGCTGGTTGTAGAGATCACTCCCCTCCAGCTGCTGTGGGTAACCCTGGGAGACAGCCTTGAGAGAGAAATATCTGGAATGTGCTTTTGTTTTTGACTGCTTTGCTGCTTCGCCGGTTTTCCCATCCCCCTTGCTTTGCGAGTTGATAGTCCTTCTTTTCTCTAGACTAGCCATACCCAATTCCCACAACCGTTCTTCGTATGTTTTAGTCTTTGTGGCTCTTCTCTGCACTCTTTCCAGAGTCTCAACATCTTTTTTACATTGTGGTGACCAAAGCTGGACACAACATTCTGAAAGTTGCGTCCCTTTCTGGATTGGGACGCCTTGCGCACGGTCACTCATGCCCTAGTTACCTCCTGTATGGACTACTGTAATGCTCTCTACATGGGGCTCCCCTTGAAAAGCACCCGGAGGCTCCAACTGGTCGAGAATGTAGCCGTGCGGGTGATTATGGGCGCAACTCGTTACGCCCATGTGACACCTCTCCTACGCGAGCTGCATTGGCTCCCGGTGGTCTTCCGGGTGCGATTCAAGGTGTTAGTTATCACCTTTAAAGCGCTCCATGGCTTAGGACCTGGGTACCTACGAGACCGTCTTTTGCCACCAATAGCCTCCCACCGACCAGTTCGTTCTCACAGGGAGGGACTACTCAGGGTACTGTCAGTCAAATTATGCCGACTGGCGACTCCCAGGGGGAGGGCCTTCTCTGTGGGGGCTCCAACCCTTTGGAATGAACTGCCCCCGGAGATACGGAATATCCCTGATCTCCGTGCTTTCCGCCGTGCCCTCAAGACCCTGATGTTCCAACAGGCGGGGCTAAACATACGAACATGTCAATGATTTTTTAAATGTTATCTAATTCTGGGTTTTATTTAATTGACCAAACTAAGTAATAATTTTAATTAGCAATTTTATGATGTTTGTGTGTCTATATGTTTCTTGACTGTACACCGCCTTGAGTCCTACGGGAGAAAGGCGGTATAGAAATATAATAAATAAAATAAATAAATAATAAATAATGTGGCCTTATCAAGGCATTATAAAGTGGAACAAGCTATTGAAGCTGTTAATATTCTCTGTCTTCTCTGCAGCACTTTTGAGGCCGCCGTGGCTGCCGCGGGAGTTGATTTCCGTTCGGACAAGCTCTGGGAGATGTATGTGGAATGGCAGAAGGAGCAGGGAGACCTGAGGGCTGTCACTGGCATTTATGACAGGGTGCTGTCCACTCCCACCCAGCTGTACAGCCATCACTGGGAAAAGTAAGTGTGTGATTTGGAGGGTGTTTGATTTGGAGGGGCAGAGGCATTGCGAATTACAGGTAAACTTACAACATTCAATCAACGACTGTTCGAGGTTACAATAACACTGAAAAAGCTGACTTTACCACTGGGTCTTACCCATACGATTGTTGCAATTTCTCCACATTCATAGGATCAAAATCTGGACGCTTGGCACCTGTCACAAGAAATCAGGAAGAAATCCAGGTTGTTCAAATGAGTACAAGTTCATTCCATGTTGTTTCTTACGTGCCATGGTGGCGCAGTGGTTAGAATGCAGTATTGCAGGCTAATTCTGCCGACTGCCAGCAGTTTGATCTTGGTTGACTCTCCCTCTTTCCTTCCTTCTTTCCTTCCTCCTTCCTCCCTTCCTTCCTTCCTTCCTTCCACATTGGCATAGTGGTTAGAATGCAGTATTGCAGGCTAATTTTGCTGACTGCCAGCAGTTTGATCTTGGTTGACTTTCCCTCTTTCCTTCCTTCCTTCCTTCCTTCCTTCCTTCCTTCCTTCCTTCCTTCCTTCCTTCCTTCTGCAGTGGCACACTGCATTCTCAGTGGTGAGAATGCAGTATTGCAGGCTAATATCAGCCGACTGCCAGCAGTTCAATCCTGACCAGCTCAAGGTTGACTCAGCCTTCCGTCCTTCCGAGGTCGGTTAAATGAGGACCCAGATTGCTGGGGGGCAAGAGGCTGACTCTGTAAACAGCTTAGAGAGGGCTGGAAAGCACTGTGAAGCAGTATATAAGTCTAAGGGCTATTGCTATTTTCCTTCCTTCCTTCCTTCCTTCCTTCCTTCCTTCCTTCCTTCCTATTCTCCCTCCCTCCCTCCCTCCCTCCCTCTTTCCTTCCTTCCTTCTGCGGTGGCATAGTGATGAGAATGCAGTTAATGCAGGCTAATTCAGCCGACTGCCAGCTGCCAGTTCAATCCTGACCAGCTCAAGGTTGACTCAGCCTTCCGTCTTTCTGAGGTTGGTTAAATGAGGACCCAGATTGCTGGGGGACAAGAGGCTGACTCTGTAAACCACTTAGAGAGCTGAAAAGCTCTGTGAAATGGGATATAAACTGTAAAAAGCAGTGTGAAGCGGTATGTAAGGTTAAATGCTATTGCTGTTGCTCTCAACAAGAGTCACAGCCAATTGGCAGTAGACAAGAGTCAATGCAATTCAAGAAGTTTTAGATTTAGATCTCTTTTGAGTGCAAAGAGACTCGAGTCCGATGACGCGTTTGACCCCTCCTTCACGCCCAGCCTGATCATCAACATATATCTGCAGTCGTTGTAGATATACCAGCAGTCACATGACCAGCATTTGTATCCTTCCCAGCCAGCTTCTAACAGAAAATCAAAGGGGGAAGCTAAGATTTGCTTAATGGCCACGTGATTCACTTAATTCGCTTTAAAAAAATGGACTGTTAAATTGGCCACGCCCGCCCAGTCACATGACCACTAGCCATGCCTCTTGGAAAAGCGAAGGATGACACAGAATCTGTATAGAGATTTGGTCACGGGGATGCTGCAACGGTCTTAAGTGTGAAAAACTGGTCCTCACTTTTTTTCAGTGGCGTTGTAACTTTGTCGCTAAATGAACTGTTGTAAGTCGAGGACTACCTGTAGCCACTTTTTATAAAGCCCTCCTTTCTTCTCAACGCAGCTTCAAGGAACACCTGTCCAGCCATCCCCCTGTGGACATTCTCTCCATGGAAGAGTTGCTGTGGATGCAGTCCAAGTTGGCCTCCGATGCGACCCCCAAGACGACGGAGGGGGAAACTGAGGAGGAAGCACCACCTGGGGAAGAACTGCCCCCCAAGGCGGAAAGCAAGCAGGAGGCCGCAGAAGGGAGTCAGGCGTTGGTGAGTCCATGTCTTGGCTTGGGTCCCTTCGTGTCGTCTCTTTCCAGTATCCCAATTTAGGATGGGGTCTTCCCTGTTTGTCCTCCCTGAACTAACCCATACCTAGAGGTAATGGAGTGGGCTGTAGCAGAAATCACAAAGCCATCAGAATACAGGTAGTCAAGTCAATCAATCAATCAATCAATCAGAAGAGAGCTGCAAGGGACCTTGGAGGTCTTCTAATCCAACCCCCTGCACAAGCAGGAGACCCTGTCCCATTTCAGATAGGTGGCTGTCCGGTCTCTTCTTAAAAGCCTCCAGTGATGGAGCACCCACGATTTCTGGTGGCAAGCTGTTCCACTGGTTAATTGTCCTCACTGCAATTCCAACCCCAGGTTGCTTCTCTCTTTGATTAATTTCCATCCATTGTTTCTTCTCCTGCCTTCTGGTGCTTTGGAGAATAATTTGACCCCCTCCTCTCTGTGGCAGCTCCTCAAATACTGTAATACTGCTGTCATGTCCCCTCTAGTCCTTCTTTTCTCTAGGCTAGACATATCCAAATCCAGCAACCTTCACTCAGTGACCGATATTACAATGGCATTGAAAAAAAGTGACTTATAACCGTTTTTCACAGTTATGACCGTTGCAGTATCCCCATGGTCACATCATCAAAATTCAGATACTTGGCAACTGGCTCATATTTATGACGGTTGCTCCATTGCATTTCACCTCTTTCTGTACAGGTCATCCTTGATTAAGCAACCTTTCATTTAGCAATTGTTTGAAGTTAAAACGGCAATGAAAAAAAGTCTGAATTGGGCTCGTGCCTTTGGGATTAAGGGACGTGGTGGCTCAGTGGCTAAGACGCTGAGCTTGTCGATCGTAAGGTCGGCAGTTCAGCGGTTCGAATCCCTAGTGCCGCGTAACGGGGTGAGCTCCCGTGACTTGTCCCAGCTTCTGCCAACCTAGCAGTTCAAAAGCACGTAAAAAAAAATGCAAGTAGAAAAATAGAGACCACCTTTGGTGGGAAGGGAACAGCGTTCTGTGTGCCTTTGGCGTTGAGTCATGCTGGCCACAGGACCACGGAGACGTCTTCGGACAGTGCTGGCTCTTCGGCTTTGAAACGGAGATGAGCACCGCCCCCTAGAGTCAGGAACGATTAGCACGTATGTGCGAAGGGAACCTTTACCTTTACCTTTGGGACTAGCATGTTCCTTGAATGCTGCTAGTAAGGTTTCTTGACCAGATCGTATGGATTAAAAGTTAAAAAAGAATTCAGAGTTAAGTGCTGAAATGAAATTTGGTCTAGTGGTTAAAGCTAGAAACTGGGAAACAGAGAGTTCTAATTTTGCTTTAGGCATGAAAGTTGGCTGGGTGATTTTGGGCGAATCACCAGAATGGTGGAGAGTTCTAGTACTGCCTTAGCCATGAAAGCTAACTGGGTGCCTTTGGGCAAATCACCAGAAGACGGTGAATTCTAGTGCCACTTTAGATACAAGGCCAGTGGGGTAATTTTGGGCCAATCACCAGGAGACTGGGAGCTCTAGTCCCACCTTAGCTATGAAAGCCAGCTGGGGAACCGTTGGAGAATCACCAGGAGACGGAGAGTTCTAGTCCCAACTAAGATATGAAAGCTGGGTGGGTGACTGGGCCAATAACCAGGAGGTGGAGAGTTATAGTACTGCCTTAGCCATGAAAGCTAACGGTGATTTTGGGCCAATCACCAGAAGATAGTGAGTTCTAATCCTGCTTTAGATACAAGGCCAGTGGGGTGACGGAGACGGAGAGTTCTAGAATTCAGACATGAAAGCTGGATGGGTGACCTTGGGCTAGTGCCTCTCAACTCAACCCAGCTCACAGGATAGGGAAAATAGAAGGAGGGAGGAATATTAGACATGTTCGCTGCCTTGAGTTTATAAAAAAAATAGTACAGGTAGTTCTTGACTTACGACCACAACTGAACTCAAAACTTTTGTTGCTAAGCAAGACATTTGTTAAGTGAATTTTGCCCCATTTTATGACTTTCCTTGGCACAGATGTTAAGCGAATCACTGGCTTTGTTAAGTTATTAACATGGTTGTTAAGTGAATCCGGCTTCCTCGTTGACTTTGTCAGAAGGTCGCAAAATGGGATCATATGACACACACACACACACACACACAGGACACTGCAACCGTTATAAATAGGAACCAGTTGAATTTTGATCAGGTGACCATGGGGATGCTGTGATGGTCATAAGTGTGAAAAATGGTCATAAGTCACTTTTTTTAGTGCCATTGTGACATCAAAGCATCACTAAATGAACTGTTGTAAGTCGAGGACTTGCCTGTAAAGGCGGGATCTAAATAAGTAAAAAGGAAATATGCAATAAAAGAGAATCGTCAATGGGATGTTGCTTAGATCCTATTCCGGTTCCCCGCTTCTTTTCATGAGGGTTCTTTTGATATCTCTGATTTCAGCTCTTCTTGCGTTTCAGGCGTCACTGGACCCGGAGAAAATCCTGGAGCAATCCATTTCGATTCGCCAGCAGATCTTCGCTCAGAACGAAAACGAAGTCAGCAAGCGCTGGAATTTTGAAGATGGGGTAGGTACGAAGGGGGCCAAAGAATTTGGGGAAATTGTGCAGGAGGAAAAAAGAAGGATGCAAGTGTGGGGAGGGAAATGCACAGAGGGGAACCAGGAGTGTCAAACCGGAATAATCCAGCCACCCAAGGACACCCGGCCTGGGAAAGAATGTCAAATCTCTCCGAGACGCATTTCACATCAAAGTGGTTCCCAAAACATCAAACAGCCTTGGACACTGACAATCTGGTCAAAGGGAGAGGGCTCCAGAAAGTGTAAACCTTGTAACTTTTGGGCGGGAATACTCAGATCTAGCCTTGCTTTTCCTGCAACCAGTAATCCTTAGTAAAAGAACCTATCGCTTCATCCAAATGGAGTCGATGATCTTTCTTCCCGAGGAGCCTAGCTGGGGCAGGTCTGACAGTTTACTTTGTGGTCTTACCCGTCTCGATTTTACCTCTACAGAATAGAATAGAATAGAATAGAATAGAATAGAATAGAATAGAATAGAATAGAATAGAATAGAATAGAATAGAATAGAATAGAATAGAATTTTTATTGGCCAAGTGTGATTGGAGACACAAGGAATTTGCCTTGGTGCATACGCTCTCAGTGTACATAAAAGACAAGATACATTCGTCAAGAATCATAAGGTACAACACTTAATGATAGTCATAGGGTACAAATAAGCAATCAGGAAACAATATCAATATAAATCGTAAGGATACAAGCAACAAAGTTACAGTCATAAGTGGGTGTTGTGGCCCGCCAGCGGCCTGCGTGGATCGTGGCTGATCCCGATGACAAGGAGGCTGGTGTGGTGTTGCGCCAGTAGCCTGCGCAGCCGGCGCTCGTGTCGTACAGCGAGGAGGCTGAAGAGGATGTGGTGCCAGAGGCAGAGACTCAGCCAGGGCCTTCAGAACTTCCAGAGGCTCCTTCCGGTGGAGAGAGCGAAGTGGAGGAGCCTCTCCTCAATGCTCGGGCACGCAGGGCTGCCAAAAGGCAGGAGTGGCTACTCAGGAGGAGGAGGTCTAATTGAGAGTAGGGCTTGAGGGTAATTGGCCACTCCCTTAGCCTGTTTAAGTCACACGCAGCTAGTGCGTTCTTGCTAGAAACAACGTCTCATTACTACAGAGCATCTTGAAGAGCAAGCGACTTCTCATATCTGGTTTTCTGGGCTGGTTGCCAACCTTTGTCGGACTTTGTTCTTAATAACTTTGATAAGGACCCTTTGCACGGGAAGCCTACATTCTTGAAAGGGGTTTGTTTGGAATTAAGCAGCGTTTGCGAAGCTTGGTGTGTGTCACATTCTTTGGGATTCCGAAGCTGGGGCAGAACAGTGGGAGGAGATAGGTGGTGGGAACGATGAGAAGATTAATAGTAGTGCAGACTTAGTGAATAGTTTGACAGTGTTCAGTAGTTTGATAGTCGTCGACCTACGAACAAAATTGGGAGCAGAATTTCTATCGCTAAGCAAGGCTAAATTCAGTGAGCCCTGCCTGATTTCACGGCCGTCTCTTTGCTGCAGTTGTTAAGTGAATCCCAACAGTCCTAAAGCGAATCCGGCTTCCCCTATTGACTTTGCTTGTAAGAAACCGGTTGGGAAGGTCTCAAATGGCGATCATGTGATTTCAGCCCACTGCAAGCATGGTGAACACCTGCTGGTTGCCAAGTGCCTGAACTTTAATCACATGTATGTAAGAATGCTTCAATTGTAAATATTCGTTTAATGACAGTTCGACATTACAATGTGTTGTGGCCCATCAGCGGCCTGTGCAGTTAGTAGCTGATTCTGACAGTGAGGAGGCTGGTGTGGTGCTGCGCCAGCAGCCTGTGCATCTGGCACTCGAGTCGGACAATGAGAAGGCTGGAGAAGATGTGGTGCCAGAGGCGGGGACTCAGCCAGGGTCTTCAGAACCTTCAGAAGCTCCCGTAAGTGAAGAGGAAGAAGAGGAGGAGCTTCTTCTCGATGCACAAGCCCGCAGAGTTGTTAAAAGGCAGGAGTGGCTGCTCAGGAGGAGGTCTCCTCGAGAGTAAGGCTTGAAAAATATTTCACAGCAAAGAAGTTAGAAAGGAGAGAGGAGGAGGGGATAGGAAGAGGAGAGGGAGGGTGAGGAATGGAAGAAAGGAGAGGAGGAAGGGAAGGGAAGGGGACAGGAGTAGGAGTGAAGGTGAGAAGGGGGAAAAGAAGAGAGAAGTGGGGGAAAGGAAAAGGAAGTAGGATGAGGTGGGAGAGGAGGCAGGAGAAAGGAGAGGAGGGAGGGAAGGGAAAGAAAGGAGGAGAAGAAGAAGGTTTGTTGTGGAATGAGGGAAGAAAGAGAAGAAGAGCAACTCCGAATGTAATTAAAATGTCTTATTTTAATGCTTTCTTTAAAGGAAACATGTATATGTAGGATTTCTTATGTATAAAAAAATGTACAATTTCTATTATGTGGGGAAGGGGAAAGGGTGGCGGGGAGAAAATTGTTTATATTTCTTATAAAACTTCAATAAAAAAAAAGAGAGAGAGTAAGGCTTGGGGCTAATTGGCCACTCCCCTAACCTATTTAAGGAAGGACGAAGACTGAGGCAATTTGCAGGAAACAACTTCGTTCATATTCCTTCGTATCTTGATTCCAGAAAACGTTTGATTCGGCTCTTTGTTTATCTCTTGTCAGTTTTCCTGCAAATTGCTTCCGTGCATTCTGCCAACCACAGTAAGATTACGGTTATCTGAAAGGGTGTGCCTCAGAATTGAGTTATTATTCTTTGGATTCTTGTCGGCTGTTAATGAAGTTAAATGAACAGTCCTTGTTCAGAAAAGACTGATTTAAACTGTACTTGTGTTCGAACAACTACTAAGAAAGCTCACTAGTAGTCCTTCATTAGTAAACTAAGGTTTGTACGGACTTTGTGTGTGCTGCATTCTTTGGGGTCCGTAGCTGGGGCAGAACACAATGGCACTGAAAAAAGAGACTTATGACTGTTTTAAAACCACTTAAAATCATTGTAGCATCCCCATGGTCACGTGATCAAAATTCAGACGCTTGGCACCGACTCGTATTTATGACAGTTCCAGAGTCACGTGATCCCCTTTTGCGACCTTCTAGCAAGCAAAGTCAATGGGGAAGCCAGATTTACTTAACAACCCTGTTAACTAACACCTGCAGTGGTTCCCTTAAGAACTTTGGCAAGAACTATCTCATAAAATGGAGCAAAACTCAATCCATGACCTTGTTTGGGAATGGAAATGTTGGGTTCAATCCTGGTCGTAAGTCAAGGACTCCCTCTACCTTAATTCTTTTAGTTGTGCTGGCTTGTCTGGGCTTCTCTGTGATAATCGTGGCCCTGTCCCGCTTTCCCCTAGATCAAGAGACCCTACTTCCACGTGAAGCCACTGGAGCGAGCGCAGCTGCGGAACTGGCGGGACTACCTGGACTTCGAGATCGCCAGCGGTTCGCACGAGCGCACCATCGTGCTGTTTGAGCGCTGCGTCATCGCTTGCGCCCTCTACGAGGAGTTCTGGATTAAGGTCAGTTAAGCTAAGGGGGTCCCTCTGTCTGCTCTCTGTCAGGTTTCGTTGCTATCTTAAATAAACTTCATTCTCAAACGCAAAGTCTCTAATGAATCTTTTCTTTATTTAAGAATAGAAATAACGTCATCCCTGAACTCTTGTGCAGCCAAAACTGGCACCTCCTTCCAAACCCCTCCCTTTCCGTTCTTCAACCCCAATGTCTCATTGGCCATCCTGCAGATCCATCTCTCCGTCCCAAGCACTATCTATTCACAGGAATTCCCCCCTCCCTCTATCTCCCAGGTAACGCTATCTACTAAAGAGCAGGAAACTAGATAAAAGTTCATCTCAGCATTAAAGCAAAGCTTCTCCCTCTCTCATTCATGTCAGCGCTGGAGGAGATCATAAATTGGAACGCTGACATCCTACTTGCTCGGTGTATGACAGAGTTGGAAGGAACTCTGGAGGTCTTCCAGACCAATCTGATACCATTTCAGAGAAATGGTTGTCCAAATTCCTTAAAAACCTCCGGTATCAGAGCAGCCACAATCACTGGAGGCAAGTCATGAGGGGACTTCAGGGGAACAGTTCTTCTTCGTGGCCCCTTTGACAACCACTGAGCCTGCAACTAAACCGAGACTCTAGAAAGAGTGCAGAGAAGAGCAACAAAGAGGATTAGGGGACTGGAGGCTAAAACATATGAAGAACGGTTGCAGGAACTGGGTATGTCTAGTTTAATGAAAAGAAGGAGACGGCAGACATGATAGCAGTGCTCCAATATCTCAGGGGCTGCCCCAAAGAAGAGGGAGTCAAGGTATTCTCCAGGACAAGAAGCAACGGATGGAAACTAATCAAGGAGAGAAGCAACTTAGAACTAAGGAGGAATTTCCTCTCAGTGAGAACAATCAATCAGTGGAATAACTTGCCACCAGAAGTTGTGAATGCTCCAACACTGGAAGTTTTTAAGAAGATGTTGGATAACCATTGGTCTAAAGTGGTGTACGGTTTCCTGCCTAAGTAGGGGGTTGGACTAGAAGACCTCCAAGGTCCCTTCCAACTCTGTTATTCTATTCCTTTCCTTTCCTTTCCTTTCCTTTCCTTTCCTTTCCTTTCCTTTCCTTTCCTTTCCTTTCCTTTCCTTTCCTTTCCTTTCCTTTCCTTTCCTTTCCTTTCCTTTCCTTTCCTTTCCTTTCCTTTTTCAAACCTGCAAGTGTCATGTTGTTAGGATGAGCATTTTTGAATTGGAGCTGAGGGACAGTACTAGGAGCCATTCAGAATGAATGGTTCGGGGGGTGTGGGATCTGGCAAGCAGATCATTCTGAGACCCCCTGAAGGAGAGGCACTTGTTTTTCTTAGAACAGAAGAGACTCTGGAGCAATGTTTCCCAACCTTGGCTAGTTGAAGATACGTGGACTTCAACTTCCAGCATTCCCCAGCCAGGATGGCCAATTTATAGCACACGGGTGTTGTGGCCACTCCCACAATTGAATCAGAGGAGGAGGAGGAGGCGGTGGTGTGGGAGTCAGAGTTAGCATCAAAGCAACTTGGTAGCTCCGAGGGGGAAGAGGGAATGGAGCTGGCAGAGAAAGAGAGACGGAGGCAGAGTCTGGGCCGTCCGTCAGCCGTCAGATGGAGAGTCAATAGCCCCCAAGTCTGGAGGTGGCTGATGAGAAAGCGGAGGAACAGCTGGGTCCAGTGCCTGATGCGCAGAAGGCAAAGGAGAGGAGAGCAGTGGAAATCTCTGGGCCGGTCCTTGGGATGGAAGAGCCATCACTGCTAGCAAAGCCCCACCCTAGCTCTGGGGATAAAAGGCAGGGGACGGAGATGAATAGATGTGGCAGACAACTATTCCTCTCCCTGCCGGACGGATTTGTTAGTCTGCAGTGAGAGAGAAACTTTTTGCCGGGGCTGCTGGCGCTTCTAATAAAAGAATCATTGATTTAATTTCTGAGGGTTTGTCATCTTTGGGAAGCTGGGTCAGAACAAGGGGTCTCCAAACTTGGCAATTTTAAGACTTGTGGACTTCAACTTCCAGAATTCCCCAGCCACCATGCCTGGCTGGGGAATTCTGGGAGTTGAAGTCCACATATCTTCCAAGCTTGAGAAACACTGCTCTAGGGTCAGGTTGAGTGAATGTTGTCCTATGAAGCATCCATCTTTCTCTCTGCAACTCTAAAACCACTTTTTCTGATGTTTCCCCCTGTTCTGCCTCCTCCTTTCCTTAATTTAGTATGTCAGGTACCTGGAGAACCACAGCATAGCTGGAGCCAGGAGCGTTTTCCAGCGGGCGTGCTGTTACCATCTGCCTCGTAAGCCCAACATTCACCTCTTGTGGGCAGCCTTTGAGGAGAAACAAGGTAAGGAACAAGCAAAGTCGGTGGATTCACTTAGCAACCTTAGTTTAATCTCAAAACCTCTTAACTAGATCAGAAGTCCCCAACCTTTATTTATTATTTATTATTTATTACATGTATTTATATGCCGCCATTCTCCCGAAGAACTCAGGGCGGCGAACACAAGTTAAGAAACAAGTACAATAAAATCATAATTTAATCCAAATAATTAATTAGTAGTAAATAATAAAGCCCGGAATCAGTCTCAGCCTATTTGTTTGAAAAGCCAAGTCTTCAAGTCCCAACGGAAGGAGCGGAGCTCAGGAGCTCAGTAGGCAATTCATTCCAGAGGGTGGGAGCACCCACAGAGAACGCCCTACCTCTGGACACAGCAAGGTGACATTGGCTCGCCGTTGGAACCCTGAGGAGAGCGGCCCTATGTGAGTGAACAGGACGGTGAGAGGCAGGCAGGAGAAGGTCATGCAAATATCCCGGACCTAAGTCATGAAGGGCCTTATAGGTGAGGACTAGCACCTTGAAGCGGACTCAGAGAACCACTGGTAACCAGTGCAGCTCACGCAGGAGGGGTGTTATATGGGAGTAAAGAGGGGCTCCCATAACAACCCGTGCAGCTGCATTCTGGATCAGCTGGAGTCTGGGTGCATCTCAGGGGCAGACCCATGTAGAGGGAATTGCAGTAATCCAAGCGGGAAGTAACCAGGGCATGAGTGACAGTGCGAAGGTGATCTCAGTCCAGGAAAGGGCACAACTGGCGCACCAGGCGAACCTGTGCGAAGGCCCCCCTGTTCACGGCCGTTAGATGGTCTTCTAGGGATAGCCGAGCATCCAGGAGGACACCCATCAATGAGCGAGCCCTATCAATGGGGGCAAGTTTTTCCCCATCTAACAAAAGTGATGGAGCCTCTGAAACCCGAGATGCCGGCATCCTCAGCCACTCACTCTTAGAGGGATTGAGTTTGAGTCTGTTTCTGCCCATCCAGGCCCGTACCTCCTCCAGCTTTCACAGCTTTCACTACTTTCACAGCCCAGTGCGGTATGTGTATGTGAGAGAGAGAGGGACAGACACACACATGTGTGCCCAGCTCCATTGGTCGAGCAGCGGCGAATGGAGCTTCGCGGGTGAGCAGTGGGTGCTCACGGGCGAAGCTGCACTGGCGCAAGCGGTGGGCCCTTGTGCTGGCGCATGAAGCTCCACTCGTGCGAATGGAGCTTCGTGGGCGAGCTCTCGAGCACCCTCCGCTTAAGTGTCCTCTGCTCACGCGAGTGAAGCCTTGCAGGCAAATGCCAGGACTCATCACTCGTGCGAGAGGATCTTCGTGCTCGCGCAGACCGATTTTGAAGAGGCCACAACCTGGTACCCTGTTTCCCCCCCAAATAAGACCTCCCCTGATAATAAGCCCAATCAGGCTTTTGAGCGTATGGCAATAAGGCCAAGCGCTTATTTCAGGGTTCAAAAAAATATAAGACATGGTCTTATTTTTGGGGAAACACGGTAGTGGGCCATGGCCCAATGGTTGGAGACCCCTGAACTAGATAACATCTGAGTTAATAATCTGAGGCCCTGAACTCAGGGGTGTCAAACTCGATTTCACTGAAGGCCGCATCAGGGTTGTGTTTGACGGGGGAAGGGGTCCGTGGCCGGGGTATTGTGGCCCGTCAGCGGCCTGTGCAGATTGTAGCTGATTCCGACAGCGAGGAGGCTGGTGTGGTGCTGCGCCAGCAGCCTGTGCAGCCGGCGCTCGAGTAGGACAGTGAGGAGGAAGGAGAAGATGTGGTGCCAGAGGCAGGGACTCAGCCAGAGCCTTCAGAACCTCCAGAAGCTTCCATGGGTGAAGAAGAAGAAGAGGAGGAGCCTTTTCTCAATACACGGGTACGCAGAGCTGCCAAAAGGCAGGAGTGGCTCCTCAGGAGGAGGTCTCCTTGAGAGTAAGGCTTGGGGCTAATTGGCCACTCCCTTAGCCTATTTAAGGAGGAACACCGATTGCAGCAATTTGTAGGGAACAACTTTAGTTCAATCTCCTTCGCATCTGGATTCTCTGCAAAATTGCTTCTGGGCTTTCTGCCAACTCCAGTAAGACTGTGATTACCTTATCTCAGAATTCTTGTAGGCTGTTAAGACAGTTTATTGACAGCCTTTGGTTGATAAAGACTGAGTTATTTGAGTAAAATAAGCTTTGTATAGAGTTTGTGTGTGCTGCGTTCTTTGGGGTCCATAACTGGAGCAGAACAGTGACTAACCTAACAACCGCAGTGACTCACTTAACAGCTGTGGCAAGGGAGGTTGTAAAATGGAGGCAAAACTCACCGAACAAATGCCTCGCTTAGCGACAGAAGTATTGAGCTCAGTTGTGTTTGTTAGCAGAGGACTGGCTGTCCTGAAGATGTCCTTCCATGTGTTCCCGCAGGAGAGGTGGAGGAAGCTCGGCGTATCTTGAAGACCTTCGAGGACTATGTGCCCGGCCTCGTCATGGTGCGTTTGCGGCGGGTGAGCCTGGAACGTCGGCTAGGGAACATGGACATGGCGGAGGCCCTCCTGGTGGAAGCCATACGGGACAATGAGGGGATGCCCATCTCCTCCTTCTACTCCGTCAAGCTGGCCCGACAAGTCCTCAAAGTGCAGAAGAACCTGGCCAAGGCACGGAAGATTCTCCTCGAAGCCTTGGAGAAGGACCCGGTAAAAAAAACAAGCCCGTTTTAGGGTTCTGTGCAGGCAGTCCTCGAGTTACGTCCATTTGTTTAGTGACCGTTCCAAAGTTACAACGGCACTGAAAAAAAGTGACTTACGCTGTTTTTCACACTTAACGACCGTTGCAGCATGACCCTCAGGGTCAGGTAATCCAAATTCAGGCACTTGGCAACTGGTTCATATTTATGACCTTTTCAGCTCAGCTATCCAGGGGTGAAATCCAGCAGGTTCTGGAGAACTGGTAGCGGAAATTTTGAGCAGTTTGGAGAACCGGCAAATGCCACCTCTGGCTGGCCCCAGAGTGGGGTGGGAATGGGTATTTTGCAATATCCTTTCCCCAGGAATAGGGAGGGGATGGAGATTTTGCAGTATCCTTCCCCCAGGAGTGGGGAGGGAATGGGGATTTTGCAGTATCCTTCCCCCAGGAGTGGGGAGGGAATGGGGATTTTGCAGTATCCTTCCCCCAGGAGTGGGGAGGGAATGGGGATTTGGAGTGGGGAGGGAATGGGGATTTGGAGTGGGGAGGGAATGGGGATTTTGCAGTATCCTTTCCCCAGGAGTGGGGAAGGAATGGGGATTTTGCAGTATCCTTCCCCCAGGAGTGGGGAGGGAATGGGGATTTTGCAGTATCCTTTCCCCAGGAGTGGGGAGGGAATGGGGATTTTGCAGTATCCTTTCCCCAGGAGTGGGGAGGGAATGGGGATTTTGCAGTATCCTTCCCCCAGGAGTGGGGAGGGAATGGGGATTTGGAGTGGGGAGGGAATGGGGATTTTGCAGTATCCTTTCCCCAGGAGTGGGGAGGGAATGGGGATTTTGCAGTATCCTTTCCCCAGGAGTGGGGAGGGAATGGGGATTTTGCAGTATCCTTTCCCCAGGAGTGGGGAGGGAATGGGGATTTTACAGTATCCTTTCCCTGTCATGCCCAGCAAGCCACACCTACAGAACCGGTAGTAAAATTTCACCACTGCAGTCCGTTATTTATTATAATTTTAGGCGGGGTTTTTCTTAACTAGATTGTTGACTGCTGTATTTTCGTTTTTCCTCATTAGCTTCCTTGACTTTCTTTAGGTTGAAAGAAAGAGTCTAAAGTAAATATATATATATATATATATATATATATATGCATATTCTTTCTAGCCAGGTTTAGAAGCCAGGTCTAGCCTGGCTAGAAAGAATATGCACATAAAAGCCTACGAAAAACAGAAAAAGACATATATATATATATATATATATATATATATACACACACACACACACACACACACACACACAGGTAGTCCTGGACTTACAACAGTTCATTTAGTGACTGTTCAAAGTTACAACGGCACTGAAAAAAGTGACCTAGGACCGTTTTTCACAGTTGTGACCGTTGCAGCATCCCCATGGTCACATGATTGAGATGCTTGGCAACTGACTGATATTTATGACAGTTGCAGGGTCACGGGGTCACAGGATCCCCTTTTGCGACCTCCTGACAAGCAAAGTCCATGGGGGAAAGCCAGATTCGCTTAACAACTGTGTTACTAACTGAAGAACCGCAGTGATTCACTTAATATCTGCAGCAAGAAAGGATGGGAAATGAGGCAAAACTCACTTCACAACTGTCTCGCTTAGCAACCGAAAGTTTGGGCTCCAATTGTGATCGTTAACTCAAGGACTACGTGTAGTTGTGTGAGTTGCCAAAAGAAAGCAGGATGGAGAACAGGATTTTCCTGCTGTTGGGGCTTCATACATAGATCTGTATTTTTTGGGAGAGAGCTGAGTAACGTTTTGCTGTGACGATGTCCAAAACCTTAAGACAACCCCCTTGGTCTGAAGATTCAACATTAATTTATGAAACATACAAACAATTAGGGCCCTTTTTCTCAATCTCTGCAAGAATCCCCCAGCCAGCATGCTTTAAGATGGGTGGACTTCAACTCCCAGAATTCTCCAACCAGCATGGGCTGGGGAAGGCCACCCATCTTTAAACATGCTGGCTGGGAAATTCTGGGAGTTGAAATCCACCCGTCTTAAAGGAAGCTGCCTAGGGAATTCTAGGAGTTGAAGTCCACCCATCTTTAAGCATGCTGGCTGGGGGATTCTGGGAGTGGAAGTCCACCCATCTTTAAGCATGCTGGCTGGGGGATTCTGGGAGCTGAAGTCCATCCATCTTAAAGGATGTTGGCTGGGGGATTCTGGGAGCTGTAGTCTACCCATCTCCCAGTTGCTGGGGTTCAGAAATCCTGATTTGGATGATTACTTGGATCTGCCCTTTGCTCTTCTGAATTTTTTCTTCCTCTTTTCCTCCCCAAAATGCCACGGCCGGATTTGCTTTGGGTGCAGGACAACGCCAAGCTCTATGCAAACCTCTTGGAGATGGAATTCAGCGCCGATGTCCGGCAGAACGAAGGCAACACCATGAGCAGTTTCGACCGAGCCTTGACCAGCGGGCTGCCCCTAGAGACCAAGATCATTTTCTCCCAGCGCAGGGTGGAGTTTCTGGAAGATTTTGGGTCGAGCATAAACAGGTAAGGATGGGGAGAAGAGAGGAAGCACTAAGCATGTTCTCTTCAGCCTCTGACGACCCAGATCAAAGGACCAAAGTTCACCCCCTCCCTTCTGTCCTCCCAGCCTGCTGATGTGCTACGAAGAGCATCAGAAACTCCTGAACCAGCAGATGATGAGGAAGAGGCTTCTGGAAAATGGGTAAGAACACTTCCTTTCCTGCCGCTCGATCCTTCTTTCCCTCTCTAGTTGCGTTTGCATTTTGGAGGGAACAAACAGAGATTGCCTGGCCAAGACTGAGTTTGTGCATTGCACCAAGCCATAGTGCAGTTTGTAGATGGATGGAGATGATAGATGAGGGGGATGCCTTTCCTTTGCTGCCATCTCTGCCTTTTTTATTCTTTTATTCTTTTATGTTTTCTTGTGAACTGCCCAGAATTTTTGGCTGTTTATAAACTGAGTAAATAAATAAACAAACCAACTCCACAATCGGCACAGGGCAGACCCCCCAAATTGTGGGTTCCAGGAGCATCCTGAGCCAGTACCTGTCAGCCTTCCAAAAGGCTAGCAGACTCAGAGGTTTCCTAGGTGAGAGGGGGGTGGCTCCGCTATGGGGCAGACCCCACCACAGAGCCTGGCTACATTTTCTTGAGGAAGCTGCAATCCCCACGAATGGCCTGGTGTTGCAACCGAGCCAAAGGTGACCAGCTGACTCTTTTTGGAATTCCCAAGCAGCGCTGATGAAGCCGATGACAAACGATTGAGGCTTGAAGATGCAGCCATGGGCGGTGGCAGCGTTGCCATGTCGACAACGGGCATCACGCCCTTGATGGCGACGGATACCAGCACAGCGGGCTCTTACAACTATAACACGTGGTACCAGGTGCGTGTCAGGTTTCGGTGCTATCTTAAATAAACTTCATTCTCAAGCGCAAAGTCTCTAATGAATCACTTTTATTTGACAGTGCGTTGCCCAAGGCAATTGGCATCAGATTGTGAAGCATCTGCCCCCCCCCCGGGCGATCTTGGGACTACAATTCCCAGAAAGCACAGCCGCCATATTAGGAGGGTGCATTAGGCCCTGCCATACCAGAGGATCTCGGGGCATCGGTTGCAGATCCGAGTATACAACAGGATTGACTATTTTAAGTGTGACCCCACAACCCCAGGGTCTGTGCAATCCATAGGTATCCATAGGGATCAAATTGGACCGCAGAGCTGGAATAATGAATATAATCACAATTTTCACACGGTGCTCTAGTTAGTGTGAATAGAGACTTTTCAGGTAGTCCTTGACTTACAACCATGTAAGACTTGCAAGAGACGTGGTGGTGCAGTGGTTATGAATGCAGGATTGCAGGCTAGTTTTGCCCACAGCCAAGAGTTCGATCCTCGGCCTTCCATCCTTCCGAGGTCGGTAAAATGAAGACCCAGATCGTTGGGGGCAAGGGGATGACTCTGTAAACCGCTTAGAGAGGGCTGGAAAGCAGTGTGTAGCGGTATAAAAGTCTTAAGTGCTAGTGCTAAATTAGCTAAAAGGGTGGAATGAAATGCTGCTAAAGATAGAGGACATTAGTGGTCATTCCAGCTCTCACTGCCTCTGTTCACCGGTCAAAGTGACTGGCATTATGACTCCAACTTGGTTTGGGGAATACGGTGGAAGAAACTCTACTTTATTTATTGATTTGTACATTTTTATTTGCTGCCCCATCTTGTATCTAACGACTCTGGGCGCCTTACAAGCAGCTATATAAAATAACTTTTGCGTAATCCATGTTTCTTCGCTTAACATCAATGCTTTTTCCCCCTGCCCTGTTGCTACTGCAGAATTACAGCAACTATGGATACCAGAACACGTGGAACTACAATCAGTATTACCAACAGACCTAAAAGCACCTGACAGGAGATGGTTGTGTTTGTGGCACTGATGGGCAGCTGTGGCTGTCTTTGCTCAAACTTCTCAACGGGAGCAAAAGTCTGACTGTCACCTCATTTGCAGCGGCGGTAGAGCGCCTGGTTGCTAGCTTTAGAAAAACCTGGCCCTTTTTGTATTGATTTATCGTTTTCCCCACCAAAAATTTCTGAAACCGGAGAGAAACACATTGCCATCCAGAGATCCTGCGTGAAGAAGCAAGATTCCCTTCCTTCCATGGCAGGGCTGAAAGAATTCCGCACTCAAGGGAACTCCAGCAGAGTCGATTCTGAAGATGCACAACCACAGACTGTTGTGATCCAGCATCCTCTCCCTGGGTGCAAATCTCATTTCATTTTAAATCAAGGCCTCGGAAAGAGCAATTTTATTTTATTATTTTTTTTGTAAAAGGGTTTCCTCTGTACATTTTCACTTTTTGCAGCTGTAAATAAAATGGAACTGTTAATGTCTCATCCTGTTCTTATTCAGACACGTAATAAGATTGCTTTAAGGTATTGTTTCTGAACCTTGGCAACTTTTAAGATGGGTGGACTTCCAACTCTCCAGAATTTCCCAGCCAGCGTGATTTAAGAGGGGGTGGACCTCAACTCCATGCTGGCTGAAGAATTTTGGGAGTTGGAGTCCACCCATCTTTAAAAATTGCCAAGGTTTATTTATTTATTATATTTCTATAACGCCTTTCTCCCGTAGGACTCAAGGCGGTGTACGGTCAAGAAAAATCTAGACACACAAACATCATAAAATTGCTAATTAAAATTATTACTTAGTTTGGTCAATTAAATAAAACCCAGAATTAGATCACATTTAAAAAATCATTCACATGTTCATATGTTTAGCCCCGCCGTTGAGGGCACGGCGGAAAGCACGGAGATCAGGGATATTCCGTATCTCCGGGGGCAGTTCATTCCAAAGGGTTGGAGCCCCCACAGAGAAGGCCCTCCCCCTGGGAGTCGCCAGTCGGCATAATTTGACTGACGGTACCCTGAGTAGACCCTCCCTGTGAGAACGAACTGGTCGGTGGGAGGCTATTGGTGGCAAAAGACGGTCTCGTAGGTACCCAAGGTTGACGCTGCCTTAAGGAAAGATCCGTCTCAGCAGGTATTAATAGTCAGCCACACCTAGATCCAGAGCCAGTCAGCTCTAATTCCTATCTGGATGGGAGACCAAGAGGAAATCCTAGGACAGGGGTGTCAAACTGGCAGCTTACAGGCTGGATGTGTCATGCGCAGCCCATGTTCACCGCAGCTTCACGAAGGCAAAAAGTCGCAAATTTTAATTTGTGTCCTAGAAGGAATTACAGGTCAGATAGTCCTCTACTCACAACAGTTCAATCAAAGTTAAAACGGCCCTGAAAAAAGTGACCTATGACCATTTTTCACTTTTACGACATCCTCCTCATGGTCACGTGGCAATTAGTTCATATTTATGACGGTTGCCGTATCCAAGGATCCTGCGATCTCCTTTTTGGGATCTTCCGACCAGCAAAATCGATGGGGAAGCCAGATTCACTTAACAACCTTATTTCTCACTTAACAACTGCTGTGATTCATTTATCAATTGTGGCAAGGTAGGTCATAAAATGGGGCAAACTCGCTTAACAAAAAAAAATTGGGGCTCAATTGTGGTCGTAAGTAGAGGACTACCTAGAGAAATCAATTTTAGAAAAACCCACTGGACCTTCCAAGAAGGCTCGAGACCCATTTGTACTACTCAGGTGACCCTGAGGACACAAACCTCCCAAATGGCCTCAACGGCGCTCTAAACGCAAGTGACCAGCTGTCTGCAAGGAATATAAATCCTTCCATTCCCCTCCATCCAGTCAGAGCTGAAGAAGCTTCTGGGATGAGAAGCGAAACCTCTTCAAAGAAAAAGTCCAGTTGCCTCCTGAAAAAGTACACAATCACACCCGATGGGTAATTCTGGACTAAGCCAGAATTACCCATTGGACAAGAACAAGTTTCCCAAGCACATTGTGGTGGTCCGTCAGCAGCCTGCGGAGTGGCAGTGGAGTCGGACAGCGATGAGGCTGAGGAAGAACATGGGCCACTCCTGGAGGCTGGGGAAGGCCCGGATGAGGGCTCTGCGTCGGAGGCAGAGATGGGGCCAGGGCCATCGGGGAGTGAGGTGCGGACTCCGGAGCCTCCAGAGGCTGACAGTAGAGAGACAGAGGAACAGGAGGAGCCTGTTCCTAATGCACGCATGAGAAGAGCTGCCAGAAGGCAAGAGCAGCTCAAGCAAAGAGGACAACTCAGGAGTAGGGCCAAGAGATGATTGGCCCCTCCCATAAGGCTTAAAACAGACCAATAACGGCGTTTGGGCTTTGCCGGAAAACAACATTGGTAGCTTCGTTGTCTTCTTCGTCTACGTCTTGCATTTATTTTTTTATCTGTGACTTCTGAACGTTTGCCAAGAAAGGCCTTTGGCAGTTTGCCTAATTGGACCAAGGTTTGCGATAGGACTGAGGAATTTGTGTTGGGAGGAATTTGCTTTAATTTAGTTGAAAGACGCTGGGAATGAAGTAATTCTCAGCTGTTCGAATAAAGTTTGTTTGTTTTTTCACTGACTGATTTTCCTACTGCTTACTTGGGCCTGGGTCACAACACACATCTTTGCAAAGGGACAGATCTCGCCACATCGGTTATCCTTTATTTAAAAGCCTTTGTCCATCAACCACGTCTTGAGTTCTTCCTCAAAATAGCCCTTGACGCAGATACTACAGGTATTTTCATTGACTTGGGTTGCTGGCGTTCGTCCGGACAATTCCGTAAGGAAGGCCTTCATGTCGTTCTCTAGGGCCTAGAGAAAGAAAGAATAAATGTGAATTTACAAGTTACTCCCTGTATTTATTTATTTGCTTGATTTCTATAGCACCCGGAAGCCTACCAATAACCAGTGTAGGGCCTGCAGCCATGGTCTCACAAGCTCCGCCTGGCCACTGCGGTCACCGCGATCTGAACCAACTGCAGCCTGCAAGCGATCGCCCAAACAGACAGATAGAACAGGGGTCCCCAACCGCTGGGCCGTAGCCCACTAATGGGCTGCGGCCTGTTTGAAACCGTGCTGCACGAGCGATGGGCAAGTGTGCCCGTGAAAAGCTCCACTCACAAGTGGTGGGCAAGCACACGCACGCGAAGCTCCACTCGTACGAGTGGTGGGCCCTTGCATTCGTGTTTGCAGCTCCACTCGCGCAAGCAGAGGGCACTTCTGCTCGTGCTCTCTCAGTCATCCAGAATCATGGTTGTCCCAAAGGTGCTTTTTCCAAAAGGAAACTGAACTTTCTTTGATTCTCTTTGAAGATATTTCGCCTCTCATCCAAGAACCTTCATCTGTTCTGACCTAGGCTTCCTGAGACAGTAAAAAGTACACAATTAGTCCCAAAAACTAATTTTATTTCAATGGCTGTGAATTCTGTTCATTCACAGCCCGTGTTGAGTCACAGTTTGTAAAGAGCCCGACAGAAGTCTGCCACAGTCCTTCGGGAATAAGGCTGAGAATCACCCACCTTTATCTCCCTTGACACACTGCTAAAGACCTAATTGGCAATGAGCTTTGCAAGGCTACACAGTGTCAAAATGGAGCTTCAGAGTTTAAACCGAGCAGCACAAACAAAGTTGCTTCCTGCAAAGGCTCACGTGCCTTTGCTTCTCCTTTATGTCTTATGGGAGGGGCCAATCATTTCCAAGCCTTACTCCCGAGTTGTCCCTTTTGTCTTAACTGTTCTTGCCTTCTGACAGCTGTGCACATGCGCACACTGGGAACTGGCTCCCTCTGTTCCTCTGCCTCACTGACGTCAGACTCTGGAGGCTCCGGAGTCAGCACATAACTCCCAGATGGCCCTGGCCCCCTCTCTGCCTCCGATGCAGAGCCCTTGTCCAAGCCTTCCCCAGACTCCAGGACTGGCCCATGTTCCTTCCCAGCCTCCTCACTGTCTGACTCTGCTGCCAGCTTCGCAGGCTGCCGGCAGACCACAACATCATCAGAACTAAAAAAGCTTCTTGGATGAGAAGCGAAACATCTTCAAAGAAAAAGCAAGGCAGTCCAGTTGCCTTTTGAAAAAGCACCTTTGGGACAACATTGACCTGGATGACTGAGAATCTCCAGAGAGATTTGAAGAATTCAAATCAACTCACAGTGTCAACAGCTCTTATAGAGAAAGGTATAACCTACCCAGATATCACCTTCAATTTTCCTGATAATAGTCAACTTCCTGGTTCCATGGTGAGAAGTATCTTTGTACACAGGTATATTGTGCATGCGTGACCGTCGTACAAAGTAAGAAATATCAGGAGGAGGATCTGTGAAAGAATTGGAGACCAAAAATAAATACTACTATATTGTCTTTTTATATGATAAGTAATTTATAACAGAATCTGGCCAGGGAGATCTACCTGCCTCTTGCTCAACTATTAATTTTGTACACACTTAATTTAAAAAATGTAAAATGTGAAGTTACAACAGAGGTGTGATTTAGGAAGAATTGAGTTATTAGAAGCTGTTTTTTATTATATAATGAATGCAATTACTCTACCAAGAAGTCCTAATTTTGCTCAATTTTCCTTTCAGGGAAGAAACTTATTAGAACACTTTTTCAAATTTTATACATTAAGAAAATCAAATTTGGAAATATTTTGCCCCGTTTTACCTTGTGGTGGCCTCCATCCAGAAGGTGTAGGATACTGGTCGTGTTTTGGAGGTACGGGTACTGTAGTAGGTGGTATCAGCCTTTCCACAAATTTATATTCTTCAGTGGACTCAATAATCCCTGGATATGTCAGGTCTGCAGAATTAGACTTTCCTGAAACCTGTCTCTGAAACAGAAAGATGAGGTAGCAGTGAACTTTCCCCCCTACAAAGTTCATTTGTAATTGCTGCACCCAATTTCATAGAAGTTGAGGAACAAAATTATGTTTTTCCTGTTGGCCTGGAACCTCCATGACTGGAAAGACAAAAGGTGGCTGAGATGATGGAACTGAAAGTCAAAAGTGAAACTCACTGATGAGCCCTAGGAATAGAGATGGGAAAACCTGGAAGAAAACTGGAAAAATTGGGGGGAAAAGAGGATTTTTTTTCTTCCCAGGATTTCCCATTTCTACCCCAGGAAGCAAGAGAGGATGGGAGATGCATGTTAGCAGAAGACATAAAACTTAAATCGAAAGGCTAGATAACATTCAGAATTAAAGTTTAATGAATTGCGCCATCCCACAAAGAACATTCCTAAGGAGCACAGAGACAAAAAAAAAGATGTTTTTGCATTTTGGAACTGGGGAGAAATTTATGGGCAAAATGCAGGGGGTTAAGCACCCGCTTCCTCTTAAGGCCACTTTGATATAGTGGTTAAAGTGCTGGCCTACAAACCAGGAGACGCCGAGTTCTAGTTCTGCCTTAGCCATGAAAGCCAGCCAGCCCAATCCACCTCACAGGGTGGTTGTTGTTGTGGGACAAAATAGGAGAAGGAAAGAGCATCAGGTATGTTTGCCACTTTGAATTATTTCCAAAGAAAGGTGGAATAAAAATATAACAAAAGCAGAAAACCTCCTCTTAACAGCCCTGGCCAGCTGCATGGGTCTGGCGGGAAAATAAGCCTGCAGTGCTTCTACCCATCATACCAATAGAAAAGGATTCCAAGCAGAGGTGCCGTATCATCATTTAACGACGCAGGAGGAGTCTGGGCAACTGAATAGAGCTGAATGTTTACTGGCCGGATGCCTTTCCTGTCGCCAGTGCGGAGTTTTGTTCAGCGGAGAGAAATATCTGCCTCCACCTAGGATTGGACCCATAGCCGCCTGATTGTGAGGCGAGAGCTCCACCTCTAGGCCAACGCACCACTCTTAAGCAGAGGAGCCATATCTAGGCTGCTAGATGGCAACAAAAATCCGCTTTATTTGCCTCTTTGAGGCTACCCGGTGCACAGAACCTCTTGAAAAGGTCGTTCCAACCGCGCCAGCCCAGCCCGAAACGCTCCCCTCGGAGCCCATAGACTCCCCTCCGCCTCTCTCCCTACCAGCAAAGCCGCCTGCCCGGGCTGACTCGTCTGGCAGGCCGCTCGCATCACCAGCAGCGTCTTCCTCAGCCCGAAAGCCGCGAAAGTTGAGGGAAAGGCCGCCATCTTGGCCTTCGGAGGCGCGCGTGGATGACGTCAACGGAGACCATGCGGGGTGACGTCACACGCAACGTCACGCATTGGGAGGGAAAAGGAGCCCGAGAGACGCCGCGGCGCGGCCTCCTTCCGCAGTGCGCCTGCGCTTCTCGTGGCCCCGCCCCTTCCGTCAGTCTTTCCTTTTCCTCAGTCGGCGTGAGGCGGCGGCGGTTTCTCTTCTCTCCGGCCTCCATTTTGGCTCGGCGTGAGGCGGGTGAGGGGCTTAAAATTTCCGTGTTATGGGCTGGATAGCCTCATTTATTTGAGGGTCCCGGGTTAGAAATCAACCTCTTCTCTCCCTTTCGAGGCCTTAAACTCCCATCATCCGCGGCCAAATCTCCCCAACTTGGTGCTATCCATCATCCCCGGCCGCCTCTCCTTCCCTCTCGCTCTCCTGCCCCTCGAGTCTTTTCCAGGTTCAATCGGCGCGTCCCCGGTTCTCTTGCCTTGGACTACCACGCCCATGCTCCCCAGCCTCGGTTCCGATAGGACGAAACAAATTGGGGCCTTGAAGGCTGTCGCGGTGGGAGGAGGGAAGAAAGAAAGCTATTTAAATGGAGGCTGAGAGCCACATTAAGTTATCTGAAATTGAAGTTGGGTTTTTTGGGGGGGGGGGGCGGAGATATACATAGGTAGTCCTCGAGTTACGACCACAATAGAGCCCCAAATTTCTGCTCTTAAGCGAGACCGTTGTTAAGTGAGTTTTGCCCCCGTTTTACAATCTTTCTTGCCTTGGTTGTTAAGTGAATCACGGCAGTTGTTAAGTGAGTAACATGGTTAAGTGAATCTGGTTCTTTCCCCAAACCCCCCCCCCCCCCCCCCATTGGTTTTGCTGGTCAGAAGGTCGCAAAAGGGGAATTGCCTGACCCTGTTTGTTTGTTTAATCCCGTGACCACGGGGATGCTGCAATGGTCATAAATGTGGAAAAAATGGTCCTAAGTCATTTTTTTTTCCAGTGCCGTTCTAAACTTTGAACGGTCACTAAATGAAAGGTTGTAAGTGGAGGACTACCTGTGTAGGCAAGGGGAAAAAAAGACGAGTGTGGAAGGGGATTTGATGGAAGAGACGGGTAAGGAAGAACCTGGAATTGTGGTGCTGGAGGGAAGCCTAAGGTCAGCCCTTTTGGTGTATTGGTGATTTTAAGAGAGGTGGACTTGAGCTCCCAGAATTCCTGGGCCAGCATGCTTTAAGAAGGGTGGACTACAAATCCCAGAATCCCCTGGCTGGCCAGCATGTTTTAAGAAGGGTGGACTACAGCTCCCAGAATCCCCCCAGCCAGCATGCTTTAAGAAGGGTGGACCTCAACTCCATGCTGGCTGGGGAATTCTGGGAGTTGAAGCCCCTCAAAATCACAAGATTGAGAAACACTGATATATAGGTGGTCCTTGATGTATGACCATAATTGACGCCAAAGTTGCTGTTGCTAAGTGAGACAGTTAAGTGAATTTTGCTCCATTTTATGACTTTTCCTGCCACAGTTGTTAAGTGAATCACAGCAGTTAAGTGAATCTGAATTCCCCCATGGATTTTGCTTGTCAAAAGGGATCACATGACCCCTGGGACACAGCAACGGTCATAAGTATGAGCCGATTGGCAAATGGCTGAGTTTTGATCACATGACCATGGAGATGCTGCAATGGTCATAAGTGTTGAAAAATGGTTATAAGCCACTTTTTCAGTGCTGTTATAACTTCAGACGGTCAGTAAATGAACTGTTGTAAGTCAAGGACTACCTGTATGTAAGAAAACCAATCCTAAATGGCTAACCTTCCTGTGCTTAAAAACTTCCAACAATGAAAAACCCACAACTTCTACAGATGCTCAGCTCCACATTTCTCTTACTCTGAGAAAGGTTTCATTTCAAAGAAATCTTTTAATTTTGTATTCTTTTAATTATAATTGTATATTCTTATTTGTATGGTTTTACTGCTCTTAAGCCGCCCAGAGTTGCCTTGCAGTGAGATGGGCGGCAAATAAATTTAATAAATAGTAAATAAAAGTAAATCTAGGCAGCTTCATCTTACACCTTCTATTTTTGGTTTGTGTGACCAAACAAAACAATGGCTCATTTATATTTATCAACCAAAAGTGCAGCCCATCTCGGCAAAGATAATCCTATATATTCCCTCCATCATCTTTCTAAGTCCTTGATCACTGATTATCAGGATAGAAAATCCAAGCTCACATTTTGTTGTTGTCAGGAAGGATGGAGTGGATTGAAAAAGAGAGAGATTAGAGGCCCACAACTCTTCTTTGTGGGTTGTTAAATATTCTCTTTAACAATCCACAAAGCAGAGACATTACCCTGCCAACAACAGTGAATATAGTCAAGGCTATGGTTTTTCCAGTTGCAATGGATGGCTGTGAAAGTTGGACCATAAGAAAGGCTGAGTGCCAAAGAATGGAGGCCTTTGAACTCGGGTGCTGGAGAAGACTCCTAAGAGTCCCTTGGACTGCAAGGCCATCCAACAGGTCAGTCCTAGAGGAGATCAACCCTGACTGCTCTTTAGAAGGCCAGATCCTGAAGAGGACACTCAAATCCTTTGGCCACCTAATGAGAAGGAAGGACTCACTGGAGAAGAGCTTAATGCTGGGAACGATGGAGGGCAAAAGAAGAAGAAAGGGACGGCAGAGAACGAGGTGGCCGGATGGAGTCACTGAAGCAGTCGGCGTGAGTTTAAATGGACTCTGGAGGATGGTAGAGGACAAGGAGGCCTGGAGGAATGTTGTCCATGGGATCGCGATGGGTCGGACACAACTTCGCAACTAACAACAAACATTCTTTTTATTTTATTCACTGCTTTGTCTAAAAACAGCAAGGGGTGGAAGAGATCAGTTTATTAGACTCTGCCATTGTTAGGATACTCAATTTTTTTGAGGTCTTGGATTGCTAAACTTAATGGCTACTTTGCTTTCTCATCACTGCAGGTGAAACCATGCAGCTGTTCGTTCGTGCTCAGAATCTGCACACCCTTGAGGTGTCTGGACATGAAACAGTATCTCATCTCAAGGTAAAGATTTTTTTTTTTTTTGCTTTGTGTGAACCTTTCATTCTGATGAATACTTTTACTGGACCGGTAGCATTTGTTTCTCCCAAATCTTCCTTCAGACCAAGGCAATGGCTGAAATCATTTGCAGACTGAGACTTTTTAAATCAGTTTGCAGTAATAAGTTATTGTTCTTTGATTAATACTTGATTGTAATGAGTTTTCTATTTAATCAGTTTTGGTCAAGAAGTAGCAAGGTATAAAAGAGCCTGGTCCTTAGCTCTTTCAGAATTTTATATTTACCATGTATTTTTATTTTCAAAGGATATTTTTATATCATGGAGATAACGATACTTGAAGCTCATAGAATGTTCTGCTCTTTTTGTTCTTTTTTAATTGTTGAACTCTAGTTCTTGTACTTTCTAGTTAGTCGTCTTTGGGTGAGAAACAGGGTGGATAAAAATTGATGATTTTTTTTTTGAAAAAAATCAGATTTTTTAAAATTTAAATTGGTTTTTATCAATTTATTTTAGTAAAATGCTTTTGGAATAAAAATCTATCTAAAATAGTTCTCTATTTAAGATGCATTAATAATTTAGTTTAGTCAGCATGAAATGGAACTTAGTTACAGCATGAGGCTGTATATTCTGCAATATTGAGACTGTTGGTGAGTCACTAAGGGACAGAGGTGACAGTTGCTCTTTAAAAATTATGATTTAAATTACTTGATTTAAATCAAGCCTTTTTACTAGTGAATTAAATCGACTTGATTTAAATCAAATCCACCCTGGTGAGAAATCATGCCTTAAAATAGTGTTTTAGCGCAAAGCTTGCTTTCCTGTTAGTCTTTTGCAGCTTATTTTCCGGATATTTACTTCGAGGTTATTGATGGAAGGCATTTGCAGTGGCTGCTCTTTGAGCTAAATTCTTAAATCTTAAATTCTAAATTCTTTAAGTGTGAATTTCAGCTGTGCTAGAATGGAATATAGTTTGATAATCCTATATTCGTACTAAGAATTCTGTTGAAGGAACTTGAAGGTGGGAAGGTGATCCTTTTCACCACAATTCTTGGGCAACATTTCTTCAAATCAGTTTTCAGATGAGGGAGTGTGTGTCCTATCTAACAACGGTGGCTCAGTGGCTTAGATGCTGAGCTTGTTGATTGAAAGGTTGGCAGTTCAGCGGTTTGAATCCCTAGTGCCGTGTAACAGGATGAGCTCCCGTGACTTGTCCCAGCTTCTGCCAACCTAGCAGTTCGAAAGCAGGTAAAAAATGCAAGTAGAAAAATAGGGACCCCCTTGGTGGGAAGGGAACAGCGTTCGTGCGTCATGCCGGCCACATGACCACGGAGGCGTCTTTGGACAGCGCTGGCTCTTTGGCTTTGAAACGGAAAGGAGCACTGACCCCTAGAGTCGGGAACGACTAGCACATTTGTGCAAGGGGAACCTTAGTTTTAGCTCACAGCAGCTTGTGACAAGTTTTATCAGAACATTCCCATAACAACACCTGAATCTCAAGATGCAAAGGTTTCTTCTGAGACCACCGAACTCTGTAGATAACAGAAAGTTAAGAAGTAACCTGAGATCTATTATGTAATTACTTATGGATATGTATTCATCATTTTCTGAAATGAATAAATATGAATGCATCTCTTTGCCTTTGTAAGGGTGTTTCCCAGTATTCTTTTCGAAGAGACCCCTCCAGTGTGCGGTGTTTGCTATAGATCTTGTGTTTTGATTCCACAATTTCTACATAACACTCCCCCCTCCCCCCCCAAATTTCAGTTTTTTGATTATTACAGGTCACAAACACAACATGTATCGCAAACCCTCTTTTTTTCCCTATTTGCAGACTTCTTTGTCCCTGGAAACACTCATAGTGTAAAAACTGATGAGTGCTGGCAGGACTGAAATGGAATTTTGTGTTTGTAAAGCATTTCCTAAATATTGTCATCCGCCAAATTTTTACACATGAACTTCCATATAAGGTCCAAGGACCGTTGGAGGCTCCCTTCCCTTCTGCTCTCCACTGGAGGAGCTGTAAGTGGTCTTTCCAGCATCTTCATCACCTTTTATTCAAGAGCTGCTGTGGCTATTGAAAAATTATAATGCTGACTGGGGAATTCCGGGAGTTGAAGTCCATAAGCCTTAAAGTTGCCATGGTTGGCAAACCCTGCCTCAAAGGAATATGCTATCTTAGTGAGCAAAGTGTCAGTTTTTTATATTCCCACTCTTCTTTCTTCCCTGTTAGGCTCGCATCGAGTCCCTGGAGGGCATTGCCCTTGAGGATCAAGTGATTCTTCTGGGTGGGATCCCCTTGGAAAATGATTCTGTCATTGGTCAATGCGGCATCAGTGACCTTACAACTTTGGAGGTTACTGCACGCATGCTTGGTGGTAAGTACCAAAGAGAGAGGACATGGATGGAAGAGCTGTGAAATTCCCAGAGCTGCTCTATACAAATAAAACCCCAAAAAGAAAAAATACGAGATTTTTATTCTACAAATTTCTGTTGTGTTGGTAGAAGATACAGCCATGATGAACTTAATCATTAACATTAAATTAAGAGCCTTGGTGGTGCAGCGGACTGAAGTGCTGTTAAGTAGCACTTAGCTGCCAGCTGCCTGCAATTACTGCAAGTTCAAATCTCACCAGGCTCAAGGTTGACTCAGCCTTCCATCCTTCCGAGGTAGGTAAAATGAGGACCCGGATTGCGGGGGCAATAAGCCAGCTTTGTATAAAAAAGAACACCGCTTAGGGAGGGCGAAAGCCTTAATAAGCAGGTATATACAAAAGTATGAAGGCTATTGCTTAACGCATTGTAAGCCGCCCTGAGTCTCCGGAGGAGGGCGGCATATAAATCAAACCAATAAATAAATAAGTAACTACTCTTTATTCAGTTAACTCAATTTTTTGAGTTTTGATAACAGACAAAACAATGAAGTAATCACCTAAACTTCACAAGAGTACTTAAGGCTAAAATGTGATTGGCTGATAATTCAGACGCTTGGCAACTGATTCCTATTTATGAAGGTTGCAGTGTCCAGGGGTCATGTGATCCCCTTTTGCCGCCTGACAAGCAAAGTTAATGGGGAAGCCAGATTCACTTAATAAGCATGTTACTAACATAACTGCAGTGATTCACTTAACATCTGTGGCAAGAAAGGTGGTTAAATGGGGCAAAATTCACTTAACAGATGTCTCACTTAGCAACAGAAACTTTGGGGTCAGTTATGGTTGTAAGTCAAGGACTATTTGTACATTAATCTTCATGGTCCCTTGTGACTTTGTCATCAGGCATGTTGACTTTGTTTTCTATTCCCTGTAAAAACGGCCTCCTTCGTTTTGCTTTTCTCTCTAGGGAAGGTCCACGGTTCCCTGGCTCGAGCTGGCAAAGTGAGGGGCCAGACCCCAAAGGTAGGCGGTTCGAAATGACTCACAGTTGTGCTTGGGGGTGTTTGGAGACCCTTCAGCCTGCTGCTTGCGGACCCCCAAGGACAGCCGAGGGCGCCTGAATTGCTGGCTCTTCATTTCAACTTCAGTTGTTGGCAGAGACCCTTCGCCTAAAAATTAAATTAGAACCCAGAACCCTATTGCTGGAAGAGGACTTCAGAGGTCTTCTAATCCAAACCACTTACTTAAATCTAGAGACTTTACGACCATCCCATTTTTTTAACCCTGCTGAGTGTGACAGTCATGCTACTTTACTAGCAGAAGGTCAGTGGGTGATTTCAACAAGAGTATTTAAATTCTGCTTTTTGTTTATATCTTGTCTATATTGTTGGTGGTAAAAGGAGAAAAACTATGCTAAGAGTTCCTGCTGCCAAGTTACTTAGGCCGGAAGTTTCAAGCTGCTGTTTTCATTTTCCAGCCTGGGTTTACTATTGTTTTGGTAGCACAATTTGTTCAGCCATTTTCCTGCTTAGTTAAACCGGCTAGTTTTGCAATTGGTAGAACCAGACAGTGGCAACAGAAAAGCAGCTGCCTTTTCTTAACTTTGGCTTAAAGGGAAAGGTGGATCATATGCCCAAACTACCAGTTTTTTCCCTCGTGCCATCACTCTGCTAAACACCGAATTCCCACAGCACTGTCTTATGTCGGTCCACCCATGTTGTATAGCCGTAATATTATTATCCACATCTTTTCTGCTAGTTTCTCTTGCTAGTATCAGTATTATTATGATTATGATTATTACTACTCTGTTCTTTTGAATCTACACTGCATCCAATTCTTTGTGTCTAACCACACTTGCCTCAATAAAATAGTCTAGTCCAGTGATGGCAAACCTTTTCGCCACTGAGTGCCCAAACCAGACTCTGTGTGTGTGCGTGTGCCGGAAACATAAAGATAGCTGGCCGGTGCACTGGCACGTGCGTGTGCACTGGCCAGTTGGTGTTCGCACGCACCAGAAACCCGAAGACCAGCTGGCTAGGTGCACACATGCCTGTTTCTTGGGTGTTTTTGGCCATTTTGGGAGGTGTTTTCAAGCCGTTTTTGAGGGCATTTTCCAGGCTGTTTCTGGGGCGTTTTCTGGCACGCCAAAGCCTGCGAAGACCAGCTGGCTGATGAGCATGTGTGCACCGGAAATCTGAAGAGTAGCTGGTGATGGCGCTCGTGCCCACAGAGCAGGCTCTGTGTGCCACCTCTGGCACCTGTGCCATAGGTTTGCCATCACGGGTCTCATATATATTTATCCTGAAGCAATATTTGGTTCCTTACATTCCCTCTGGATACAACTCCCAATAGAAAACATCTAAGTAATATTGAGGCAATCATAACTGGTAAAAGTGGGGGTGGGGGTGGGGGTGTTTGATAACTTTTCCTTGCTTTCATCTTTTCCCGAAATGTTGCACAGCTGAGAAGACTACGAGAGGGGATGTATTTTTGTGGGGTGACTTAAGGAAAGAGCTTGGGTCTCGCCCAACATCAAGAGCTAAGATGAATTCTGGGAGGAGAAGGCTGGCTGTATCTTTGACTAATGCCTGCTTAATGTTCTCTCAGGTTGCTAAGCAAGAAAAGAAGAAGAAGAAAACCGGCCGGGCCAAGAGGCGCATGCAATACAATCGCCGTTTTGTCAACATTGTGCCGGGCTTTGGTAAAAAGAAGGGTCCAAATGCCAACTCCTAAAGAGCACCCAGTCATATAATAAAATCATATATATTTGCCTGGACCATTTCCTGGTGGTGCTGCTGCTTTTCCTGTTTGGGGCATGAGTGCAGGTCAACCTTTTGAGATCATTGGCAAAAGAGGGAGGAGGGCTTTGTATGTATGTAGCTCAAGGGGAATATTTTGTATTTAAGCCATCATCATCTTTTAACGACCCCATAATCTCTTGCCGGGTGGAGTCTGGGCACCTGAATGGAGCTAGCAGAGTGTTTACTGGCCGGATGCCTTTCGTGTCGCCAATGCGGAGTTTTGTTCAGCAGACATAGTCTCATCGTTCCCAGAGAGAGAAATATCTGCCTTTACCTAGGATTGAACTCTCAGCCTCCTGATTGTGAGGTGAGAGCTCCCCTTCTAGGCCACCGCACCACTCTCAAGATTTTGCATTTAAGTGTTTTGTGTAAATTGTATTAAGTGTTTCTTAATCTTGACAACTTTAAAATATGTAGACCTGAACTCCCAGAATTCCCCAGGCAGTCATTAAAAAACACTTATACAGGGGGTGCTGACTTTATGACCACAATTCAGCCAAAAATTGAGTTACAACTATTCTTGCCACAGCTGTTAAAAGGAATCACTGCGATTAGGTTAGTAACACAGTTAAACAGGCTTTCCCTTTGTCAGTCGGTCGCAAACTGGAATCGCAGGACCTCGTGACGCTGCAGCCGTCATAAATGTGAATCGGTTGCCAAGGTGTCTGAATTTTGATCCCGTTACCATGAGGATGCTGCAACGGTCATGAAAAACATGGCCATAAATCACTTTCCATTGCTGTTATAAATGGTCAGTAAATGAACTGTTGTAAGTCGCGGACTACCAGTCAAAAGAGATCTAGTGGGTTGAGGACCACTTTTTAATAGGATCTAGTTTCTTTCACATTGAGAAGAGCCAGCTCCACAAAAGGACTTAAGAATTTGATGGTGAAGCCAGCAGGAATCTCGCAGAAATAAAACCGGTGCAGTTCAGATTCTCAATAATTTTCTTCTTTATACCTTTTGCTTATTGTTTTTATTCTGTTTTTAACTGTTAGCCATCCAGAGGTAGTCCTCAACTTATGACCACAATAGAGCCCAAAAATTTCCATTGCTAATCAAGGCAGCTATGTGAGTTTTGCCCCTTTTTGCCACAGTTGTTAAGTGAATCACTGGTTAGTAAAACAGTTGCTAAGTGAACCTGAATTTCCCCATCGACTGCAAAATTTCACATGCCGCCGTCATAAATACATGCCAGTTGCCAGCAGCTGAATTTTAATCATGCGAGACACCCCACCCCCACCCCCAGGATGCTGCAATGGTCGTAAGTGTGAAATTTGGCCATAAGTCAGTGCTTTTGTTAACTTGAAACGGAAGGGGTCGTAAGTCAGGGATTTACCTATAAGCTCATGACCAGGCTTCTCTTGCTAACAAGTCTGGAGCTGTTTGGTCCAAAAGCTGGTTTATTTTGCAACTTGTGCAGCTTCGTCCCAAACCCCCTAGGAAGGGAAGCTACGTGGACTTCAATTCCCAGAATTCTTTTCTTTGAAAAACCCATGTTTAGGAGAAGGAAAAAAAAAAGGGCTGCTGGTTCTTAAAGCTACAGTAGTCTTCACAACTCCCCGAAACTACAAAACAGCGTAGAAGCAAGGAGATATTGAACTAAGATACACATGTGGTTGGAAAAAATGATAAAAACACACATTGATTTTAAACCAGAGACATTCTTATTAGGGATCTTATTTTATTTATTATTTTATTTTATTTATTTTATTTTTATTTTATTATTTTATTTTATTATTTTATTTTATTTTAATTTTATTTTATTTAATTATTTAATTATTTAATTTTATTTTATTTTATTAAATTTCTATACCGCCCTACTCCTGAAGGACTCAGGGCGGTAAACAGCCACAGCATAAAACACATAAATACAAAAATTTAAAATAGAATAAAAACGAATTAAATAATTTGGCTGAGACAAATTTAAAATACCCCATAATTTAAAAACAAATTAAAATTCACATTTAAAAAGGGGAGAAGATTACCAGAGGCATTCAATAACGAATTGCAATATTTAATTGTGAATATTTTTTAACAGCGGCTAGAATTGCATTTGCTAAAAACTGGAAAGGAGAAAAGATATCTACCGATAAAGAAATTATTAAGAAAATGTTGGGACTGTGCTGAAATGAGTAAAGTGACATTTGAAATAAGAGAACGGGAAGATAAACAATATTATTTGATATGGGAGTTATCACTGGATAGACAATAAAACACGGAGATGAAATATGATATATGAAATGAAATTAAGATAAAATGTGTAAAAATTTGTTTCTTTTCTTAGTGGAAAAGAAACATGTGTCATATATTGATATCTTGAAGAGTTTGTGAGCAAGAAAAGATTTTAACCAACCGAAACACTGTCTGTAATTGTTTGAAAAGATGATGTTTTTATGTTGTTTTTTGTTTAAAATAAAAAAATCTTAAAAAAAAAAGACTACAAAACAGAGATCTTGAAACTTGGCGGCTTTAAGACTGGTGGACTTCAACTCCCAGAATTCTCCAGCCAGCATAGCTGACTGGGGAATTCTGGGAGTTGAAGTCCACCAGTCTTAAAGTTGCCAAGTTTCAAGACCTGAGATGCTGCACGCTAGGCAACTATTACAGCAGGGCCCGGTGCATCACGGTCAATGTAGTTTTGTTCAGCGGCAGGACTACGTCTCCCAACAGCCCTCTGAAGCCCTTTCCAGGCCGCGCCTGCGCATTAGCGACAAGGGAAGGCTCGTTTTTCTCCACCACACCCCCCCCCCTCCGGAAACAGCCGAGCGTTCTCGGAGGCGCTCGGGCGACACATGGAGGCCTCGGCTGCCTGCGGCCTATGCCAGGCCGATCGGGCGCCTTACACTTGCCCTCGCTGCCACGTCCGCTTCTGCTCCGTGCCTTGTTACCGGGAGCACGGTTCCTGCGCTCGGGATTTCCAAACGCGAGAGTTGCAACTTCGGCTCCGGAGCCAGCGGGGGGATGCGGATGCTCGAGGCCGCCTGAGGGAGGCCCTTCTCCGGCTGCGGGAACTACGCGAGCCCGGGGATGCGGACCCCGAGCTAGGCCTCGACCCGCAATCCGAGGACCTGTGGGAGCAACTGAGCTCCCAGCAGCGCCAGAGCTTCCAACAGCTGCTGAGCAGCGGGAAGATCTCGGGGATCCTGCCTCCTTGGAAGCCCTGGTGGGTGGTGGAGGCAAGAAGCCAGGGGCCACCCCTGGTCCAGCTCCTTGGAGCTCAGGATGCCCAGGACTCTCAGCCACAGCAGGAAGGAGCCAAGCAAGACCTTCATCCGGCTTCATCCGGGCTTCCAAACGAAGAGCCCATCATCACTGGGGAGGACCAAAACCGACCTCCCGCTCAGGATTCGAACTCGCTACCCGCCCTTCCCGATGTGATCCGCCCGTTGAGCAGCCTCACCGGCGGCCCCGTCTCCCCCCTGGTGCGCTTCCAGCTGCCCAACGTCCTCTACGCCTACGCCTACTCTCTCTCGCTCTACAATGGAGAGGCGGACGATGCCCAGCTGCTGCCCGAAGTCTGCGAGACCCTCTTGGACCTCTCGGCTACGCTGGGTACCGCCCAGAGGGTCTTCTCCTCCACGGGGGAAGCCTTGCAAGCCGCCTTGCAGGCTGTCGGAGACGGACGGTACCCGGAGTGCCCGCTGGGAAAGGCCGGGACGATGCAAGCGGTAGCCCAGATTTTAAGAGGACCCGGTCCGGAGAAACAGAGCCGGTTCACCCTGGTGGCTTTCGCCCACCTAACCAGACTGTTAGGTCGTGGCAAACGCCGAGTAGCCCCCGAGGACCAGCCCAGGATCTACAAGGCGAAGAAAAAATGTGAATTCCTGCTTTCTTGGGTGAAGGAGAACGAGGAGCAGCTCCCTTCCCTGGCTTTGGAAGTGCAGGGGGAATACATAACCCACGTGGTGGACGCCAAAGAAGTGGGCGCGATCACCCAGGAGCTGGAGAAAATGTGGGGAGGGAAAATGCCCCCTTCCAAACAGCCTCTGATAGAAGAATTGGACTGAAGCTTCCCACCAACCCTCCATACAAAGGAACGGATGGAAACTGGGGGGGGGGGCGGGATGGACAGGAGAGGGCCTGGGGGAGAAAGGGGCCGGTGGGGTTTGCATCGCAGGGCAGGGGTCTCGGAGGTTGAAGCCTAAACTTGAAGATGAGAAAGAATCAATTCTGTTTTTCTCCTACCCTCCCCAAAAAATGGACATGAATTGGTGGCAAGAGTGGGAAAGCTGTAATTAAAAAAAGCCAAGACTAGGAATCTCTGATTTGTGCCCTCTCTTTTGTTTCCTGCTTCCTTTTAACCTGGTTAACACCCGACAAACGTGTTAACTTGGGAGTCGAGAGTGAAATCGTGGTGTGGTGATTTCTCAAATCGTGGCAACTTTTAACATCTGGGCACTTCCAACTCCCAGAATTCCCCAGCCAACATGGGAATTTGAAGTCCGAACGTCTTAAACCATGTTGGCTGAGGAATGGTGGTTCATAAGTCAAGGACTGTCTGTAAAGTACAGGTTCACTTAGTGACCATTCAAAGTTACAAGAGCATTGAAAAAAAAGTAACTTACGACCATTTTTCACACCCCCATTGCAGCATCCCCGGGATCATTTGATCAAAATTCAGACGCTTGGCAATTGATTCATATTTATGACGGTTCCAAGGTCCATCTTTTGTAACTTCCTAACAAGCAAAGTCACTGGGGAAATCAGATTCACTTAACAACCGTCTTACCGACTTAACAGCTGCAGTGATTCACTTAACAAATATGGCAAGAAAGGTCGTAAATAGGGGGCAAAACCCATTTAACAAGTGTCTTTTACGTAGCAATAGAAATTTTGGGCTCAATTGTCATTAGTTGAGGATTACTAGTTTTAAAGTGGGACATCTAAAACGATTATTCAGAGACGGATGTTTATCTAGTGCCTCTTAAAAACTTGTGTTTCCCAAACAACGCAGAGCAGAAAAATTTGCAAAAAATTACATTCCAAATTCAGTAGGTTTTTTTCCCCATCACTTTTATTTCCTTCCTCAATCGCCTTTCAAACCACTGCAGAAGTCAGTAATTCCTTAATTCTGGAGCTACCAAAGGATCCAGGGTTGAAATGTAAAATGTGTTACTACGGGTTCTGTGGGCGTGGCTTGGTTGGAGGGGGGGGGTAATGTGACTGGGTGGGCATGACCAACTTTTTTTTTTTGAAACTTTTCAAAGCATTTTTTCTAATGCTTTGAAAAGCCTCTGGCGATCAGGCAACTCAGCTGGGATCGTCGGAGACTTTTCAAAGCATTTTTTTTTACCACCTCTTCGGCCAGGAGGCTGCAGAAAAAAATGCTTTGAAAAGCCTCTGACGATCCCAGCTGAGCTGCATCATCAGAGGCTTTTTTTTTTTTACTTTTAAAAGCATTTTTTCGTCAGAAGAGGTTGTAGAAAAAATGCTTTTAAAAGTAAAAAAAAAAGCCTCTGATGATCGTGTGACTCAGCTGAGCATGTGGGGGGCGGGGGGCAGGGATTTTTGCTACCGGTTCTCTGAACCACCCGCCGTCATCGCTACCAGATCGGACGATTCGGTCCGAACAGGGAGCATTTCACCCCTGAAAGGATCCCAAGAGAGCAAGTCCAGTTTGGATCACCTCAAGATTTCTTACTTTCCCTCCCTTGTTCCAATACAGGTAGTCCTTGACTTGCAATATGACAGTTTGTTTAATGACCGTTTCAAAGTTACAACAGGACTGGGGGAAAAAAATGACATGACCATTTTTCACACTTGCAACTGTTGCAGCTTCCCCTGGATCACGTGATCAAAATTCAGCCTCTTGGCCACTGTCTCATATTTATGACGATTTGCAGCGTCCTGGGGTCATGCGACCATCTTTTGCAACCATCTGACAAGCAGTCGATGAGGAAGTTGGTTTCACTTAACAACTGCAGTAATAAGCTGACTTTGTAAAAATATACAAAAGTATGAAGGCAATTGTTTAACGCATTGTAAGCCACCCTGAATCTCCGGAGAAGGGCGGCATATAAATCAAATTAAAAATAAAAATAAAAATAAATAAAATAAATCCACTTAAATGTAGCCGGAAAGGTCATAAAATGGGGAAAAACTCACTTAACAAAATGTCTCATTTAGCAACAGATCAATTGTCATAAATTGAGGACTACCTGCATTGTTAATCATGCGATTCAGAGAAATCCCCTTTCAAAAAAGATCTCATCGCTAGCTACAAATAAAACACTTCACTATTTCCCATTGCGAAGAATATTTTTATTATTCCCACCATCCAATTATTTGCTATTCAAGAGCAAAAAAACACAAATGTTTTTGAGTTTTAAATGTTATTTTTTAAAAGCTGGCATAATCCAACCCCCAAAGACCTTAGTTAAATCATTAAAAAACTAAAACTTAATTGTTCTTATGTCTGAAAATCTCAAATGCCAGTTTCCAAAAAGTGTCATTTTTACGACACTGCAAATTATATCGAGTTCTCCTTTATTACGTCAGCCTGCCGGTTAGTATTGCTTTGTTAATCTGTAGAGTTTAAGAAGTGGAGTTCCCGAGAGCCTATTAATCTCTTTAAAAATATTCAGCTTCTATCTAGGCCAGTGTTTCTCAACCTTGGGAGCTTGAAGATGGGTGGACTTCAACTCCCAGAATCCCCCAGCCAGCGCTGCTGGCTGGGGGATTCTGGGAGTTGAAGTCCACCCATCTTCAAGCTCCCAAGGTTGAGAAACACTGATCTAGACCATCTTACTGAACACTTGCAAATGTGGTGAACTGTTAGGACATCAAGAAGCATCACCAAAGTGCTTTAATTGTACCGTTGAGACCCCTGGAAAGTGTGCAAGGAAGAGCAACAAAGATGAATAAAGGTCTGGAGGCTACATCGAATGAAGAACGGTTTTTTGTGGCCCCTCCAGCAGCCAAATCGGAGGAGGAGGAGGTGTGGGAGTCAGGGTCAACATCAAGGGAACCTGAGAGCTCCGAGGGGGAAGAGGGAATGGAGCTATCGGAGATAGGGACAGAGCCTGGGCCATCCGTCAGCATTCAGATGGAGAGTCGACAGCCCCCAGGTCTGGAGGTGGCTGATGAGGAAGAGGAGGAGCAGCTGGGTCCAGTGCCTGGCATGCAGAAGGCAGAGGAGAGGAGAGCAGTGGAAATCTATGGGCTGGTCCTTAGGACGGAAGAGGCCACCGCTGCTAGCGAAGCCCCACCCTAGCTCTGGGGATAAAAGGCAGGGGACGGAGATGAATAGATATGGCAGACAACTATTCCTCTCCCTACCGGATGGATTTGTTAGTCTGCGGTGAGAGAGAAACTTTTTGCCGGGGCTGCTGGCGCTCCTAATAAAAGAATCATTGATTTAACTTTAGAGGGTTTCTCACGTATGGGGAGCTGGGTCAGAACAACGGTTGAGGGAGTTAGACACGCCTAGCCTATTGAGCACGATAAGGATTAAGGGGGAACATGATAGCAGTCTTCCAATATTTGAGGGGCTGTCACAGAGAAGAGGGGGTCAAATTATTCTCCAAAGCACCGTAAGACAGGACAAGAAGCAATGGGTGGAAGCCAGTCAGAGGGAAATCCTGTTGTGGCTTCGACCCCCGAGGCCGACTTATCGGAGGGAGAAGGCTCTGAACATGAAGGAGAGGAGTTGGCCAGGCCTCCCTCTCCAGGACCCTCCTCTCTGGCAATGCCTCAGGTGTCTCCCATAGGAGAAGAGATTGGTCAGGAGCCAGATATCTCCTCACAGTCGGACAGTGAAGGAGATAAGTCTTGGCTGGATCCACGCCAGCGTCGGAGAGACAAGTGCACGCAACAGAAAAGGAGGCGTGCCAGAGATTAAGCTGAGTCACTGGACCACACCCCACAGGGGATATAAGGGGGTGAGGTGGCCATTCAGACTCTGTGACGGACAAAACTAACTACTATCGAGTCACATTGCATCTTTGGAAACAACATTATCTGCCTTGGATTTAATTACGGACTGGACTTGACAATTCTTGAACTGTGTGTATCTTGTTGATGAATAAAGTTCTTGGCAAGCAGCTACTGGGTTGCTGCCAATCCTCTTATCGAAAGAATTTGGTTGTCTGCCAGTTTATTTAACCCCCGGCTGTCTGTTTGTGTGCGTGTGTGAGACGGGGACAGAACAGATCCAACCTGGGAATAAGGAGAAATTTCCTGACAGTGTCAGTTGTCACTTTATACCTGCTTGTGCCTTGCTGGGTGTATTATGCAGGGACAATCTGCCATGATCTGTGGGGAAGGGGGATGAAGGGAGACGGGGGACAGAAAGTACTCCAAAGTCACGGGGCTGGAAGAAGGAGGAGGCCACATATCAACCTGGACCCAGACTGGCCCTTATAGAAACATCTTGCAAAAACTTGATTGATTGGTGGGCAGCAGGAGGCAGGCAAGCAAGCAAGCAAGGGAAAACTGGAACTTAAGTGAATTTGGCGTGTGAATCTCAGTTCTGGCTTTGCATTACCGTCATTCACTTGACCTTTATGAAACTATACCTTTTTAAACCAATGTTGTTAAGGCTCGCTCTTACTTAGAGGCAGGTCTGACAGGAACCCTTGACTCGGGAAGTTGTGGCTGCTCCATCACTGGGGGAGGGGGGGGAGCGGGGGTGTGTGTTAAGAAAAGATGGGACTCACCATTTGTCCGAAATGATATAGGATCTCCTGCGTGAGCATGGAGATGGAGTAGAAGACCTCTGAGGTCCCTTCCAGCTCTGTTATATCTGTGTCCTAAAAATCAAGTTTATTTCGATAAAAACGATTCCAGCTCCCAAGTCTATTTTTCCAGTCTTTTTTTTTCCCTATCGGGAACGAAATCTAAACAAATGGAAGACGGGAAATGAAGTCAAAGGAAGACATTCTCCAAGCCATACTGGTGTCTTCTGCCACGAAGCCAGGAGACAATTCTGGCCCGAGATGAGTCCAGAGACCATCTGGAAATGGGGATTTGAGAATTCAGTAGAGATACGGGAAAATCCGGTAGGGGACACGCCGGCAATATTCCTGCCACGCCAGCCCGTACTTCCTCAGGCACTGGTGCTCGTCCCGGGCATCCCGATGAGCCAGCAGCAAGGTAAAATAGATGATATAAAAGTAAGGCAAGATGTGAGTGAACCCTGCAATGGAACCAAAAGGAAGTTTTTCTGACTTAGGCTTCCCCAAAAAGCACGAAGCAGAATCCTGGTCCCGACAAAACCCCTTTTATGACACAAACAGTGAATTCCTCTCATTCACCTTCAGCAAAGGGAGAATTTACAGGCACAGACCTTTATCTGGCTTGGAGAGCTGCCAGGCCGATATCTTCAAAACTCGGCCAAGAGTCACGAACCAATTAAGCGAACTAATTGTCTCCTGCAAACTCCACTCCCCTTCCGCTCCTCTTTTATTCCCTCTGGGAGGGGCCATTCATCATCCACTTGTGGCTTTACTCCTGAGTCGACCCTTGTTCCTTAGCTGTTCCCTTCTCCTGGCAGCTCTGTGCATGCGACAGTTCGTCTGCCTCACTGATGTCTGACTCCGAAGGCAGCTGACAACTGTCAGACGGCCCTGGCCCCCTCTCTGCCTCAGACGCAGAGCCCTTGTCATAGCCTTCCCCAGACTCCAGGACTGGCCCATGTTCCTCCCCAACCTCCTCACTGTCCGAATCTTCTGTCAGATCCACTGGCTGTTGGTGGACGACAGTGTTAAGGCCAGCTTAGATTGCTGCAGAGAAACAAATCCGGAGCCTCTCCTAGATGGCTGCCACTTACCGCAGGGCAAGGACCACGCAAAAGCCATGATCAGGTCTCCTAAATAGTTGGGGTGTCGCACAAAACCCCACCAGCCAGAGACCAGGAGGCGCCGACCAGTTGCCGTAGGGATTGTCCGGAGCCCTGGCAGGGGAAAAAAAAAGAGAGCGATAATATCAGCCCTCGAGCAAAGCCTTACAAAAATACGTAGGGAACATTCATGTGGTCAAAAATATTCCCATTAAAAAAAAAGGATACACGCACTAATCAATGAAACGGATGCGTTAAAAAGAAAAAAATCAGGGCCGTCCCAAGAAAATCCTTACTCTACAATGTACAACACAGAATAATCGGACTGCAAGGGACTTTGGAGGTCTTCTAGTCCAACCCCCTGCTTAGGCAGGAAACCCTACACCACTTCAGAGAAATGGTTATCCAACATCTTCTTACAAATTTCCAGTGTTGGAGCATTCACTTGGTTAAGTCTCTCTTGTTGGACCCACCCCACAAACTGAAATGTGTGATACTGTACCAACCAGCCACTCTGGGATCAGCGGGATTCCGTCGGAAGGTGTTTTTCTGGGAATTGGCACCACGGAATATGGAATACCCCAGGCCTGCAAAACAAAAACAAAAGAAGACAATGAGATGATTACGGTATATTGAATCACAGCATCCTAGATTTAGAAGGGACCTTAGAGGGTATCCAGCCCAACCTTTTCTCTCAGCACAGGGTCCATCAGATCAACGCTTCCCAAACTAGGCAACTTCCAGCTGTATGGACTCCAATTCCCAGAATTCTCATTAGCGGACATGTTGACCGGAATTCTGGGATTTGAAGTTCACAGGGAAAAAAAATCATTAAGGTTGGAAAACCCTGAATGAAATGGATGACCATCCAGGCTCTATTGGAAGGCAACAAAAAGAAAATGAAGAGAGGAGAGGACAGAGAATAGTTGGTTATTCTGTAAAAGAATAGAATAGAATAGAATAGAATAGAATAGAATAGAATAGAATAGAATAGAATAGAATAGAATAGAATAGAATAATAAAGAGTGGAAAGAATTAAATGGAATGGAATAAATATAGAATGGAATGGAATAGAATAGAATAAAATGGAATGGAATAGGATTCAGAATAGAATAGAATATGGAATAGAATGGAATAGAATGTAGGATAGGATAGGATAGGATAGGATAGGATAGGATAGGATAGGATAGGATAGGATAGGATAATATATAGAATAGAATAAATATAGAATGGAATGGAATGGAATGAAATAGAACAGGGTTGGGCAAATTTGGCCCCTTTATGACCTGTGGATTTCAACTCCCAGAATTCCTGAGCCAGCTTGGCTGTCTCAGGAATTCTGGGAGTTGAAGTCCACAGGTTGTAAAAGGGCCACAGTTGCCCACCCCTGAAATTAGTATAGTATAGTATAGTATAGTATAGTATAGTATAGTATAGTATAGTATAGTATAGTATAGTATAGTATAGTATAGCATAGCATAGCATAGCATAGCATAGAAGGATGGGACGCTGTTGTTTTATTATATATCTGTAACATAATAGAATTAGAATAGAATAGAATAGAATAGAATAGAATAGAATAGAATAGAATAGGATTCAGAATAGAATATGGAATGGAATGGAATGGAATAGAATGTAGGATAAGATAGGATAGGATAATATATAGAATAGAATATAGAATGGAATGGAATAGAACAGAATAAATATGGAATGGAATGGAATACAATATGGAATGGGATAGGATAGGATAAGAGAGTTGGAAAGGAGCTTAGGCATCTAGTCCAATCCCTTCTCTTCCCCACCCCCTTCGCTCAAGCAGGAGATAATGAAAGCGTTCTTTGCATGCTCAGAGGGCCCATTTGCAGCCTGACTCACCGTTTAGCAGGACGATGCCCCCAGCCACAGGCAGACTGAGCTTCTGGGGGTGAGTTACGAGGAAGCAGGACTGGAGGCTGTACAGGAACGGCACCCAAGCCAGGTCCCCATAAGCGAGCATGAACCCAAAGCCATCGTGGACGATATCCATTGTGGTGAGAATGGCCTCCTGCAAAATATTCAGAAATGTCAGCCCCAAATTTCTGGCTGGGGAATTCTGGGAGTTGAAGTCCACCCATCTTAAAGTGGTTGAGAAAGACCACTCTAGCTTCATGGAGCTGTGCAAACAGTTGTAGATCACTCAAAGCAGTGAGTCAAGCCAGATCGCGCAACCAGCCTTATGCCTCTAAAATGATTTGCTAGCCAAATAATCTGGGAGTTTCCGAGTTGGGGAAATATTTCCGTCTCCCACGTTCCAAGGAGAACTTGTTAAATCCCCCTCCCATTTCCCCGTGGCCAGGCCTGCTGGCCATGGTTTAACCTACCTCATGCCAGAAGGCATCTACCACGTAGAGAAGCTGGAAGGCATTAACCAGGATCATGGCCAGAGAGGGGCTGCCTCTCAGCTCCGTCTCTTTAACCAACATTGCCATGTTGATCAGGGCCTGTGGGAGGGAGGAGACAGTCAGCCCAGCGATGGGAATAAGCTCATGTTCAATTTCTCTATTCGTTTCCTCCCGTTTTTCCCACCATACTGGATTTTAAAAACATGTGGATAAAATTAGGGAGCTGAAGGCTAAAATTTGCTTTACTACTTTACTTTACTTTACCTTACTTTACTTTACTCTATTCTACTTTATTTTACTGTACTCTACTCTACTTTATTCTACTTTACCTTGCTCTACTTTACTTTACTGTACTCTACTGTACTCTACTTTACTCTACTTTACCTCTACTCTACTCTACTCTACTTTACCTCTACTCGACTCTAACTCTACTCTACTCTACTCTACTTTACTTTACCTCTGCTCTACTTTACTCTACTCTACTTTACTTTACCTCTACTCTACTCTACTCTACTCTACTCTACCCTACTCTACTCTACTCTACCGGAAGTTCAGGAAGGCCCGTTTCCGGCCTCCAGAGGGCCTCCGGAGCCTGGGGAGGCCATTTTTGTCCTCCCGGAGGCTCAAGAAAAGCCTCCAGAGCCTGGGGAGGGCAAAAAGCCCCCCCCTTGGTGCAGGAGGCCGACTAAGCCACGCCCACCATGGCCATGCCCACCCAGCAACCGGGCAGAGAACCCCTGGCTAAAATTTATGAAGTCCACCCCCGACGCTTACCCAGCCAAGGAGACCTGGCCTCAACTCACAGAAGAATTTGAGATCAAAGACCCCCAAGCGCGGGTTCAACTCATGGCCCATGAAGAAATCATAAATGGGGTTTCCTGCAGGAGGGGAGAAAAAAAACCACAACGTTTTCTGAAACTTTTGAAGCGCCCTGGGTGAGCGGAATGGCCTTTGTTCCTCTCCTACGTCCCAGGAAAAGTGCCCAATTCCGGTACAGGTAAGTCCTCGGGTGACTTGGAGGTCTTCTAGTCCAACCCCCTGCTCAGGCAGGAAACCCCTATACTCGTGATGGCGAACCTATGGCACACGCTGTTTTCTGCCTCCGGAGGGCCTGGGGGTAGGTGGGGGAAGGCTGTTTTCGTCCTCCTCAGATGCATAGAGAGGATCTGGAGCCAGGTGACAAAGAAAAACGGGCCAGGAGCAAGGGGGGAGGGGGGATTGGGCACGCATGCGCAGGGCGGGGCGCAGGGCGGGGCGTGCACGAACCTCCCCCGCCCTCCCCTTCCTGGCACGCGATGACAAAAAGGTTAGCCATCACTGCCCTATACCATTTGAGACAAGTGGCTGTCCAATCTCTTCTTAAGAACTTCCAGTGTTTGAGCACCCACAACTTCTGGTGGCAAGCTGTTCCCCTGGTTAATTGTTCTCACTGTCAGGGAAGTCCTAGGTTGCTTCTCTCCTTGATTAATTTCCAACCATTGCTTCTTGTTCCGCCTTCTGGTGCTTTGGAGAATAGCTTGACTCCCTCTTCAGTTGTGGAGTTGCTCCAACACTGGAGGCTTTTAAGAAGAGACTGGACAGCCACTTGTCTGAAATGGTCTAGCTAGGGTCTCCTGCTTGAGTAGGGGGCTGGACTAGAAGATCTCCGAGGCCCCTTCCCGCTCTGGTATTCTATCATCTTAAAGCCTCCAAGGGGGAAAAACACTATGCTTAGTCTATCTTAAGACAGGTGGACAAGATTGCAACGGGGATTGAGATTCCCTCTTCCTCCAGGTTTTTCCTCATTCCGCAGCCCCCATTGAGTTTTTCCAGATTTGAGGGACAAATCCAGGGGTGGGCTGCTGGGGATTCGCAGGGGTTCGGGAGAACCTCTAGCTAAGATTCTGTGCAGTTCGGAGAACCCCCCAAATCCCACTCCTGGCTGGCCACGCCCACCCCTCCCCTCCCAGGAGTCCCCACGCGGCCCGTTTTGGATGCAGGCAAGTGCAGGGTGAAAAACAGGCCTACTGGAAATTCAGGAAGACCCGTTTCCGGCCTCCAGAGGGCCTCCAGAGCCTGGGGAGGCCGTTTTCGCCCTCCCGGAGGCTCAAAAAAAGCCTCCGGAGCCCGGGGAGGGCAAAAACGCCCCCTCCTCCGCCATGGTGCAGGAGGCCGACTAGGCCACGCCCACCATGGCCACAGCCTCCCAGCAACTGCGCAGAGAACCCCTTGCTAAAATTTTTGAAGCCCTCCCCTGGGGGGGGGGACCCTCACCTGAATTCCCACCGGGAGCCAGGGCTGTCTCTGGGGCCAGCAGGCCCTTGAAATAGAGAAGGATGCTAAGGCCGAAAGCCAGGATGGTCGCTGCAAAGGCCAGCTGCAGGATGTGGTCGTAGATGTAACTCAAGCGCAGCCCCCCGGCCAGTCCGGCGCCCAACATCAACGCTGTGACCAACATGGCGTGGAAACCTACCCAAAATGAAAAAAAAAGCAGGGTGGGGGATTTGTACCCCAAATGAGACCCACGGCTCAGTAGTTATCTCTGGGAACTCTAAAAACTCAACTAAGGCAAAGAATTGACTGAATCGTCATCTTCTTTTAACGACCCCATAATCCTTTGCAGGGTGGAGTCTGGGCAACTGAATGGAGCTGAGTTTTTACTGGCCGGATGTCTTTCCTGTCGCCGGTGCAGAGTTTTGTAGAATTGACTGAATGCTTTAATTAAAATGGTGCTTCTTTTTTAATTTTCTCCCCATCCTTTCTTTTAGAAGTTTTGGAGTGAAACTTCCAGCATTCATATTTACTATAGTCCTAGCGATACTCTACTGGTTTTTAAAAATATTTTATTTTATTCAAAGTTAAAATACAAACTCAAAAAACAACAACAACAACAACAAACAAACAGAAGAAAACCAAATCAGACAAAAAAGGAAACCGCTTCTGGACTTTCTGCTTGAGGTGGGGAAAAAAATGAAACTCTGATTTTGGGTTTTATTGATTAGATAGGCCTGTTGTTATAGAAATGGCTAGTTTGTACAGGTAGTCCTCGACTTACGACCACAATTGAGCCCTAAATTTCTACTGTGAAGTCAGACATCTGTTGAACGAATTTTGCCCCATTGCACGACCTTCCTTGCCACAGTTGTTAAGTGAATCACTGCATTTGTGAAGTTAGTAACACCGTTTTCAAGTGAATGCGACTTCCCCATCGACTTTGCTTAGCAGAAGGTCGCAAAAGGGGATCACATGACCCCCGGGACACAGTGACGGTCATAAGTATGAAGCAGTGGCCAAGCTGTCTGAATTTTGATCACGTGACCACGGGGACGGTGCAACGGCCGTAAGTGTGAAAAGAGGGTCGTAAGTCACTTTTTTCAGTGCCGTTGTAACTGTGAATGGTCACTAAATAAACTGTCGTAAGTCGAGGACTTCCTGTACTTCTGATGTGTGTGTGTGTGTGTGTGTGTGTGTATATATATATATATAAAATATTATTAAATTAAAAAGTATAAATATAAAAGTATTAAATATATATATTTAAATTTGATTTATATGCCGCCCTTCTCCGGAGACTCAGGGCGGCTTACAATGCGCTAAGCAATAGCCTTCATACTTTTGTATATTTATACAAAGTCAGCTTATTGCCCCCACAAACTGGGTCCTCATTTCACCTACCTTAGAAAGGATGGAAGGCTGAGTCAACCTTGAGCCTGGGGAGATTGGAACTTGCAGTAATTGCAAGTAGTTGTTAATAACAGTGCTTTAGTCCACTGTACTTCAGGCTCTTTATACTTTATACAAAATATACTTCTGTATATTTTATACAAAGTCAGCTTATTGCCCCCACAAACTGGGTCCTCATTTCACCTACCTTAGAAAGGATGGAAGGCTGAGTCAACCTTGAGCCTTGGAGAGATTCGAACCTGCAGTAATTGCAGGCAGCTGTTCTTAATAACCAGCTTAATAACAGGGTGCCTTAGACCACTGTACTACCAAGGCTCTTAGTTAAATTGCCTAAAACAAACCAATTTGGAGAAGCGATGCTACGGCCATCTTTTGCCAAGTCTCTCCCACCCACCCCCATTTGTCCCCCCATCCCTTCTGATTCCTTCGTTTTTCCAAGCCTTTTTCATCATGTAACAACATCGCCAAAAAGGCATTAAGAGTTGTTAACCTAATCTTGCATAGCTTCTTCTCTGGTAATATTGTTCTGCTAACCAGAGCATACAAAACCTTTGCTAGACCAATTTTCAAATACAGCTCATCTCTCTGGAACCCTCACTGAATATCGGACATTAATACAACCAAACGAGTCCAGAGATATTTCACAAGAAGAGTCCTCCACTTTTCTGCTTGCAACAAATTACTTTATGCCACCAGGCTGGAAATTCTGGGCTTAGAAAACTTAGAACTACGCCACCTTCGGTCTGACCTGTTGGATCCTTATCCTACGGTTGGGTAGATAATATACAAAACTATGTTCTGTATCTTTAACTGCTACAAGATGACTAATTGATTAATTGGCTAAGCAGACATAAAAGAAGGCAGGAAGTTCATTCCCTCCTCGTGCTATTAGAAGGTTGAACTGCTGAAAGGAACTGTGTCTGTGTTACTGAAGAGAACTGGAATTGTAAGCAAACTATGCTTTTGGGTTGAACCTTGATTATTTGACGAAGTGTTATCTTTGTTTTAAGAAGCCAAGTTTGTTTGTTTTACTACAAGTAAAGACTATTTGTTTTTCTATAAACGTTCAGAGTCTGAGAGTATCTGTGGTTTTGCTAAGCAACGCTGTCTGGTCCGTTGCACTATTTTGCAGAGGGCAGTTCTATCCTCAACATGACCTAAGCATAGTACACAAAATTATCTCTTACAACGTCCTACCCAGTGGTGGGTTGCCACCCGGTTCGGACCGGTTCGCAAGAACTGGTTGTAACTGGTGAGGCCCCGCCCACCACCCTGGATGTCATCATCAGCGATCTGCGCATGCGATCCCGTCGCGAACCGGTAGTAAAGGTAAGTTAAACCCACCCCCTGGTCCTACCTGTCAATGACTGTTTCAACTAATATACAAACACACAATAGATACAAAATTAAGCTACACCGCTCCAAAGTCGATTGCAGAAAATACGACTTCAGTAACAGAGCGGTCAATGCCTGGAATGCACTACCCGACTCTGTGGTTTCTTCCCCCAAACCCCCAAAACTTTAACCTTAGATTGTCTCCTGTTGACCTCACCCCATTCCTAAGAGGTCTGTAAGGGGCGTGCATAATCGTACCAGCGTGCCTACCGTCCCTGTCCTAATATTCCTTTTTTACTTACTCTTTTCATGTATTCAAATTATGTTTATACTTTTACCTGTTATCTTATACATGCTTGACAAAAATAAATCAATCAATAATAAATCAATAAATAAAATATCTACCGTTAATGCGATATTGCAGCCGGCTCTTGTCCCGGAGGAGGCTTCCTTCTGTGATCTGTTGGGGAATAAAATAAAATATAATAAAATAAAACCCATCAGAGTTTTCCTAAGATCTTGGCAGCCGTCCATCTGGCCCGACAAAGCTGAAATTCAAACCCACCCAAATGGGCACTTGCGAATGAAAAAAGTTTCGTTTAACCACTGCAAGCAATTCATTTAACAGCCATGGCCCCCCCCCAAAAAAGAGGTCGTAAAACCAGGAAGAAATTTAACGACGTTTGCTTTGCAAACAGAAATTCTGGCCTCAGTTGCGGTCGTAAGTCGAGGACCATCTGTCATAATGAAAAGTTATTTTGAGCAATAGGGTCCAACTCTTCTTATTTATTAGGGATAGAATGCCGATCGTCTTTTTGGTTCTTTCTTCTGCCCAAAATTGGAAATGCCTTCAAATTTACTGCTGTCTTTTTTTATAACCATTTTATACTGTGCTGGTCCATCTCTGTCCAAGCGGGATAACAGAATAACAGAGTGGGAAGGGATCTCAGAGGTCTTCTAGTCCAACCCCCTGCTCAAACAGGAGACCCTTTGCCATTCAAGACAAATGTCCGATCTCTTCTTGAAATCCTCCAGTGATGGGAGCACTTCTGGAGGCAACTTCCACCCAGCGGATTAGTTGTTCTCACTGTTAGGAGATTTCTCCCAGAAAAAAAAAACAACCCAGGATGACATCCCATACAACTTTTCTTCCCATTATACAGATGAGGAAAACTGAGGCCAGAGCCGACAGTGCCAGCCCCTGCAAGAGCCTTACCTTCCCCACAGGCAGCCGGTAGAGCAGGGCTTGGAACGCCAGCCAGGCCAGGACCAGAGCGAAGTCTTGGGGGCTCCAGAGGGAGCGGAGGGAGGGCAGCGGCCAGGGGGGGCTCAGCGCGCTTGCCTGCTCCGTCCTGCAGACCAGCAGGAGGTAGAAGACGGTGCTGGGCATCACAACCATTAGGAGGGCTACCCCTGTAAGGAGGAGGAGGAGGAAGAAAAGGAGGAGGAGGAGAGGAAGAGGAGGAAAAGAGGAAGAGGAGGAGGGGAAAGAAAAAGGAGGAGGAAGAAAAGAAGGAGGAGGAAGAAAAGGAGGAGGAGGAGGAGGAGAAGAGGAGGAGGAGGAAAAAAAAAGGAGGAGGAGGAGGAAAGAAGAAGAAAAAAGAAGAAAACGAGGAGGAGAAGGAAAAGAAGAGGAGGAGGAGGAGAAGGAAAAGAGGAGGAGGAGGGAGAAGAAAAAGGAGGAGAAGGAAGAAAGAAGAAGAAGAAGAAAGGAGGAAGAGGAGAAGAAAAGAAGAAGAGGAGGAGGAGTAAAGAAGAGGAGGAGGAGGAGAAAGAGAAGGAAAAGAGGAGGAGGAGGGGGAAAGAAAAAGGAGGAGGAAGAGGAAAGAAGAAGAAGAAGAAGAAGAAGAAGAAGAAGAAGAAGAAGAAGAAGAAGAAGAAGAAGAAAAGGAGGAGAAGGAGAAGGAAAGAAGAAGAGGAGGAGGAGGAAAGAAGAAGAAGAAAAAGAAAAGGAGGAGGAGGAGAAGGAAAGAAGAAGAGGGGAAAAAGGAGGAGGAGGAGAAAGAAAGAAGAAGAAGAGGAGGAGGGGAAAGAAAAAGGAGGAGGAGGAGAAGGGAAGAAGAGGAAGAGGAGAGGAGAAGGAGAAGGAGGAGGAGAAGAAGACAGCCCTTGTTACACAACTGGGCTCAAATCCCCCTTTTCCATCCCAAAGGCAATCAACACAACAGTCGTTTTGCAGGGTGAGATGGGCGGCCAATCAATGTGTAATCCATTTAATAAAAATAAATTTTATAAATAAATAACTCGCCCAGGTTCACTTTGCATAGTGAGATGGCTGGCAGATAAATTTAATAAGTCCCTTTTTTTATATAAATGAACATGCTTCAAAGAGACGCCTCGGATAGTCAGGCACATAAATTGAAAAAAAAAAAACCAATCAATGAATAAATAAGCTGCCCAGAATCACTTTGCATAAATGAAATGGGCAGCATATCAATGTAATAAATCAATCAATGAAAAGTTATTGTTGTTCTGACCCAGCCTTAAGCCGGAAACAACAAACAGACTCCTGGCTAACGAAAAACTCCTCCTTATGTGAATTAATTCCATTCACCTACCGAAAAGTCCAGACAATAGTCCTTCAAGGAGTTAACTGCGGTAACAGACCTTATCGGTTCCTTACCATAATTGCCAGGCCGGGAGGTCCCAGCCGAAAGGCTGCAAATTAAGTTCTGGCAAGCAGCCTTTGATGCACGAAACACAATGAGCGAAATCTCCAGAAATACGAACGGTTGTCTCCTACGATCACCAATCTCCTTTCCTTCTATTTATTCCCCAGCCAGGGAGGGGCCATTCAGCGCCCACGTGTGTTTTGCTTCCCGAGTCGACTCCTTGTCCTCCGTTGCTCTCCTCTCCTAACTGCTCTGCGCATACGTGCATCTGGAACAGGCCCCAGCTGTTCCTCCTCCTCACTCATCTCAGCCTCCGAAGGCAGCTGCCTCTCCGGTGGCTGGGAAATGTCGGACGGCCCTGGCTCTATCTCTGCATCCGACACAGAGCATCCATCGGAGCCTTTCCCAGACTCCAGAACTGGCCCAAGTTCCTCCCCAGCCTCCTCATCATCCGAGTCTGCCACGAGCTCTGTTGGCAGCTGGCAGGCCACAACAATTGGCCCTCTAACTCTCCATTCAGTCCTTGGGGGGCACCTAGGGCCAGTCCCTCCCTCTCAGCCCCACAGCCAAGGTGGCCCAAGTTGGAGAGAGGGATGGACTAGAAGCACCATCATTTTTCAGCCTTTCCCTCTTACAGGTAGTCCTCAACTTACACCAGTTCATTTAGTGACCATTCAAAGTTACAACGGAACTGAAAAAAGTGATTTGTGATCATTTTTCACACTTACGACCGTTGCAGCATCCCCCATGGTGACGTGATTTACATTCGGATCAGTGGTGGGTTGCCCCCGGTTCGCACCGGTTCTCTAGAACGGGTAGTAAAACCGGTGGGAGGCTCCGCCCACCAATCCCGACATCATCAGAATCTGCGCGAGTGGCCCTGTTCTACTTACCTTTAAGGTAAGTAGTGGGTTCTATTTACCTTTACTACTTTACCAGTAGTAAAGGTAAGTAGAACCCACCCCTGATTCGGATGCTTGACAACAGACTCACATTTATGACGGACGCAATGTCCCAGGGTCACGCGATCCCCTTTTGCAGCTTTCTGACAATCAAAAAGGAAGCCATATAACACGTTAACATGTTGCTAAATTAACAACTTCAGTAATTCCCTTAACAAATGTGGCAGTAAAATGTAAAATTGTAAAACGGGACAAAATTCACTTAACAACTGTCTCGGTGTCAGGTTTTCAGGCAAGCACGTCAAGATGCATTTATCCTAGTGCTGACACTCGGTTTGCAACGTAAATTTTGGGCTCAATTGTGGTCGTAAATTGAGGACTTCCTGTAATCTGGTCCTTTAAAGGAGGGATTAGAAGGGACAATCAAATATGAGAATTGGAGATATCAAAGCTCTGGGCTCCCCCCTCCCCAATTCTCCTCTTCCTTACCAAATACACCCCCAAATTCCAGTTCTCTGGTGCGAAGAACCTTCAGCCGATCCATTTTTTCCTTCCGAGCTCAGATCCCGAAGCGTCTTCGGTTGCGATTTTTTTCCACCCCACGGAGAATTCCTGCACCTGTTTTATGACTTGATCTCCATTAAATAGCCGACACCGGGCACCGTCTCAATCTGCAGGGGGGGAAAAAAAATCCCATTTGGACCAAGCGCAATTGTGTTCGACAAGGCTGGGGCTGCAGCGAGAAAGTTGGGAGAGCCTGAATATTCCCGCTTTCTCCAGCTGGCCGAAGGATCCCCCTTCCCATTGAAATCCATCTTCGAACCAGCTAATTTACGTGGAGAATAGATTTTACGTCGGCATCCTTTTCTCGGTGGGCAAGCCGGGCTTGTAATTTGAGATGCGCTGCCTTCTTTTTTTAGAAATTAATCACAATGGGAGCATGCGAAGTCTCCCACAGGACTAACAAAGGACAACCAGAATGGATCTCCTCCTTCCTTCTTTACTCGCATTGGGAATTTTTTACCTCCGGTTTGGGATTCAGGAATATTGTGCAATACACATTTTTCACACAACGCAGCTCTCCTGTTTTGATCCCTGCCTGGGTGTGTGCAAACGTGCCTGGGCACGATTGTTGTACATTACACAACATAGTTTTGCATTTTGGAATAGCATTCTGTTGATATGGGGAGTCCATCGACTTACGACCGCAGCCGAGCCCAAAATTTCTGCGGCTAAGCGAGGCATGGGTTAAATGAACTTTGACACATTTTATGACCTCTCTTGCCACAGTTGTTAAGTGAATTACAGCAGTTGTTAAACTTAGTAATACGGTTGTTAAGTGAAACTGGCTTCCCCCATGGGGGCTCGTCTGGGATTTGAACCCGGGACCTCTCACACCCAAAACACACCCAAAACAAGAATCATACCCCTAGACCAGTGATCAGTGGCTAACCTTTTTGTCATCACGGGCCAAAAGTGGAGGAAGCATGGGGGTGGGGGGGGGTCAAGCACATGTGGTGCATAGCATGTGGTGCCCCTCCTTAAGCTTGCAACTTGCATCTGGCATGCAAAATGCGGGAAATGCCAGCGCGGAAGAGGAGGCATTCCACAAAGGGAACTGGGCATCGTATCCGGAGCCACTGACAGCCCCACTGAACGATTTGATTGACAGAATTAACAGCATCCCACCAGGCAGCCTGAATGAGGCTCCTTCCAGGTGAGTCCAGATTAGATTAGATTAGATTAACAGGGTCGGAAGGGACCTTGGAGATCATCTAGTCCAACCCCCAACCCCCCCACCCCCGTCCAAGCAAGAGACCCTACACCATTTCTGACAATGGCAGTCCAGTCTCTTCAAAGGGATAAAAAATGAGAGCGATTTCTGCCCCGGCAGACAAAGACATTTCGGGGACCCAAAGGCTTCCCACTCCAATCTTGCAGATTCTCAGGATTCTCATCCGCCCCTGTGAAACCCACCCACCCCTTTTAGAGGTGCCCTCCTGCCTCTCTTCACCAACCTCCCCAAGGAGGATGGAGACCCCCCCTCCCGTGTCTCCCCTTAGGGAGGCTCACCTGTGCGAAGGATGCCAGGAGGTGCACCTGTCCTGCAGAGCGCCTGGCCAGGGAGCCTGACAGCTGGCTGCCCCGCCCTCTGCCCATGCTAGCCCTAGGCAAGGAGAGCCAATCGCCTCCCAAGGATGGAATGACGTCACGGGGCAAAGAGCCTATCCGGGTGGTAGGAGGGCACCTTTTCATCTCAGGTTGCGTTTCATCCCTTTCAGCTCTTCTGGAGATGGGAGGGAGGGAGGGAGGGAGGAAGGAAATAATAAGAAGCGAGGAATTAGGTAGAAGAAAACAGGAATGAGAGAAGAATTGGGGGAAGAAAAGGAAGGGAGGGAGGGAGGGAGGAAGGGAGGGAGGGAGGAAAGAAAAATAAGAAGGGAGGAATTAGGTAGAAGAAAACAGGAATGAGGGAGGAATTGGAAGAAAAGAAGGAAGGTAGGGGAGGGAGAAAGGAAGGAAGGAGGGAGGAAAGAAAAATAGGAAGGGAGGAATTAGATAGAAGAAAACAGGAATGAGGGAGGAATTGGGAGAAGAAAATGGAAGGAAGGAAGGAATTAGGTAGAAGAAAAGAGGGATGAGGGAGAAATTGGAAGAAAAGGAAGGAAGGAAATAATAGAACAGGAGGAATTAGGTAGAAGAAAACAGGAATGAGGGAGGAATTGGGGGAAGAAAATGGAAGGGAGGAAGGAAAAATAGGAAGGGAGGAATTAGAAGAAAACAGGAATGAGGGAGGAATTGGAAGAAAATAAGGAAGGGAGAGATGGAGGGTGGGAGGAAGAAAAAATAGGAAGGGAGGAATTAGAAGAAAACAGGAATGAGGGAGGAATTGGAAGAAAATAAGGAAGGGAGAGATGGAGGGTGGGAGGAAGGAAAAACAGGAAGGGAGGAATTAGAAGAAAACAGGAATGAGGGAGGAATTGGAAGAAAATAAGGAAGGGAGAGAGGGAGGGTGGGAGGAAGGAAAAATAGGAAGGGAGGAATTAGAAGAAAACAGGAATGAGGGAGGAACTGGAAGAAAATAAGGAAGGGAGAGAGGGGGAGTGGGAGGAAGGAAAAATAGGAAGGGAGGAATTAGAAGGAAACAGGACTGAGGGAGGAATTGGAAGAAAATAAGGAAGGGAGAGAGGGAGGGTGGGAGGAAGGAAAAATAGGAAGGGAGGAATTAGAAGAAAACAGGAATGAGGGAGGAATTGGAAGAAAATAAGGAAGGGAGGAATTAGAAGAAAACAGGAATGAGGGAGGAATTGGAAGAAAATAAGGAAGGGAGAGAGGGAGGGTGGGAGGAAGGAAAAATAGGAAGGGAGGAATTAGAAGAAAACAGGACTGAGGGAGGAATTGGAAGAAAATAAGGAAGGGAGAGAGGGAGGGTGGGAGGAAGGAAAAATAGGAAGGGAGGAATTAGAAGAAAACAGGACTGAGGGAGGAATTGGAAGAAAATAAGGAAGGGAGAGAGGGAGGGTGGGAGGAAGGAAAAATAGGAAGGGAGGAATTAGGTAGAAGAAAACAGGAATGCAGGAGAAATTGGGGGAAGAAAATGGAAATAAGGAACAGGAAAGAAAGAAGGAAGGAAGGAGAAAGAAAGAGGGCAGGAAATGAGGGCAGGAAGGAAAAAAGGACCGGAGAAGAGAAGGAAGGGAGAAGAACAGGAGGGAGGAGGGAGGGAAAGAGGGGAGGGGAGAGAAGGAAGGAAGGAAGGGAGGAAAAATAGAGAAGGGAGTGAGGGGGGAGGAAAGAGAGAGGAGATAAACCAAAAAAAGTTGCTCCCAAAGCCTCAGATGTGCCCCCAGCCCGCAAAATGCCCCCTCCATATCAGCAGAGTACAATTTTCTCCCCCAAGTAGGCAAACACACATATTTGTGTGGGCAAATATGTGGCCCTTTTACAACCTGTGGACTTCAACTCCCAGAATTCCTGAGACAGCTTGGCTACTTGCCAGTGACACCCCTTGGTCACTGAAAGCTGCAGGGGGAATTCTGGGAGTTGAAGTCCACACGTCTGAAACTTGCCCAGGTTGAGAAAGTCTGTCTCTCTCTCTCTCTCTCTCTCTCTCTCTCTCTCTCTCTGTCTCCTAATTGGTGCAAATAAATACTCCCGCCTCAAGTTAAAGCAATAATTGGCTTGCCTTCTCAACCAATAGCAAGGCAGACACCCTTATTTCCGGCTCCTCCTACCTGCTTCCGTTTGCCTACAGATCTCGCAGGTAAGGAGGGCTACTTTGTTCTTGTTGAATCCATTGATAATCTTAATTATATTTTTGCCATCCGTGCTTATTATAACCTTGGAAATATTTTACCCAATGCAAGGAAGAAATCCCCATCAAACTGTTATCAGATTATTAAACCCTTTGTATATTTTTAAGCCATGATTCCAACGTGGTTTGTTCCATGCGGGGTGGCTGGGATGACTCTATGCTGGCTTTCTTAAAACCCAAGATTTTATGCTGAAATGAAACCCAAATTCTAACCCCAAATGGCAAATAAACCAAATTTAAATTTATTTTGAGGATTTAATATGTAAATATAATGTATTTCTTGTATGGCATTCGCTATAAGGTATAGAAAAATTTAGACTTTGTTTTTTATATTTTTTATATTTAATATTTATTTCAATTTTTTAAAATTTTAAAATTAAAAATGGTTTAAAATAGCAGTTTTGGAATTTTTATGCTTAAATCGGATGAGACACCTTTAATTCTGCTTCCTTGTTTGTAATGTGCAGCTTTATAAAGTATAATGGTATTGTGGTTTATTTTTTAATCTGTTGAAGGTATTTTTACAGGCAAGACTCCATCATGTTAACTCAGAAATGTTATTAGTTTGAAGTTTCTAGTCCAATAATCCCATTTGAGGCTTCATCGTTCGAATCCAGAACTTCGGTTATGGTATAAATCCTAAACTAAACTCTAGACCAGCACAGGGCGTGCAAAATGCAAAATTTTTAAAGCTAAACAGAATATAAAATACACAGTTTAACGAAACTAAAATAAATATAAAAACCATTTAAAAAAAAAAAGCTAAAGGAAGGGATCAGTAAATAAATATAAAAATTAATATATGGCAAACTTAAATTGTAACGATATATAGCATAATATATACAAGATACACAGTTAACAAAATATGATTTTAAAAAAATAGGTAAACATGAAAATTAATATGTGGCAAACTATAATATTTACCGTAGGGTAATCTATACAAAATACACAGTTAATGAAACTAAAATAAATATAAAAACCAATTTTTTAAACAAAAAACAAAGCTATACGAAGGGATCAGTAAATAAACATAAAAATTAATATATGGCAAACTTAAATTGTAATGCTATATAGCATAATATATACAAGATACACAGTTAACAAAACTAAAATATGATTTTTAAAAAAATAGGTAAATATATAAACATGAAAATTAATATATGGCAAACTATAATATATACCGTAGGATAATCTATACAAAAATACACAGTTAACGAAACTAAAAAAAAATATAAAAACCAAATTTTACAAAACAAATCTCATAGGAAGGGATAAGTAAATATATAAGCATAAAAATTTATGTACGGCAAACTAAATTATAATATATAGGATAATATACAATATATTGAGATTTATAAAATATAAGACAATTTAATATATATGATTGATATAATAAACCCTTTTTTCAAACATGTTACTGGGGGTTATATTAAAGAAGTAAAATTAATACAATAACAATACAAAAATGCATTGTGTTGCTCGAAAATGTGAGGTATATTTCAGAGCTGCGTTGACCCTTTTTCCTTTGTTTTTTACAGCGTAAAAATGGGTTGTCTGTTTTTGAGGCCCCTCCTTGTGGGGGGCAATTATGTCCCTTTACGGAAAACTAGCATCTTCTGGATCTGCAAACCAAGATTACTTTATTTCTCGTCTATTTGGGTAAGGCCTGGGTGAAGGGGCATTTCTGTGCCTCTAATGTTACAAACTTTATGAAATTATATATTGTGGTTCTAGAGCAGTGTTTTTCAAATTTGGTGACTTTAAGATGGGTGGCGCAGCAGATTAAAGTGCTGTTAAGTAATACCAGCTGCCTGCAATTACTGCAAGTTCGAATCTCACCTTGACTCAGCCTTCCATCCTTTCAAAGTAGGTAAAATGAGGAGCCGGTTTGTGGGGGCAATAAGCTGACTTTGTATAAAAAAGAACACCACTTGGGGGGGCCCGAAAGCCCTACTAAGCAGGTATATACCAAAGTATGAAGGCTATTGCTTAACGCATTGTAAGCCGCCCTGAGTCTCCGGAGAAGGATGGCATATAAATCGAACCAATAAATAAATAAACCCCCAGAATTCCCCAGCCACCATGCTTCAAGATGTATGGACTTCGACTCCCAGAATTCCCCAGTCATTGTGTTTTAAGACATGTGGCCTACAACTCCCAGAACGTGGCTGATGGGAATTGTGGGAGTTGTAAGCCACGTGTCTTAAAACACGACTGGGGAATTCAGAATTAAAGTCCATCTATCTTGAAGCATGCTGGGTGGGGAATTCTAGGAGTTGGAAGACCACCCATCTTAAAAGTCACCAAGGTTGAAAAACACTGCTCTAGAGAATAAAAATAGCCACCTCGGTTTACAGTATATGAAATGCACTTTTATTTTTAACTAGCTGATAACTCAGTGTTGCCTGAGTATTTATTTATCCCAATCCTGTATTAGACAGGATTAGAAGAGCAACTGATTTCGGCGAGAATTAAATTAGTTACGAATGTTTTCCCCGTGCCCAGACAAGCGTCAAGTAAAATGATAGCATCTTGTTGTTTTGCTAGCTGATCCATGATCATTTGGTATGCTTTTTTTCTGATCTTGATTTAGAAGTGGCTTCTTGTCCACGATATATGCACTACGCTGTTCGACGTTGTAGTTCTTTTCTCATATGTAATCTGCGTGAAGTACGTCATGTCAGTCTTGTAGTGGTGCAGGCAGGCCGAGTTGCAATAATGTTTTATTGATCATGGCCATACATTTGTCCTCAAGAATAATCAAAGCCTTATTGAAAATGTCCGGACCAAACGTAATTTCTAATGTTGGATGTTCTCCCTTACTAGAGGGAGCTCCCTTGTGAAGTACTGTGAAGCCATTACCATGGCATCTCCACTGTGCTGCACAGTAGAAGCCATTTTAAGGCAGTGCAGTAGAAGCCATTTTAAAGCAGTACAGTAGAAGCCATTTTAAGGCAGTGCAGTAGAAGCCATTTTAAGGCAGTACAGTAGAAGCCATTTTAAGGCACAACATGCTGTATCTTAACAGAACAAACCGAGAGGTGTTAGGGGTGTCTTATCCGCATAGTATTTGTTTCCAGAGAGTAAGTCATCTGTGTACCAAGTTTGGTTGAAATTGCTCGAGGCGTTCCAGAGTTATGTTGGAACATACACACATACATAGCCATTTTTATATATGTAGATGTTATTGCCAAATGCAAGAAAAGATCTTACAATATGTAGAAAGGCGTATCAAAATTACTTGAAAAAAAGTAATTCTAGACAATCTGACCCCAAGAGTCATTGTTTGAGAGAATACAGGTAATCCTCTACTTGCAATTACAATGAGCAAAATCTCCAGAAATACGAACGGTTGTCTTCTACGACCACCCCTCACTTTTCCTTCTATTTATTCCCCAGCCAGGGAGGGGCCATTCAGCACCCACGTGTGCTTTGCTTCCTGTGTCGACTCCTTGTCCTCCATTGCTCACCTCCTAACTGCTCTGTGCATACGTGCATCTGGAACAGGCCCCACCTGTTCCTCCTCCCCACTCATCTCAGCCTCCAAAGGCAGCTGCCTCTCCGGCGGCTGGGAAATGTTAGACGGCCCTGGCTCTATCTCTGCGTCCGACACAGAGCATCCATCGGAGCCTTCCCCAGACTTCAGAACTGGCCCAAGTTCTTTCCCATTGTCCGAGTCTGTCGCCAGCTCCACTGACGGCTGGCGGGCCACAACATTTTTAGACGGTATCCAGGTTCTAAACGAGCAAACATATTTTCTGATATTTGATCTTTTTCTTTTAGAGCTTGAGTGGCACGGGGTCTTGAGGGAGCAGCTGCATCGCAAGATGGACTGAAAGAATTCTGGAAGTCACCGACTCTTTGGGAGTTCGGTATATTTCGTATGAAGAGGATGGAAAAAGGTATCTTGGTTTTTTTTATTGGCTTCTGGGTGGTTTTTTTTTAACGTGAAAATATAAATAGGATTTTCGATGGTCTGCTATGATGAACTGCATGTTCTGTCCGTGTTTCACCTGATAAACCATGATTAGAAACATGCCCTGAGCAGAGCCTGCTTTTGGACACCGCTGTCTTCACGGGTTAGCTCTTGAACTCATCCCTCTTGGGCGAAACGAATTAAAGATAGTCCTTGACTTACAACAGTTCCTTTTTAGTGGCCGTTCATAGTTACAGCGGCACTGGAAAAAAAGGGAGACCTACAGGTTGCCCTCGACTTAAGACTAATGGAGCCTACTGGTTGCCATTTTGTGACTATTGTAAAGAGGGTCACTCATGTAACCAACTGTTCTGTCCCAGCTACGGACCCCAAAGAACGCAGCACACACAAAGTGTGTACAAACCTTAGTTTACTAAATTAAATCAGTCTTTTTCAAACAAAGGCTGTTAATTAACTTTCTTAACAGCCTACAAGAATCCAAAGAATAAATAATTGTAATCTTACTAGGGTTGGCAGAAAGCCCAGAAGCAATTTGCAGGAAACTGATAAGAGAATTAAGATCCAGACGCGAAGGAGAGTGAACAAAGTTGTTCCCTGCAAATTGCCTCAGTTGTTGTCCTTCCTTAAATAGGCTAAGGGAGTGGCCAATCAGCCCCAAGCCTTACTCTTGAGGAGACCTCCTCCTGAGGAGCCATTCCTGCCTTTTGGTAGCTCTGCACGCCCGTGCATCGAGAAGAGGCTCCTCCTCTTCTTCCCCTTCACTTATGGGAGCTTCTGGAGGTTCTGAAGGCCCTGGCTGAATCCCTGCCTCTGGCACCACATCTTCTCCAGCCTCCTTACTGTCCAACTCAAGTGCCAGCTGCACAGGCTGCTGGCGCAGCACCACACCAGTCTCCTCGCTGTCGGAATCAGCTACTAGCTGCACAGGCCGCTGACGGGCCACAACACCAACTCAATGGGGGAAAAAATTGTGTTTGTTAAGCGAACCCATGTTTGAAAAGCAGAAGTAAACCCCAGTTTTCTGCAAACACGTAAATTGTAATCAGGTGGCCGTGGGACACCGCAAAGGTCTTTGAAGTATAGAAACAAAATTGAAAATGAGAGCTCCTTGGTGCTGTCTGAGTTTGGTTGCTATTACCAAGTTCAGACAGCACCAAAGAACTCTTAATTTCAACCCTGAGCTACAAATATTCTCCTTTATTTTAATAATGGCCCAAGGGCTAAATCACTAAATAAATACCATACTTTTCAGAGTATAAAACACACCTTTTCTCCCCTAAAAGAGGTGGAAATGTTGGTGAGTCTTATACACTGAATACAGCCATTTTTAGCCTCCAAAAACCCCGCCCCGTGCATCCCATTTTTGCCAAAAACAGACCTGTTTTTCAAAAAAATTGGATGCGCAGAGGGTTTGGGGGGCCTACAGAGTGCTCCTGGGGGACGGGGAGGGCAAAAAACTTTTTTTTTTCCCTTACTTGCCTCTTCAAAATCTTGGTGTGTCTTATACTCAGGTGCTTCTTATAGTCCAAAAAATACGGTATATAAATATTCTCCTTTAACATTGAAAATGTCTCACTCTGAACTGCCTTTGACAATAAAAGGTGAAGAGCAGGATGGTTGCTGTATTACAGATTTTTTTTTTTTGACTGCCAGTAAATCAAAGTATTTGATTGCTAACTCAAGAATTACTGTGTTGTTGTTTTTTAAAGATTGACGATTCCAGCAAGAATTGGGCGAAAACAATTTCCCTCCGCTTTGAAAATGTAAGTCTTGATGCATTTCTCCTGGTTTAATAAGAGACAAAAGATTGTATCCGAAGAAGAGGCTGTTGATGGACTAGAATTAATTAAAAATAGTTATAGAAGTGGATAGTTATAGAGGGTTATTTTCATCGCCTTCTCAGGCTCGCAATTTTAAGAAGGCGCAGTATGGAGGGAGGAGAGGGGGAGAAGAGAGGGGCGCGATGGGTACCAGCCTTTCAGCATTTAAGACAGGGATTTCCAAGCTTGGGACTTCAACTCCCAGAATTCCTCAGCCAGCAAAGCTTAAAGTTCCCAAGCTTGGAGATTTAAGCAGACAAAATGTTTTATAAATGCTTGATTTGATGACTGTTCCTCCCACTGCTGCAAGCCTCAAACAGCGGGATTTTATGTCATCAGATATTAACATGACCTTTCTTCACTCAAAAGTGTCTTTAGATGGGTTGGCCGTCTGTGACACGGTTGAATTTTGCGGGGTCGCACATTTCTAAAAGAGCCAACAAATTTTTATTTATTTATTTTTCAAATTTCTATACCGCCCTTCTTTCGGACTCAGGGCGGTGAACAGCCAAGTAAAACACTTTATATACAAAAGTTAAAATAGATTTAAAATAATTAAATAATTTGGCCCATAATTTAAAACATTTCAATTTAAAACCAATTTCAAATTTTAAAAACCCATCATAAAATCAGGACAGCCCGGCTAACTGAAAGAGGTAGGTTTTAAGGGCCTGACGAAAAGTCCGGAGATCTGGGATCACTCATATCTCTGGGGGTAGATTGTTCCAGAGGGTAGGTGCCACCACAGAGAAGGCTCTCCCCCTGGGGGTCGCCAGCCGACATTGTCTGGCCGACGGCACCCTGAGGAGTCCCTCTCTGTGGGAGCGAACTGGCCGGTGGGAGGCAATTGGTGGCAGAAGGCGGTCTCGTAAGTACCCTGGCCCTAAGCCATGGGGCGCTTTAAAGGTGATCACCAACACCTTGAAGCCCACCCGGAAGTCCACCGGAAGCCAATGCAGCTCGCGCAGGAGAGGAGTCACATGGGAGCGCCCCGTCGCTCCCATAATCCCCTGCGCGGCCGCATTCTTCACCAGTTGGAGCCTCCAGATGTACCCCAAGGGGAGCCCCATGTAGAGAGTGTTACAATAGTCCAGACGAGAATGTGACTATTAAAGTCTTTAAAGAGACTGGCTGTTCTCAAAATGCACAGATCGCAAACCTGTGAGCTGAGAAATTAGCATCCGTGCTTGAATTATATCTCAATTTCTGCATTGTGCTTTTCCTCCACAGAGATGTTTTAATAGGCAGGGAAAACCGTTCTTCCTTGCTAACCATTCCAAAGAAATCACGATGAGGAAGCAGAAGAATTGGCAACGATGCGTTGGAATAACGGGGGGACTCCTCTAGAAATGAGTAAACGGCGCCTCACCTTCGTTTTTTCAAATTGGGTAACTTCAATACATTTCTTGTCCGAATTAAATGTAGCTCAGGGTTCTTCCAATTAACCGACACTGAACTCTGAACCGAACACGATGACGTGCAATTTATGTACCCGGCTTAGTGAGCTGAGCTAAACTAGTGGCATTTGCCTTATGGGTTAGGGCAGGGGTCAGCAACCTGTGCTCTGGAGCCGCATGTGGCTCTTTCGCCCTTTTGCTGCGGCTCCCTGTCACTCAAAATACGCGTCACGACCGCCAATGTGCGACAGACGTTGGCATACACGATTTATTGAGCTTTTAAATCATGGATAAATCCAAGAAAAGAAAAGTTTCAGAAGAAAACAATGTTTAATTCAACTACATATGCTAGTTTTGTGGTTGTGGCTGCTCGAGAAATAGTCAGGCACGGGAGGGTTTTGTGGCTCCCGGTGTTTTCTTTTCTGTGGGAAACGGGCCCAAATGGCTCTTTGAATGTTTAAGGTTGCAGACCTCTGGGATAGGGTTAGGGTTACCGATCGATGCTTACTTCTTCATCACCTGATTGAAAAATACATACAAATAGACCTGTATCATCATGCTCTGGTTTTATAGATCTCAAGGCAGCCTTTGATAAGTTACCAAGACTAAGTTATGCGAGAAGTTGGAAGCTGTCTCAAATTGACCGCAAGTTTCTTCTTATGTGCCCTACATACTAAAACATCCCTCAGGGTGAGGTGTAATACACAAGGGTCCCTCTCGAAGTCAGTTAAAACTCAAAAGGGGGTTAAATGGGGATGCAGGGATGCATTTTGCGCCCCCCCCTTTTTTAAAAAATTATTTATTTTATTTAGTCCAATTTATATGCCGCCTTTCTCCGGAGACTCAGGGCGGCTTACAATGCATTTAAAAAAATCATTATAAAAACATTTAAAATTAAAATATTAAAACCCATTCACACCATTCATGGCCGGATCTCAAAGATCGCAACAGCGAGGTCAACTTTTACATAAACGACATGGTTAAAATGGCTAAACAAATCAAATCTTCACACCCTCCAAAAATAGGTGACCGAAGCATCACCCTCTTTGCTCTAGGCAGATGCCGCTGTGATCCTCTCCGGGACACCAGTAGGCCTTAGAAGATCCTTGGGAGCCCTTCTCCATCCAGTACTGTACTTAACAATAAACTGGACATAAACTATGAGAAAACAAAGATCGTGGCCTTTGCAAAAAGGCCAAAACTTCAAACGGCCACAAAATAGAGCAGGTAAAATCACCTTCAAATCTCGGGGGGTGGCCACTCAGGCGAAAGGTTGAAGAAAAGCACACGGAGAGTATGCAGCTGCCGTGGGCCAAAGATCAGCGAGCGCCATCCTTAAAATTTTTCCGCACAAAAGGGAGGATACTACGTCCCTGCTGCTATTAAGCTTTTCGTGGCTACGTCGCTAGCACAGCTCTTTTATGGGGCCTTGCTTGGACCGTCGGCTTCGTGTTTTACATCATTAGAAAGAGTTCAAATTCATTAGATCAGTTCTCCAGATGCCACGTTGTGTCTCAAATGCACTTCTGCGCCATTGGCTCAAGAGAGGTGGAGACTGGGTCACATACTCCTTAGATGTTCCTTTTATACGGAGATTAGGAAAAAATATCCTTCCAATAATTGATAGGAATCCTGGCCATTCCGACACTACCTATCTCCAGTGGCTGCTTTAAGGATGAACAGTCCATAACTACAGCGCAGGTGGCCAAATTCTGCACAGTAACACTGGGGATTCATTGGAAACGTGTCTTTACCATCATAGTTATGTTCCATAACAATTGTGGCAAACAAATTGTGGCCTTCCGAAAAGCGGTGAAGATCTGGCTTTTCCGGCAGGCCTGGGGCCGTTGATCTCGCTTTGCGACCTGGTGAGCTCCGGCCATGAATGATGTGAATGGGTTTTAATGTTTTTAATTTTTAAGTGTTTTTATAGTGATTTTTTGAGTGTGTTGTGAGCCGCCCTGGGTCTTAAATTGAATAAATTAAAAATAAATTAAAAAACCCTTTGCATTGTCCTTTCCCTTTTAGCGTTGAACCTACAACGGGCCACACAGTTTAGGGATTTGCAGTTATCATATAGTCAGACCATGTATAATGGACATTGGATTTTATTATAGATTTTAAGTTATTTATTACTTGATACTAGAACTTTTAAGTGTATATACTGAGTTTTTTTATTTGTTCTGGTCTAAGACTAATAAATTATTGTGGGGGTTGGATTCTCGTGTCAAAACTTTGCATAAAATAAAATATACGGTATATTTGTGAGTTCTCTTTGCATTCTTTAGCTGATCTGGCTATAAATTAAGATATTTTTTCCAGCCTTAAGACTCTTTGTTTCTCAATTTCCGTGCAAGAAATTTTGTGCACTGAAACGCATTCACTGAAATGTGTTTTATAAATGCATTCACTGAGCAACTGCATTTTAAAGACAAACGTTTAAAACTGTATTGCCGTTCAGTCATTAGCGACCAAAATTTTGGGGTCAATTGTCATAAGTGGACTTTGAGGGTTGTGACAAAGAAGTGGGGTGGTCGCTTTATTTTCCAAAGCACCAGAAGGCAGGACAAGAAACGACGGATGGAAACTAATCAAGGAAAGAAGCAACCTGGAATTGAGAAATTTCCTGACAGTGAGGATAATTAACCAGTGGAACAGCTTGCCACCAGAAACTGGGTGTTTCATCACTGGAGGTTTTTAAGAAGAGACTAGACAACCACTTGTCTGAAATGGTATAGCATTTCCTGCCTGAGCAGGGGGCTCGACTAGAGGACCTCCAAGGTCCCTTCTACATTCAGGAATACGCTTTTGCCAAACCTTCACTCTAGCCAAGCCTGCCCTCTTAATAAATCTGTTTCTCTTCACGTATGACAAGTTTTTGTATCCTCCGATTATGCCTGTGAAAATCACATTATTTTGTTATTTCTGACCTCTGCCCGACTTTGATCTGAGTGGAAATTCTGCGCCAGTATGCAATGATTTGAGGTGAGCATCTTGGGAGATCGTGCCCAAATGTGGCTTCTTCAGTCATCCTGTTAAGCAAATCTTGGCTTAATATGTTGTGTGGATACAGCCAATAGCAGGGAGCATCATAGGATACCTTTAAGAATTACTCTTCCCACCTTAATTCCATGCCCATTTAAAGTTTCCAAGGCTGCGGCAATTAAACCTGGTTTTATTTCCTTTGAAAGGGACATGGTGGCTAAGACGCTGAGCTTGTCGATCGAAAGGTCGGCAGTTCAGCAGTTCGAATCCCCAGTGCCGCGGAACGAGGTGAGCTCCTGTGACTTGTCCCAGCGTCTGCCAACCTAGCAGTTCGAAAGCAGATAAAAAAAATGCAGGTAGAAAAACAGGGACCACCTTTGGTGGGAAGGGAACAGCATTCTGTGCACCTTTGGCGTTGAGTCATGCCGGCCACATGACCACGGAGACGTCTTCAGACAGTGCTGGCTCTTCGGCTTTGAAACGGAGATGAGCACCGCCCCCTAGAGTCGGGAACGACTAGCACATATGTGCAAGGGGAACCTTTACCTATTTCTTTTGAAAGAAGTTATTAGGTAGAACGTTATTTTCTAAAGTGTTGGTTTATTTACAAATATACAAAGCTCAGCTCCGATCGTTGCAGCGTAGACAAATAATGAATCCGCCTCTATTTTCCCATTCGCTTACATTGCAGTAAAATGATTTATACATATTTTGTACTGTACAGTAGTCCTCGATTTACAACGGTTAATTTACTGAATGTTCAAAGTTAACAATGGCACTGAAAAAAAAGGATTTACAACTTTTTCACACAACCGTTGCAGCATCCCATGGACACATGATCAAAATCCAGATCCTTGGCAACTGGCTTCTATTTATGACGGCCGCAGTGTTCTAAATGTCACATGACCCCTGTTTGCAACCTCACAAAATCCATGGGAGAAGCCAGATTCACTTAACTCTGTTACTCACATAACACTTGCGATGATTTCACTTAACTGCAAGAAAGGTGGTAAAACAGGCCAAAATTTACGTAACAACCGTCTCACTTAGCCACATAAAATTTGGGGCTCAAATGTGGTCCTATTTGCATTGCAATTACAATTCCCTCTTTTCCAGCAAATTGTTCTCTCTGCTGGATTTTCAGGACATGGTAGACATTTTGTTCAAACTCTCCAAAACCTGTTGCACACAGAGGGGACGTGTCTTTTGTCTTAAGAGACACACTTGTGTAGGAACTGAGGCAGGGGCTGCCTCTGGAAATTGGAACTGCTCTGAATGCAAGTCGGGAGCAGCTCAGGTGCCTTCACAGTTGTGTTGTGGTTCTGCAGCCAGTTGTTGAAATTTTTGAGCTCACAACTACAAACTAAGGACAGTTCCCTCAAATCCAGGAATCGCAGCTGTCCCATTGGTTGAAACGTGGAGGGCGAGAGGGTCATCAGCGGATTTCCACGGACACTGAGACCACGCAGGGATTTCAAACTACAAAAGATCTGTTCTGGAAATTTGTGCAACCTGTTGGCCCCGAGATCCAGGATTTCTAAAGACGCCAAACTCTGGAAAAGGTTCCCAGGCAAGTCTCGAAGGTGATTGGAGCTGAGATTCAACATCCGGAGTTTCCCCAGATGCTGGAAGAGGTCGGTGCATTTCTGGGTGGCCCAAATGTCTCCCAGATTGTTGTGGGAAAGGTCCAGTTGTGTAAGTTGCCTCGGAGACTTCTGGACTTGCGAACACCACATCAGGTGGTTGCCAGAGAGATTCAGAAACTTTAAGGAGGGAATCTCCGCGAGCTGACGCCAGACGTTCCCCAGGTCCTTCAGACGGTTGGAGGAGAGATCAAGATGGACCAGGTTTGGGCCAAGTTTTTCTATGCCCCAGGTGTTCTGGATCCTGTTTTGTCCCAAATTAAGACTCATCAAGGAAGGGAGATTCCCATTGGGAACTCGGTCAAGAGCGTTGTCTTGCAGGTCAAGGGACTGCAAAGATTTTAGACCCATCAGGGCGTCATGCTGAACAATCCCGATGTGGTTGGACTTCAGAATCAGACGTCGTAAAGGAGAGGACTTCAAATCCTTCAGTCCTTCCGTGTATAGCTCCCCGAGGAGATTGTTGGACAGATCTAGAACTTGGAGCTTGCTTAATCCTGAAAATGCCCCCTTTTGAATCTTATTAATCTGGTTGGATCTCAAGAGCAAAGTGTTGAGATCTGGCAAGCTTGAGAAGACGGAGGCGTTCAGGGTGTTGAGAAAACCATGAGACATGTCGAAAGTCCGGATGCGGCTGTGACGCAGCCCCGAGAACGTGGTGGCTGAAATGTCTTTCAAGTTCTGGAACCCGAACCCACTACCGATGGCTCCTGAATGTTGCACCTTGAGGTTCTGGATCCTTGTACCGTTCAGGCTTTTGAGGAAGTCTTCGACTCGGGCCACGTTCCATGGGTTTGAAGAGATGTCCAAGGTGCCCAGAGTGATGTTGAGAAACGGGTTGGTGCAAGAAGAAGGACAATCTCTGGACAATCGATTGGAGGACAGGTCAAGGAAGGTCAAATGACGCCCTCTGAGATATTGGAGGTCGTCCCCACAAATTGCCCCGATTTTGTTGAGATTCAGCTGAAGGACGCTTAATTTTTTCAGTCCTTGGAAAGTTGGATCTGGGGTCAACCGATGAAGGTGGTTTCCACGAAGGTCCAAGGTTTCCAGTGATAAAAGGTCTTGGAAATAGCCCATCTCCAGGATTCTGTTGTCAAAATCACTATTGTCCAAGTGTAATACCTTGAGTTTGGTCAAACCTTGGAACGCTTTGGGATGCAACGACAGGTTCCTGTTGCCTCCCAAATCTAGGAAGGTGATGTTGGACACATTCGCGAAGGCCCTTTCTCCAACATAGAGAGGACCTCCCAATTGTTTCCCCAACGACAGCATCTTCAGGGCACTCAGCTGTGGGAACGAAGACGTCTGGATGGTGGAGAAGAGGTTGAAATTCAACAAGAAGACTTGAGTGGACACGTCCACGTTGGGGGTGGCCCTGTGGCTTTGGCCTTGGCAGTTCGCCACCTGGCGGTTGTTGATTTTGGTCGTGGAGCATCGGAAAAACGCATCTGTGGCCGAACTCAAGGCTGCCAAGACGAACACGATTGCGCTGATGGAGACTGGAATGAAGAAAAGAAAGAAAGAAAGGAAAGGGATTGATTAGCTTCCTATTCTTATTGCCACTACAAAATTGCTCTTTCTAGGAATCCATAGGTTAGGTGGAGCCTTAACAATTGATCACATGGCTTGTTGGTAGACCATGCAACTCAACTCCATGGGATTAGTGTCCAGTTTAGTGTCTCTCAACCTTGGCTGCTTTAAGACGTATGGACCTCAACTCCCAGAATTCTTTTAAGACCTGTGGACTTCAACTCCCAGAAGTCCACACACCTTAGAGTGGCCAAGGTTGAGAAACATTTGTCTAATGTGTTAGAATCAGTGGTGGGATTCAAATAATTTAACAAACGGTTCTCTGCCTTAATGACCATCTGGGTAGGCGTGGCTCGGTGGTCATGTGACCGTGTGGGCATGGCCAACTCGACGTCACTCACATTGATGGAGCACCCACAGCTTCTGGTAGCAAGCAGTTCAACTGGTTAATTGTTCTCACTGTTAGGAAGTTTCTCCTTAATGCTAGGTTGCTTCTCTCTTTGGTTAGTTTCCATCCATTGCTCCTTGTCTGGCCTTCAGGGACTTTGGAAAATAGCTTGATCCCCTTCCTCCTCTCCGGGGCAGCCCCTCAAATATTGGAAGATGCTCTCCTGTCTCCCCTGGTCCTTCTCTTCCCTGGACTAGACATAACTCAGTTCCTGCAACCGTCCATCGTATGTTTTAGCCTCCAGTCCCCTCAGCATCCTGGTTGCTCTTCTCTGCACTTTTTCTAGAGTCTCCACATCTTTTTTATAGTGTGGTGACCAAAACCAGAGGCAGAATTCGAACTGGGGTCTCACCAGTCCAGTACAAAGTGGCCCAGCAATCAAGAGAAATGTGTTATGTACGTGTAGGCAATGTGCTACATGCTCCCTCCAGCTTAAACATGAATAATTTCCTTCCCTTTTCTAATTCATGCAAAATCTATAGACCCCTGCCCTCTTACACATTACATTTAAGTCACAGTTTGTTTAGCCACTATATCTTGAATCCAAATAACTGTTGACTGCGGTCATTAGCTGAATAAGCCACTGTTTACAAACCACGATGGGTGGGTTTGGCACTATTAAACCACAAAGCGGTGAGCCAAATTTTAGTTCATATCTGGAAATTACCCTCAAGACGACACTATAGAGCACTACACACCAGAACTACTAGACACAAGGACAGTTTTTTCCCGAACGCCATCACAAATAATCCCCTCAACGCTGTCAAACTATTCGCTAAGTCTGTATTACTATTAATCTTCTCATCATTCCTATCGCCCATCTCCTCCCACTTATGACTGTATGACTGTAACCTTGTTGCTGGTATCCTTATCATTTATATTGATATTGTTTCCTTATTGCTTATTTGTTCCCTATGACACTCATTAAGTGTTGTACCTTATGATTCTTGACGAACGTATCTTTTCTTTTATGTACACCGAGAGCATAGGCACCAAAGACAAATTCCTTGTGTGTCCAATCACACTTGGCCAATAAAGAATTCTATCTATCTATCTATCTATCTATCTATCTATCTATCTATCATCAATCCTATCCCATCCCATCCTATCCCTCCATCCATCTACCCTGTTTCTCCAAAAATAAGACCTCCCCGAAAATAGGGCCAAATGCTTATTTTGACGTTCAAAAAAATATGACGGTCTTATTTTCGGGAAAACACGGTATCTATCTATTTCTCTCTCTCTCTCTCTCCCTCTCCCTCTCTCCCCCTCTCCCCCTATATATATATATATATATATTTGTTTTCTGAGTTTGAGGTCAACCAAAGACCTACCTACATATATATATATATATATATACAGACATATATACACATATACACACACACACACACACATATATATAAAGGGAACACAAGCAGAAGACATCCGAGATCTGAATGAATGAAATAGCCTTATTAAATACTTTGTTCTTTACATACAGTAGCTTATACATTGCTCAAACAACTAAAGGGAACACAAAACTACTGTATGTAACGAACAAAGTATTTAATAAGGCTATTTCATTCATTCAGATCTCGGATGTCTTCTGCTTGTGTTCCCTTTTTTTGAGCAGTGTATATATTGCTATATCTATCTACCTACCTACCTACCTTATCTATCATCAATCTATCCATCCATCCATCCTTCTCTCTCTCTCTCAATCTCTATCTCTCATCTATCTTATCTATCTACCTTATTTCCCCCAAAATAAGACCTCCCCTGATAATAAGCCCAATTGGGCTTTTGAGAGCATGGCAATAAGGCCAAACGCTTATTTTAGGGTTCAAAAAAATGTAAGACAGGTTCTTATTTTTGGGGAAACACGGTATCTATCTTATCTATCTATCTATCTATCTATCTAACAAACACATAGCGTGCTCTCAAGTTTAAAAGCAATGCTGAATTTCAGTTTTTACCCCCCTGTTTTGGGTCTCACCTTTGTGAATTTTCCACCGGGGCCACCGCTGGAGAAGGTCATCCATGCCGTTGTGTGAAATGCAACAAATCCTCCCGCTTTAGGATGGCAAAGGTCGGTCTCTCTTGATTGCATGTGTGGTTGGCCCTGGCGTTGGCCCTTATAAATGCCCCTGGAACCGCCCATCCTTCCCAGCCCTACGTCAGAGGTGACCGTGGACAAAAAGCGAAGCGTTGCGCAACGGGGAAGTGGCAGGGAAAATTCTCTTCCCCCACTCCTCCCCGTTTCGTGATTGTTGCTCCACGCGCACCACCGTGTTTTCCTTCGGCAGGTCTTCCCAGGTCAAATATTTAGAAAGGGCTCGAATATAACCGTGAGTCACTTTGAGGGGCAAACATTGATTTTCCATTATTGGGTAAAGCAGGATACGGCATGCAATGTGGACGTTGATATGGAGGGAGCAGCTCTGGAGGAAGCAGCTTTCCACCACGTTTATTCAAGATAATGATCATTTCATGACAATATTAAACTCTTAGTTTTTTTCCTCTATTATCCAACCGATCCAAGTTCAAATATATTCTGAGTCTTCTTTTTATCTTCAATGTTAGTGTTAATTTCTGCACAGCTTAGTATTTTTAAAAAAATTATTTCTTCTTCTGGGGGTGTTTCCTCATTTTTCCAGTGTTTGTGCAAACACAATTCTTTGCTGCTGTCAAAACAAGTAATATCAAACATACATTCTCTTTATCATATTTCTCTGGTAATATGCCTAACAAAAATAATTCTGGTTTATAAGCTATATGCTGCTTTAATATTTTTTTTCTAACCACATAGGCATTTTCGTCCCCTTTTTTTTTTTTTTTTTTTTTTTTTTTTTTGCTTTTGGACACGTCCACCACATGTGATAATATGTACCCAGAGTTTGGTTACATTTCCAACATTTAGCAGACATGTTTTTAAACATTTTGGCTAATCTAGCCGATGACTCGGACAGTACTAAGCACTTATGGTATACAAAGAGAAAAAATATATAAATAAAACTTTTAAATATATATATATATAAATAAAACTTTTTTAAAAAAGATATCATTTCCTCTTTGATTTCAGGCTTTGTGTAAGACTCCCCGTTAAATGCATGAGTGGCCCAACAAAAACACACTCTGGTCAGTTATGGTTGTTAAGTGGATCACTGCCGTGACTCGTTGTGTCACAACGAACAATGGATGTGCAGGTTAGAAGTTTCCTATACTGAGCGGTGGCTCAGTGGCTAAGATGCTGAGCTTGTCGATCGAAAGGTCGGCAGTTCAGCAGTTCGAATCCCTAGTGTAATCCACGTAATGGGGTGAGCTCCCGTTCCTTGTCCCAGCTTCTGCCAACCTAACAGTTCGATAGCAGGTAAAAAAATGCAAGTAGAAAAATAGGGACCCCCTTTGGTGGGAAGGGAACAGCGTTCCGTGCGCCTTGGGCGTTGAGTTGTGCCGGCCACATGACCATGGAGACGTCTTCGGACAGCACTGGCTCTTCGGCTTTGAAACAGAGATGAGCACCGCCCCCTAGAGTCGGGAAGGACTAGCACATATGTGCAAAGGGAACCTTTACCTTTACCTTTTTACTCCCAAAAAGACAGAGGGTCTCCACCATTATTTTTGACCCCCAGGATGTCTTCATATGGTGCTACCCAGCTGCAAACTCCAGCTGCTGCAAGAGGCACATTGGCACAACAGGGTGTGGAAAAGGGTGAGAGGTACAGATAGTTCTTGACTTACAACCACAATTGAGCTCGAAAGTTTGTTGCTGAGTGAACGTTGCCCCATTTTTACAACTTTTCTTGACACAGTTGTTAAATGACTCACTGCAGAGGTTAAATTATTCACACGGCTGTTAAGTGAATGGGGTTTTCCCACTGACGTTGTTTGTAAGAAGGCCGCAAAAGAGGTGCTTGCAAAAACCCCAGGACACTGCAACTATAATAAACGCAACCAGTAAATGTGAGTCAGTTTTCAAAGGTCTGAATTTTGCTCACACGAAACCAAGGGGGATGCTATTAACGGTCATAAGTGTGAAAAACCATCATAAGTCACTTTTATCAAAGTGCCATTGCAACTTTGAATGGTCACTAAGCAACGTGTTATAACCCTTGATCCATAACCACAATTGAGCTCAAAAGTTTTGTCGTTAAGCAAGATGGCCGCTAAGTGCGTTCTGCCTCATTTTATGACCTTTTGCCGCAGCTGGTAAAGTCGATCGTGCAGTTGTTAATAGCAACTCGTTAAGTGCACCTGGCTTCTCAGAAGATTGCAAAAGGGGATCATGTGACCTTGGGATGCTGTTAAGCACCTGGATTTTGATCACATGACTGTGGGGAATCTGCAACCATCTTAAGCAGAGGTCTTCAAACTTGGCAGCTTTTAAGACTTATGGACTTCAACTAAAACCTTGTAAAAAATATTTAAACTGGATTGCTGTATTGCATCATACTGTGTCCTGATTGGTTAGCTCTGTAGCTAATGTCCTTGAGAGCTTGAAACATGGTTTGTTTCCCTTTGCTGATCTTTATTGCTCTTTGCTGATCGTTACTGCTATTTGCTGTTTTTGCTACTGTTTGCAACTGTTTATTGTGTATGACTTCGACAACTGGTAAGAAGACTTTGTTATTGGAATATCCCTGGACTATTGTTTTACTATCTACTGCTTTATCTGTGTCTGCATAGCATCGCTGGCTGGAGAATTCTGGGAGTTGAAGTCCACAAGTCTTAAAGCTGCCAGGTTTGAAGACTTCTGCTCTTAAGCGTGAAAAATCGTTGTAGGTCACTTTTTTCCAGTGCCGTTGTAACTTTGAACGGTCACTAAATGAACTGTTGTTAAATCGAGGACTTGTAGATAGCAAACATGAGGCTGAGCAGAAAGGGCCAGAAATGTCTATGGAGATTCTCAATCATCCAGGTCCTGGTTGTTCCCAAAGATGCTTTTTTCAAGAGGCAACTGGACTTTCTGGTTTTTCTTTATGAAGACATTTCGCTTCTCATCCAAGAAGCTTCTTCGGCTCTGATTGGATGGTGAGGAATGGAAGGATTGATACTCCTTGCAGACAGCTGGTCATTTGCATCCTTTTTAGAGAGTCGTTGAGACCACTTGGAAGTCTGTGTTTCCACAAATGGGTGTGGAACTGCTGAAAGGACTGTGTTGTAGGCTGGAGATAGATGATGATGTATCCCCCCATCTCTGTTGAGGGAGGGCTGTTCAATTTGGATACAGATGGCCTCTTGGACCCCTTTTTCAACCAGCGGTCCTCTCTGTCCAAAATGTGGACTTTGCTGCCTTCAAAAGAGCGGCCTTTGTCCTTTAAATGCAGATGGACTGCTGGATTTTGTCCTGATGGGTTTGTTCTCCTATGTTGTGCCATGATTTTGTGAAGTGGTTGTTTTGTTTCCCCAATGTACACCATCTATCTCCGGCCTACAACAAAGTCCTTTCAGCAGATCCAAAAAGGCTCCACACCCCATTTGCACTACTCAGGTGACCCTGAGGACGCAGATAAACCTCCAAGCGGCCTCAACGACTCCCTAAAAGAACCCACTGCGGATGCTGCAATCGTGGGGCAAGTTTGAAAAACAGTTGCTAAGTCACTAAACGGACTCTTGTAAGTTGAGGACTACCTGTAATTGATCTTGCGTGGTTCACTGAGAGGCCTGCCTCCAAATAACTGATCTTGCTAAGAGCCCGTTGCAAAGGGTTAGTGTGGGTGAGGATACCTTGTAAAAAATCAGAGGAGGGGCAAGGATTGTATTTACCCTAGTTTTTGGAGTGTAAAACACACTTTTTATGCCCCCTAAAAGAGGGTGGAAATGGTGTGTTTTATATACTGAATACAGCCATTTTTGGCCTCCCAAAACCCTGCTCCAGGCGTCCCATTTTTGCCAAAAATAGGCTTGTTTTTCACAAAAATGGGATGCGCAGAGGGTTTGGGAGGCCTACAGAGTGCTCCTGGAGGCTGGGGAGGGCAAAAACGCAACGTGTGGGGGATTTTGGGAGGCCAAAACCCCCCAACCCCCAGGAGCACTCTGCAGGCCTCTGAAACCTTCTGCACATCCCATTTTTGCAAAAAATGGGCTTCTTTTTCGCAAAAACGGGATGCGCAGAGGATTTGGGAGGCCTGCAGAGTGCTCCTGGGGGCTGGGGAGGGCAAAAACTATTTTTTTTTTTTATTTTCCTCTTCGAAATCTTGGTGCATTTTATACTCCGGTGTGTCTTAATAGTCCAAAAAATACGGTAGTCAGAATTGCAAGTTTATGAATGGTGCAGGAATCAGCTGACTTGCAATAATTGACCCAGTATTCCGAAGGCGGCAGACAATTAAATTACTCTTTATTTATCAGAATTTTCCCACCGTTGAAGTTTCAAAGTTGCAGGGCACATCCATGGGATGAACCCAATTTTCCCGACATCGCTTCGCATACAGTTAGAAAGAGAAATGGTTTCTCTGTAGAGGTTTCCGGAAGCTCCTTTGCAAAATAGAGTTGGGACTTTTAAAAGATAAGAGACTTTGGGAACTTTTAAGAGGAGTGGAACTTCAATTCCCAGAATTCCCCAGCCGGGGAATTCTGGGAGTTGAAGTCCCACACCTCTTAAAAGTTCAGCAGCTGGAGAAAAACTCTCGTCCAAATTAAGACTCCCGTCTTTCTTATGCCTCTCTCCGTTCTATCCGCGTTCGCAGATGACCTCGATCACGCTCTGCTCCATGGGGACGGGGTCAAGGCACCGGTGAGCCGTACTGCCCACGATTTCGTCCAGCAAAAAATGCACCAGGTTCTCGTCCGAAACGAAGCGCCAGAGGTAGAGCTGCAGGTAGTAGCAGTCTACCTGGATCTGCTGCAGGCCAAAGCGGCCGAAGGTGCGCAGGCGGACGCACTCCAGGAAAGTCTTCAGGCTGATTTTGATGATGCCCGTCAGCACGGAGACCTGGGTAGAGAAAGAGGAAGGAGGGTTTGAAAAAGGGCGAAAATCAGAGGCGGGGATGTTTATTTATTTATTTATTTTTGAAAAGATTGGGAAGCAACCATGTGCAAACTCGGAAGGAACCCTTTTGATTACACATAGTCCTTGACTTATGACCACAGTTGAGCGTGACATTTCTGTTCTTAAGCAAGGCAGTTAAGTGATTTTTGCCCCATTTTATAGGACTAGCGATAGCACTTACATACCGCTTCACGGTGCTTTATAACCCCGTTAAGTGGTTTTAGTGTCAGCCTCTTGCCCCCAACAATCTAGGTCCTCATTTTATGGACCTCGGAAGGATGGAAGGCTGAGTCGACCTTGAGCCGGTGAGAATCGAACTCCTGGCAGTCAGCAGAGTCGGCCTGCAATACTGCACTCTAATGACTGGGAAGGAAAGGAAAGAGGGAGGGAAGGAAGGAAGGAAGGAAGATGGGAGGGAGGGCAATAGCAGTAGCACTTAGACTTATATAGCACTTCACAGTGCTTTCCAGCCCTCTCTAAGCGGTTTACAAATAGCCTATTTGCCCCCAACAATCTGGGTTTATTTATTTATTGGTTCGATTTAGATGCCGCCCTTTTCCGGAGACTTAGGGTGGCTTACAATGCGTTAAGCAATAGCCTTCATACTTTTGTATATACCTGCTTAGTAGGGCTTTCAGCCCCCCCTAAGCGGTGTTCTATTTTATACAAAGTCAGCTTATTGCCCCCACAATCCGGGTCCTCATTTCACCTACCTCGGAAGGATGGAAGGCTGAGTCAACCTTGAGCCTGGTGAGATTCGAACTCGCAGTAATTGCAGGCAGCTGGCAGCTAAGTGCTACTTAACAGCACTTTAGTCCGCTGCACCACCAAAGCTCCTATGATCGTTTTGCTACTATTGTTAAGGGCATCACTGCGGTTGTTAAGTGAATCCTGTGGTCACGGAATGCATCTGGCCGCTCCCATTGACTTGGCTTGTCAGAAGGTTGCAAAACGGGATCACAAGACTCCGGGACACTGCAACCGTCATAAATATGAGTCTCTTCCAGCCCTATGAGTCTGTATCAGGCTCACCATCTTCAGCTTGGTGCCGCGCTGGCATCCTGCCATCAAAGGACTGGCGGGGGGAGGAGGTATGGAGGGGACACACAAACGGGCGATAAACTTGTATGCATTTTTGTGTGGGAATTTGGGACTAATTCGTGCCAAGGCATCTTGCCCTGAGTGTGGAACGTTACCAGTGGAAACATCTCAGTGCTCCCCAAAACATCCCAGTGTTATCACATTGGCTGGGTTTGGACTGCTCCTGGGGGGGGAGGGGAGAGTGGTGCGGTGGCCTAGAGGGACAGCTCTCGCCTCACAATCAGGAGGCTGTGAGTTCGATCCTAGGAAGAGGCAGATATTTCTCTCTCTGGGCACAATGAGAATAGATCTGTTGAACAAAACTCCGCACTGGCGACAAGAAGGCATCCGGCCAGTAAACATTCAGATCCATTCAATTGCCCAGACTCCACCCTGCAAGGGGTTATGGGGTCATTAAAAAAAAGATGATGATTGGGGGGGGGGGGACTGAAGGGAATAGTTTTTGTCTTTTTGTGGAGGAACTCAGATTCCGCCTGACTCTAATGCAACCAGCATCCCTTAGTAAAAGTATCTTTCACTTCCATCAAATGGGAGTCGAGGGTTTCCCTTCCTTAAGGGATCAGACTGGGGCAGGTCTGACACTACAATTAAGTACCTTAACCTTGGAGGTCTATCCCTTCCTTCCTGTTAAAAGCTCTCCCAGCCATTGCTCAAACCAACCTACTTTAAAACAACAACTCTTTCTGCTTCTGAAGGTGCTGGGTGAAGAGAAGAAAAAGAGAAGAATTGGGCTCCGTGCACCCCGCTTGTCCTCACCTTGTTAAACTCCACGGGGCTGAAGATATCAATCCGCTCCGAAAAAAGCTTCTGGATGTTGCTCAGCAAATTGGTATCCATGGGGGCACTGGCCGCAATTGTGGTGTGGGGAGAAGAAATAATTGATTATTTCATCTTTCATTAAACCGTGTGTCATTTGGGGACAAATATTTTGCGCAATAACAATTAAGATTTACAGCCATATTTACTATTTTGTCAATTCTTAGTACTAATAACTTACATACCTACTATTCTAACAATCCTCTTGTTAGCTTACTTAACTTTATTAAAAAGTTTTCCATATTTCACTTCTCCAATAACTCCCATATGCTATAATAATCAGAATCTTCCTTTTCTTTAACTGCAAGTGTTCATCTATTCATTTCTGCACATTCTAATATTTTCTGAATAACATTCTCATCTGTTGGGATCTCTTCACTTTTCCAATTTTGCACAAAATTGTTTTGTCTGTGTAATTAAGGATCTTTTTTTTTGGGGTGACCCACAAAAATGTTCTTTTAAAAGCCAGGCTTTTTTTCAGCCGTTTCCAGGCTGACTTAGGACCACAATTAACCCCAGAATTTATGTTGCTAAGTGAGAAATATGTTAAGTGACTTTTGCCCCGTTTTAACGACTTTTCTTGCCACGTTAAGTAAATCACTGCAGTTGTCAAATCAGTCACACGGCTCTTAAGTGAATCTGGCTTCCCCACTGACTTTGCTTATCAGAAGGTCGCAAAATCACATGACTCCGGGATGCTGCCACCGTCGTAAGTGTGAGCCAGTTGCCAAGCATCCGAATGTAAATTGCGTGACCGTGGGGATGCTGCAACAGTCATAAGCATGAGGTCACCTTTTACAGTGCCTTTGTAACTTTGAATGGTTACTAAATGAACTGTTGTGAGTTGAGAGTATTAGGAAATGGTTATTTGTCTAACTAGTTGGTCAGGCAATATTTAAACCAACAATGTGTGGTTGCAGTCAGAAAGGTATTACACTGCTTTAAGACTGTATTGCATCATCCTGTATCCTGATTGGCTAAACTCTGTAGCCAATGTACTTAAGGGAAGTCTGGATCATGGCTTGTGTGGATACTACACCATTTTACCTGTTTGTTTGCTATAACTCTCTACCTGATCTCTCTGCATGATCACTGTTTAATCATAGCTACATGTTGCTTTCTACTATTTATTGAATGTTTAAATATTGAACTTGTTCCTGTTTTGAAACTCAGGAAGAACTGTTTTATTGTGTATGACTACAACTGGTAAGAAGACTTTGTACTTGAAATATCCCTGGATTGATCTTTTAACTCTCGTCTTATCTGTGTATGACTTGGATTGTTTTTGGACTTTGCTTTACTTTTTCTAAAAGTAAAAGACTACAACAACTCAGTGTGTTTGTATGTTGACTGTGATTGTTCACAACCACTCCCAGTCGCTTTTCATGCGTTTACTCTGCTCAATAACCCACATCGTCAGTTATGAGCTAAGAATATCCTTATCAGAGAGCGACTTGTACTTCTTTTTTTACACTTTTTTTCATCCTACAGAAAGACGAAGAAGCTAAACGAGGAAAAGCAAAAATGAACAGCAGTTAACTTTCAAGTTCTGTTGCCTTCTGGCAGAAGATACAGAACAATTAAAATTCGGACCACACGTTTTTGGAATTGCTTTTATCCCAGAGCTATAATTGCACTCAACCATCAACTAAAGGGCCACCATTGGTGAGCTGTTGGACAGCGTTACTTGGTCTGTTGTGTGGATGTTTGGGTGGTTGAGGGGTGGGGAATTTGGGGTGGGTGGTGGGAGTATGTTTGGAGATTGTTATGTGTGTTCGACCTGGTCTTTGGATGTTAAGTGAATTTCGTTGTATGGGTATACTGTGTATATACGTACAATGACAATAAAGTTATTAAAGTTCAAAAAAGCCCTAAAATCATAATTTAATTAACTGATTGCAGATAGCCTAACTGGAAAGGTCAACTTAGCTCCCCTTCTGAAAGCTTAAAAGGTAGGAGCTAAGCATAATTCTGAAGGGACCTGTCGATCAAAAGGTCGGCAGTTCGGCGGTTCGAGTCCCTAGTGTAATCCGTGTAACGGGGTGAGCTCCCGTGACTTGTCCCAGCTTCTGCCAACCTAGCAGTTCGAAAGCACGTAAAAAATGCAAGTAGAAAAATAGGGACCACCTTCGGTGGGAAGGGAACAGCGTTCCATGGGCCTTTGGCGTTGAGTCATGCCGGCCACGGAGACGTCTTCGGACAGCGCTGGCTCCTCGGCTTTGAAATGGAGATGAGCACCGCCCCCTAGAGTTGGGAACGACTAGCACACATATGCAAGGGGAGCCTTTACCTTTAAGCATAATTCTGCAGGGAGCCTGCTTATAGATAGCTTGGAACCAGTGCCATTTCCCTAACATACAGGTAAAGCAGGGGTGAAATTCAGCAGGTTCTGGAAAACTGGTTGCAGAAATTTTGAGAAGTTTGGAGAACCGGCAAATGCGTTTCTCCAAACCAGAGTGCGGTGGGAATGGAGATTTTGCAATATCCTTCCCCTGCCACGCCCACCAAGCCATGTCCACAGAACTGGCAGTAACAAAAATTGGATTTCACCCCTGAGGTAAAGCTCTTGCAGAGTCAATGGGGAAGACAGATTCACTTTGCAACCTTGTCGCTAACTTGACAGCTGCAGTGATTCACTTAACGACATAGGCAAAAATCCCCTTCACCAATGTCTCACTTAACAAACAAAAACTGTTGGGCCCAATTGTGGCGGAGAGCACCTTCAGGTGTTTCATGCAGAGAAGGTAACCTTGCTATGCGGCCTTGCCCCCCCCCCCCCTCCCATCAGCTCACCTGGGAGTGTAGCTGGGCGCGTAGCGGCTCTGCTGTCTAGAGACGGAAAAAGTCCGCTTGCTGGAATCGCTGCTCTGAGCTTTCCGCACCCCTTCCTCGTAGAGCAGGCCCACCTGGAAGAAGAGACAAGGGCAGGGAGATGCGCGTTGCTGGTATGGACAGGCAGGGGCAGCACAGAATACAGAGCAAAATAACAGAGTCGGAAGGGACCTTGTGGGTCATCTAGTCCAACCCCACTGCCAAGCAGGAGACCCTGCACTGTTTCTGACAGATGGCAGTCCAGTCTCTTCTTGGAAGCCTCCAGGGATGAAGCTCCCACAACTTCCGAAGGCAACTTCTGCTCCATGGGTTGATTGTTCTCTGTGTCAGAAAGTGACAGTGCAAAGCTTTCAAGTTGCCATGAGCAGGAGGGAGGGAGAACTGATAGAGCTGATTGATTTCCCTAACTGAAGCTACATTCCATACATTCTTCCTGACCGCAATCAGAAGGAGGGTGTTGGATTTCACAGCCAGCCAAAGTGGTTAATTGGAGAATGTGATTTATGACACGGCCAGGGAGGAGGGGAGAGACAGGGTCATAGGGGAACGTAAATCTACGTGGGATTAGTTCTAACTGCATCCGAATATTTAGTTTAGTTTAATGCGATTTATATGCCGCCCTATCTCCAATGGATTCAGGGCGGCTCACAACAATAAAATGCACAATTGCACGTTAAAACAATATAAAATTAAAAGTCCAAATTAAAACAATTTAAAATCAATTTAAAATCTATTAAGAATATTGCCGAACAATGGTGCTCCTAATAAATGACTGTATTTCTTTTGAAGTTTGGCTCATGGCTCATGAATTAATTAGGGCATCTTTCGGAAACTTCACTTTATTATTTCCTTCCTTCCTTCCTTCCTTCCTTGTATTTAGATGCCGTCCTTCTCCAGAAGGACTCAGGGCGGCGAACACAAGTTAAAAACATGTACAACAAAATCCCATTTTAAACCAAATTAAATAATAAATAATAAAACCCAGAATCAGAGTCAGCCTGTTTGCTTGAACAGCCAAGTCTTCAGGTCCCGACGGAAGGAGCGGTTTCCAGGTTGAATCTTCCTTGATCAGTTTCCATCCATTCTTCCTTGTCTGGCCTTTGGGTGGTTTGGAAAATAGCTTGACCCTCTTTCTCCTCTTGTGGCATCCCCTCAAATACTGGAAGATGGTCTCCTGTCTCCCCTGGTCCTTCTCTTCCCTAGACTAGCCAGGCCCAGTTCCTGCAACCGTTCTACATATGTTTCAGCCTCCAGTTGTTCTCCAAAACCAGACACCCTGCCCCACCCCACTCCTCCATGAAGTAAGAGGCTACTTCACCTTCTTCCCAGGAAAATCCAGGGCTTGGCTGGGCCTTCCCTGCACTCTCACCTGCACATCAATCGAGGTGGCATCTTCCACCACCCTCTTCATGACGGCACGGACGTTGCGTGGCTCAATGGTGGAGATCCAGTCGCGCGTCTCCACGCTCTTGCGCAACATCTGGGAGATGATCAGCCCCTGAACCTTCACGTAATGGTTCAGCAGCTTCTGGGCAGCCTCCCTGGCCTCGGCGCACAGCACGGTGACCGGCGTCACGGGGGAATGGTCCTGGGGGAGGGACAAGACCCGGTGAGAAAGGATAGCCCGGCAGTTAGGAAGACGAACTGAAGTTCTGGCTCACCGGAATTTTAAACAGCATCTCCTTTTCCTTGGAGATGTTTTGGACCTCAGCTCCCATCATCCTGAGATTGGAGCCTGAAGGTTCCGGGAAAACAGCAGTTACTTCAGTGTTTATATCATCAGCATAGAGCAAGCTGTTACAGTATGTGTTTAGGATCATCGGCATGTGTACCATGGGATCCTTCTTTAACCCTGGCAAGTCACTGATATATAAACTACCCGTATTTTTCGGATGCTCCGGACTATAAGACGCACCCACCATTTTTGTGGAGGAAAACAAGAAAAAAAAAATCTACCTCGGCCTCCCAGCAATTTGCTTCCTTGCAGCAAACAGCAAATAGCCTGTTTCAGTTTCAGCACATCCTGATTAGCACAAGAAAAAAAAATCTGCCTTCCAGCAATTTGCCTCCTTGCAGCAAACAGCCTGCTTTAGTTTCATTTTCGTTTTCAGCACAGCCTGATTAGCACAAGAAAAAAAAATCTGCCTCCCAGCAATTTGCCTCCTTGCAGCAAACAGCCTGCTTTAGTTTCATTTTCGTTTTCAGCACGGCCTGATTAGCACAAGAAAAAAAAAATCTGCCTCCCAGCAATTTGCCTCCTTGCAGCAAACAGCCTGCTTTAGTTTCATTTTCGTTTTCAGCACAGCCTGATTATACAAGAAAAAAAAAATCTGCCTCCCAGCAATTTGCCTCCTTGCAGCAAACAGCCTGCTTTAGTTTCATTTTCGTTTTCAGCACAGCCTGATTATACAAGAAAAAAAAATCTGCCTCCCAGCAGTTTTCCTGCTTGCAGGGCAATAGGCAATGGCAATTCCTGCAGCCTGAAATAGCTGAAGGTCGGGAGACCGAACTGACAATCAGCTGCTTGTGCTAATCAGGTTGTGTTGAAGCTGAAAGGGACTGTTTGCTGCAAGGAGGTAAATTGCTGGGAGGCAGAGGCAAGAGGTGGGAACCGGAGAGTAGGCAGGGCTACATTCTTTTTATTTATTTATTTTTTATTTCATTTATATGCCGCCCTTCTCCGGAGACTCAGGGTGGCTTACTAAGCAATAGCCTTCATACTTTTGTATATTTTATACAAAGACATCTTATTGCCCCCACAATCCGGGTCCTCATTTTACCTACCTTAGAAAGGATGGAAGGCTGAGTCAACCTTGAGCCTGGTGAGATTTGAACTTGCAGTAATTGCAGGCAGCTGATGTTAATAACAGTGCTTTAGTCTGCTGCGCCACCAGGCTCACGGCTATTTGATGTATAAGATGCACCCAAATTTTCACTTTCTTTAAAGGGGGGGAAAAGTGCATCTTATACTCTGAAAAATACGGTAAATAATAATGGGGCCAGGATACACCCTTGCCTTGCCCCTTTATTTGTGTGAATCCTGTTAGTCCAGAGCCCTATTAACCCCACACCGCACCCTCACACAGGTATTCGTGTAAAGGGCTTTAATCAAAGCCAGCAGTCTAGGTTCTATTTGAAGAGATGTCGGTTTACTCCCTCGCGCTTCTCTAGTTTACCATATCAAATGCTGCCGTGAGGTCTATAAAAGCAGCAAACGGGTCTCCTCTTATAGGCATATTTGGCAATTACATAGTTCAAGATAAAGCAGTTATCTAAAGGGGATCGGCTTTGTCTAAAACTAAAAATCCTATAATTATTAGGATCCTTTTTATTTCCTTTTTAAAATATATATATGGGGACAACTATTGCCATCTTCCACCCATCGGGTATATGGCAGGTGTTATTTGTATGTGTAAAAAGACCTGCCTCGGTGTTTATAGAAAGCTGGAGACACCAAAAACACTCTCACCAATGCTGGAACAGTGGTGGGTTCCTCCCGGTTCGGCCGAGCCGGTAGTGGTGACGATATGACGTCACAGAACCGGTTCTCTTTCTTCGGGAGTTGGGCCCTCCCGCCCCCCTCTCGCGTTATCCTTACCTTTTATTTGGCCCCACCCCCAATCTATTGCTGCCTCCCGAGTCCCAGCTGATCGGCTAGAAGGAAAAAAACTGTTTAAACTCTTGCCGAGGGGCTTCAAAGGGCCACCCTACAGCTGATCAGTGTTAAAAGGCAATGTGGTGGTAGACGGGTGGCTCCAAAAACAAATGAGTAGACCGGTGCCTCCAAAAATGAATGAGTAGACCGGTACAGCTCTGCAAGCAGTTAAAAGCCTGGTAGACCAGTACCTCTGCTAAATCCTAAAGAATTGTCACATGACCATCAAGCCACGCCCACAGAACCGGTAGTAAAAATTTTTAGAACCCACCCCTGTGCTGGAAGGTAGCATTTCTCAACTTGGCAACTTTTAAGAGGGGTGGACTTCAACTCCCAGAATTCCCCAGCCAGCATGCTTGAAGATGGATTGACTTCTACTCCCAGAATTAGGGAATTCTGGGAGCTGAAGTCCACCCATCTGAAAGCTATCAAGTTGAGAAATACTGGTTGGAGGCGTCAACTCCATGCTGTTCAATGCCTAGTTTTGGAAACAAGAGTCCTTAATCCGAGCCAGATGTGGATGTCAAAATTAATGTAGTTTGACATTTTTCCCCCCTAACCAATCTGGATCCTGAAGAGAACTTGCACAAGGGGCTCAGCTCAGAAGCTGCACCCAGCCTGACCCACTGTGGGCTTTTCCTTGGGGTTCCCCTCACAGCTCAAGAACAGGAAATCCGCACCGTTGGGTATTGCAGGAGAGCCCGTGCAATGGCGCAAGCAACCCTCAACATATTGCAATAAGGAAACTCCGAGGACAAATTGTGCAAAAGGGGCAGTGTGTACATGTGTTCCTTCTCCTGTCCTGAGCTTGTTGTGGCTTTTATTTCAAAAAATTAAGCTCACGGGCGGTTGCATAATGCTTAAAAAGTTGTTTTTGCCATTAGAAGAGGTTTGGGCCTCTGATCAGCAGTGATCAGGATCAAAATTATTTCATTCCATGTTTCTTCTCTCAATGGATTTTTTTAGCTTTGCAGCAAACTTAGTCAAGTCAAATCAAATTTTTATTAGGGTCAAAGACCAGCATCAGCTAGGGTTTCCCTTGTAGTTTGGAGGTTTTGCTGTCAGGGTAAAGCGTGAAAAGTCTCAGCAGTCTCTCTCAACCTTAGCAGCTTTAAGATGGGTGGACTTCCACTCCCAGAATTCCCCTGCCAGCAGGCTTTAAGATGGGTGGACTTCCATTCCGAATCCCCCAGCCGGCATGCTTTAAGATGGGTGGACTTCATCTCCCACAATTCCCCTGCCAGAATGCTTTAAGATGGGTGGACTTCATCTCCCAGAATCCCCCAGCCGGCATGCTTTAAGATGGGTGGACTTCCACTCCCAGAATCCCCCTGCCAGCATGCTTTAAGATGGGTGGACTTCATCTCCCAGAATTCCCCAGCCAGCATGCTTTAATATGGGTGGACTTCAAGTCCCAGAATTCCCCAGTCAGCATGCTTTAAGATGGGTGGACTTCCACTCCCAGAATTCCCCAGCCAGCATGCTTTAAGATGGGTGGACTTCCACTCCCAGAATTCTCCAGTCAGCATGCTTTAAGATGGGTGGACTTCCACTCCCAGAATTCCCCAGCCAGCATGCTTTAAGATGGGTGGACTTCCACTCCCAGAATTCCCCAGCCAGCATGCTTTAAGATGGGTGGACTTCCACTCCCAGAATTCTCCAGTCAGCATGCTTTAAGATGGGTGGACTTCCACTCCCAGAATTCCCCAGCCAGCATGCTTTAAGATGGGTGGACTTCATCTTCCAGAATTCCCCAGCCAGCATGCTTTAAGATGGGTGGACTTCAAGTCCCAGAATTCCCCAGCCAGCATGCTTTAAGATGGGTGGACTTCCACTCCCAGAATTCCCCAGCCAGCATGCTTTAAGATGGGTGGACTTCAAGTCCCAGAATTCTCCAGTCAGCATGCTTTAAGATGGGTGGACTTCCACTCCCAGAATTCCCCAGCCAGCCTGCTTTAAGAGGGGTGGACTTCCAGGGGAATGGATTTACAACTCTGTGATTCTCTTAGCAACCATTGTAAAAATGGGTAAACACAGATGCCTTGCCTTACAAGTGTTCTATCTTAAGACTGAAATTCCAGTCCCAGTTGAGGTCATAAGTCAAGGACTAGCTGTCGTGTGTAATGTTATCGTCGAAATAAATTTAAGATTTCCTGAAGTGTCGGGTCTGCAACTCAAGGAATAGGCTGCCGTTTTCTCTGTGCTCTTCACCGGAATTTGCCTCCGATGAACGTTCCAACAAAAGCAAAGAGAGGCCTGCAAAATCTGGACTTCTGAATTTGCGCTCTGGCCAGCCTCCGACCCTACCTGTACCAGGAACTGCTCATCGGTTAAGGTGAGGATGTAGCTGATGGTGGCCGTCTCGTAATCCAAGCAGAGCCGGGAGAGGAGCAGCAAGAGAGCCGGGGGGCTGGATCCTCCTTTGTCGCCCGAACTCTCGCAGAACTGCCGGGCGATCTGGCAAAGGGACTTGATGAAGCTGACCACGAGGCCTTCGCGGACACCCTGGCTGCAGAATTCGCCCTGGAGGAAACCAAAAGGGAGACGCTAGTGGGCAGCTCTATGCAGAATAACAGAGTTGGAAGGGACCTTGGAGGTCATCTAGCCCAACCCCCTCCCACCCCTGCCCAAGCAGGAGAACTTACACCATTTCTAAGAGATGGCAGCCCAGTCTCTTCTGGGAAGCCTCCAGGGATGAAGCTCCCATAACTTCCGAAGGCAACTTCTGTTCCATCGCTTGATTGTTCTCACTATCAATAAATTCCTCCTCATTTCCACGTTGAATCTCTCCTTGGTTAGTTTCCATCGATTATTCCTTGACTGGCCTTCGGGTGCTTTGGAAAATAGCTTGACCCCCTTCCTCCTCTCTGTGGCAGCCCCTCAAATACTGGAAGATGCTCTCCTGTCTCCCCTGGTCCTTCTCTTCACTAGACTAGCCAGGCCCAGTTCCTGCAACCGTTCATCGTATGTTTTAGCTTCCAGTCCTCTAATCATCCCTTCCAACACCCTTTTCAGTTCAATCATGATGGAAGGGACCTTGGAGGTCATCTAGTCCAACCCCCTGTCTAAGCAGGAGGCCCTACACCATTTCTGACAGAGGGCAGTCCAGTCTCTTCTTGAAAGCCTCCAGAGATGAAGCTCCCACAACTTCCAAAGGCAACTTCTGTTCCATGGGTTGATTGTTCTCATGGTCAGAAAATTCCTCCTTATTTCCAGGTTGAATCTCTGCTCTTGGTTTTAACCTGGGTTTAGCATGTTGTGGGAACCCAACCAGAAACCCCATGTCTCTTTCCCCAGGGCAGGACTAATGGAAACAGACCATGGCCGGCTCAAGCAGCCCCAATTCAGACCTACGACCCCAATTGAGCCCAACGTTTCTGTCGTTCAGTGAGTTTTGCCCCGTTTTAGACATTACTTCTTGCCAATGTTTGTTAAGGGAATCCCTGCCATTGATAAATCGGTAAGCCGGTTGTTTAGTGAACTACTGACTACTGAGCAAAGCTGGCTGGGGAATTCTAGGAGTTGAAGTCCTCCAGGCTTAAAGTTGTCAAGGTTGGAGATCCCCGAGTTAGATGTCAACTCGCGAAGCTTCTCTAACCTGCTCCCGAACCTCAGCTTGAGATTCATAATTAATGCCCGTTTTAATTCGGGCATTAATTGGAACCCTGACCTCTGTATAGCAGAGTTATTTGTCTCTTGAGAAACCTATACGCGGGTCAAGAAGCAACAGTGAGAACTGAACACGAAACTCCTGATTGGTTCAAAATTGGGAAAGGAGTCCAACAAGGCTGTTTACTGTTGCCCTGCCTATTTAACTTATATGCACTGCACTTCATGAGAAAGGTGGGGCTAGATGAATCACAATTTGGAATTAAGATTGCCCTGAGAAATATCAACAACCTCAGATATTGCAGATAATGCCACTCTAATGGCAGAAAGCGAAGAGGAACTAAAGAGCCTCTTGATGCGGGTGAAGGAGGAGAGTGCAAAAGTTGGCTTGAAACTCAACATTAAGAAAACTAAGATCATGGCATCCGGCCCTCTCAATTTCCTGGTAAATAGATGGGGAAGAAATGGAGGTAGTGACAGATTTTATTTTATTTTCCTGGGCTCCAAGATCACCGCAGATGGGGACTGCAGCCAAGAAATTAAAAGACCCTTGCTCCTGGGGAGGAAAGCTATGGCAAATCTGGACAGCATGTTAAAAAGCAAAGACATCACCCTGCCAATAGAAGTGTGTATAGTCAAGGCTCTGGTTTTCCCAGTTGCAATGGATGGCTGTGAAAGTTGGACCATAAGGAAGGCTGAAGGTCAAAGAATTGAAGCCTTTGAACTCTGGTGCTGGAGAAGACTCCTGCGAGTCCCTTGGACTGCAAGGCCATCCAACCGGTCAGTCCTAGAGGAGATCAACCCTGACTGCTCTTGAGAAGGCCAGATCCTGAAGAGGAAACTCAAATGCTTTGGCCACCTAAGAAGGAAGGACTCCCTGGAGAAGAGCCGAATGCTGGGAACGATGGAGGTCAAAAAAAGAAAGGGACGGCAGAGAAGGAGGTGGCTGGATGGAGTCACTGAAGCAGTCGGCATGAGCTTAAATGGACTCCAGAAGATGGTAGAGGCCTGGAGGAACGTGGTCCATGGGGTCGCGATGGGTCGGACACGACTTCGCAACTAACAACAATAGCAGAGTTTCTCATCCGTGGCAACTTTAAGATATGTGGACTTCAATGCCCAGAATTCCCCAGCCAACAGAATTCTGGGAGGTGAAGTCCACACATCTTAAAGTGGTTAAGAAGGAGAGAGGATGCTTTGCAGCGGGTTACAAAAGGACAAATCCCTTTTTTTTACCTTGAAGTAAGGCTTGTTGGAGAAGCTGATGTCCTTGGCGGTGAAGAGGTGAACGTAGGTGAGGACTGACTTGATCTGGTTGAGGATGGAGGCCGAGATGGTGCCCAGCAGCTCTGCCAGGCTGGGGTTATCCTTCCCCACCAGCCGAGGGGCAGCCAAGGACTGGCGCACGTCCGTCAGGCAGTCCAGGTAGAAGCTCTCTAAGGCCTGGAGGTACTGCCGGATGCGCTCCTTGGCCGCGCGCACCACGATCTCCGTCCCTTCGGCGGAGGCCCGCGAGGCCGGCAAAAGCTTGGCCAGGGCTTGCAGGCGCCGGTGGAAGCGGTCCAGAGCCCGCACCAGCAGGGAGTTGTCGCCCACCCCTTTCTCGAGCTGAATGCGCCTCTCCACCAGGGCGAAGTAGCGTTCCATCAGGCCGTCAACGAAGGCCACCAGCTTGTCGTGAGCCATGCGGGAGATGCCCTGGGCGCCGCCCTCCCGGTGGATGAACAGCTCCTGGTAGGAGGCGATCACCAGGCAGATGTTGCTGACGAAGCTGTTGCACCCACGGTCCGTGAATTCGAGAATGTCGGTCGCTGGGCCGGATGCCCCTAAACGTGGCCCGTCTCCCAGCTCGGCCTCCAGGGTCTGCAGCTCGGCCCCCAGCCGGCAGTGGGCGTGAGAGAGGAATTCATCACACAGCTCTTCTGCTGGCTCCCCCAGCTGGAGCAGTAGTTCCACGCATTCAGCTAAGTCCTTAGCGCCAGAGCCTCCGTCCCTGGAGGAAAAAAAACCCAGGCGGACTCATCAGAAGGTCATAATCCCCACCCCCTTTGCTCCATTCTAACCCACCGTATTTTACAGGTAGTCCTTGACTTACACCAGTTTGCTTAGTGATCGTTTGAAGTTACAACGGCACCGAGAAAAAAAAAATGACTTATGTCCCGTTTTTTATACAACCGTTGCAACTGGTTGTAAATCCAAGCCGGTTGCCAAGCTCTGGAATTTGGATCTCGTGATGCAGTAGTCCTAAGTGTGAGTCCATGCTGTAAGTCGCCTTTTCCAAGGCCGTAGTAACTTTGATCTATCATTAAATGGTCATAAAGTTGAGGACTGCCTGTGCTTTTTTGCAAAACTTGTGAATCTGTTATTTTTAGAATAGAATAACAGAAGGGACCTTGGAGGTCTTCTAGTCCAACCCCCTGCTTAGGCAGGAAACCCTACACCACTTCAGATAAATGGTTACCCAACCTCTTCTTTAAAACTTCCAGTGTTGAAGCATTCACAACTTCTAGAGGCAAGTTATTCCACTGATTGATTGTTCTATCAGGAAATTTCTCCTTAGTTCTAGGTTGCTTCTCTCCTTAGTTAGTTTCCATCCGTTGCTTCTTGTCCTGCTTTCAGGTGCTTTGAAGAATAGGTTGATTCCCTCTTCTCTGTGGCAGCCCCTGAGTTATTGGAACTCTGCTATCATGTCTCTCCTAGTCCTTCTCTTCATTAAACTAGACATACCGAGTTCCTGCAACCCTTCATCGTATGTTTTAGCCTCCAGTCCCCTAATCCTCTTTGTTGCTCTTCTCTGCACTCTTTCTAAAGTCTCCACATCTTTTTTACATTGTAGTGACCAAAACCGAATGCAATATTCCAAGTGTGGCCTTATAAAGTGGTATTAACACTTCATGTGATCTTGATTCTATTCCTCTGTTTATGCAGCCTAGAACTGTGTTGGCTTTTTTGGCAGCTGCTGCACACAGCTGGCTCATATCTAAATGGTTGTCCACTAGGACTCCAAGATCCCTCTCAGTTACCACTATTGAGTGAGGTACCACATATACTGTACCTGTGCATTTTCTTTTTCTTGCCTAAATGTAGAACCTTACTTTTTTCACCCTTGAATTTCATTTTGTTAGATTTTAGCCCTCTGCGAATTCAGGGACCGAGAACGCGACACCTTCCATGCCACAACCGTCTCCCCTGCTGTCTCACCGCCTCCTCTGGACGCTTACCGGAATTTCTCCCGCAGCTTCTGAGCGAGGTCAGCCATGATCTTCTGACAGTCGTCCTGGATGCCCCGGAAGGAGGGCATGTGTTGGTACTGGTGGAGGATGCAGCGAGCTTTGCTGTAGTACCGGACTGCCTGCCCGTAGGCCGCCAGTTCCACACACTTGGTCAGACGGGCCGGAAGCTCGAACAGGAACTGCAGCTTGCGCAGAAGCGCATGGACTCCTGGGGTTGGGAGCAGAGGTGGTATTCAGCCGGTTTGGGCAAATTAGTTAGTTATCACCTTTAAAGCGCTCCATGGCTTAGGACCTGGGTACCTACGAGACCGTCTTTTGCCACCAATAGCCTCCCACCGACCAGTTCGTTCTCACAGGGAGGGACTACTCAGGGTACCGTCAGTCAAATTATGCCGACTGGCGACTCCCAGGGGGAGGGCCTACTCTGTGGGGGCTCCAACCCTTTGGAATGAACTGTCCCCGGAGATGTGAAATATCCCTGATCTCCGTGCTTTCCGCCGTGCCCTCAAGACCCTGATGTTCCAACAGGCGGGGCTAAACATACGAACATGTCAATGATTTTTTAAATGTGATCTAATTCTGGGTTTTATTTAATTGACCAAACTAAGTAATAATTTTAATTAGCAATTTTATGATGTTTGTGTGTCTATATGTTTCTTGACTGTACACCGCCTTGAGTCCTACGGGAGAAAGGCGGTATAGAAATATAAATAAATAAATAAATAAATAAATAGGTCACGGAAATAGCTGGTGGGCCCGTCCACCTACCCCAGCTCTATGCTGTCCTATTAAGGCACATTTTTGAGCTGGGTTAGGATTAGGGTTAGTCAGATCAGGAGATGCAGGTGATGCTCTGCTCTGTTTGGGAGCTACCGCACATTCCTCTCCAAGGTGTAAGCAGGGTTGCTAAATCTGCCGGTGAATTATGCCAAACCAGCCAGCTGGATACAGGGAGTCCTTGACTTACGACCACAACGGAGCCCGAAATCTCCATTGCTAAGCGAGACAGTCATTAAGTGAGTTGTGCCCCATTTTATGGCTTTTCTCGCCATGTTTGTTAAGTGAATCGCTGCAGCTGTTAAGTTAGCAACCCGGTTGTTAAGTGAGTCTCGCCTCCCCGTTGACTTTGCTGGTCAGGACATCATCAAAGGTTATTATAGACCCTCAGGACACTGTAACCGTCACAAATACGAGTCAGCTGCCAATAGCAACAGCAATAGGCCTTAGACTTATATACTGCTTCACGGTGCTTCACAGCCCTCCCTAAGCAGTTTACAGTATCAGCATCTTTTCCTCAACAATCTGGGTCCTCATTTAACCGACCTTGGAAAAATGGAAAGCTGAGTCAAGCTTGAGCTGGTCAGAATTGAACTGCCAGCAATTCGGTAGTCAGTAGAAGTAGCCTGCAGTACTGCATTCTAACCACTGCGCCACCATGTCCAAATTTTGACCACAGGGGATGCTGCAATGGTCGTGTGAAAAATAGACATTAACTCCCTTTTTTCAGTGCCGTTGTAACTTTGAACCGTCACTAAATGCATTCTTGTTAAGTAGAGGACTACCTGTACGCCAAACCTACATCCCACCCACCACCCTTATTGCTCTTCCAGGAGATCTTTGCCCAACCATCTTACACTGGTTGTAATAGAATGTAAAGTTATAATGTTAAGGAGCAGTTTATATAGTGACGGAGTTTATGGAATAAATCGAATTGCAGATAATCATTTGTTTAGTGACCGTTCAAAGTTACAACGGCACTGAAAAAAGCGACCAGAGGACCGGTAGTTACCCTGATTGCAGCAACCCTAGGCTCACGTGATCCATGGCAACTGGCTTGTAGTTATGACGGTTGCACTGTTCTAGGGTCAAAGGATCGGCGATTGCGGACTTCCGACAAGCAAAGTCAACGGGGAAAGCCAGGCTCGCTTAATGCCCGTAAGATTCATTTAACAACTGCAGCGATTTGCTTAAGAAGCCTTGCATAAAGGTGGTACGATTGGACACGGCTCCCGTCATAAGCGCCTCGCTTAGCGACAGAAGCTCAGGTCCCAGTTGCGGTCGTAAGTCGAGGTCTATCTGGAGTCAACGGGTTGTCTCGTGAGACAATAGGGTTGTTTGTAATGAAGACAGGGATTATCTAAAAAATAAGATTTTCTATTTTCTAGCTCTTATCTTGCAGCACAGGTGAGATAATATTCATAATTCAACACATCTGCCTAATCTATGCTTCATTGAATCTTACTGTAGAGAAGACTATGGCTCCTTTATGACCTGTGGACTTCAACTCCCAGAATTCCTGAGCCAACCAGGAGTTGACTGGCTGGCAGTTAAGAGTCCACAGGTTGTAAAAGAGGCCATCGTTTCCCATCCCTGTCATAGATCATCATCTTCTTTTAATGACCCCATAATCCCTTGCCCGGTGGAGTCTGGGCAGCTGAATGCAGCTGAGTGTTTACTGGCCGGATGCCCTTCCTGTTGCCAATGCAGAGTTATGTTTGGCAGATATGTTCTGTTTGCCCAGAGAGGGAAATATCTGCCTCTACCTAGGATTGAACTCACAGCCTCCCGATTGTGAGGCGCGAGCTCCACCTCTAGGCCACCGCACCACTCATCCCTATCATAGATGGACCGGGGATTAATATATTATAATAGCCTCCCGTATCCTTTTTGTGATCCAAGAAAATTCACTGCTGCAATTATATGCTTTGGTCTCCTGTCCATCTAAAACAGAGGTCTTCAAACTTGGCAGCTTTAAGACTTGTGGACTTCAACTCCCAGAATTCCCCAGTCAGCATAGCTGACTGGGGAATTCTGGGAGTTGAAGTCCACAAGTCTTAAAGCTGCCAAGTTTGAAGACCTCTGATCTAAAACCACCTGGGCATCCCAGACACACCCACCTGACAGCTTGGTGATCTGCTCGTGTTGATCCTGGAGGGTCCCACTGATGCTGGCGCTAAACTCGGTGATCACGGCCATGTTGGCGGCCAGACAATCCATCTCGTCTTCCATCTTCTTGAAGTCGTTCTTCATCTTGCGGATTGTGTCTATGGGGAGGAGGAGGAGGGGCGGGGAAGGAAAGGCGTTAACAGAATGACAGAGTGGGAAGGGACCTTGGAGGTCTTCTAGTCCAGCCCCCTCCTCAAGCAGGAGACCCTGTCCCCAGCATATAAGGAGAATCAATACAAAATGTTTTACAGATGGCACATGCCGCCTGAAAAATTGGCAAAAAATGTTTAAAGATAAATCAGCTAAATGTTGGAAATGCCATCAGACACCAGGATTGTATTATCATATGTGGTGGACGTGTCCAGAAGCGAGAAGTTATTGGATTAAAATTAAAACATGGTTAGATGAAATGATACAACAACATATGGACTTAAAACCTGAACTGTTCCTACTGGGTATCTTACCAGAGAAATTTAGTAAAGAAAATGCATATCTGATTATACATGTTATAACTGCAAGGATAGTATTTGCGCAAAGACGGAAAACAGAGAAAATCCCTATCAAGGGAGAAGTAATTAAGAAAATATTGGGATTGTGCAGAAATGAATAGATTGACAATTAAAGAGAGGAATCGGAATATTTTAAGGTATGGGGACAATTTTATCATTGGTTAGAGAAGAGATATACATAGGGTAATGTGGTCATGAAATGAGTGAAGAAGAAAGGAGAGAAAGAAGATAGATAAATGTATTAATAGAAAAGCAAGAAATGTGGGAGAAATGTTACAATAAATGAAACGATAATATTAAGATATGATAAATAGTGGTGGAGTAGGAAGAAGACACAAAAGATGTAGTCAGATGATATACTGATTATGTATTGTATGTTTGTTCCCAGAGCATCCTAGTGCATAGTCATCAATAACAGGTGTGTAATAGTGGTTTTATCTACAAAAGAATATATACTATACATACACATACTACAGGCAGAGGTCAAACAATCAGCAATTACAGCAGGGAAAAAATACATGGTGAGAGAGACGCCCTAAAAGGGCCTCTTCTTATTATACAGGCTCTTAAAGGGATAACAGCCAAAAACCTTGCTGATTCATTTCCATCATTGCATCAAGCTGGTCAGCTCTTAAATCACTACCCTGACAAGGGTATCCCCTTCCTCAAATTACCTGTGGCAGAAATGAACTTGTTGTAATTCTCATAGACCAAGGTCTGCATATCACTATCCAGCGCCCGGATCTGCTTCACCATGTCTGTCTCACAGTCCATCAGCTGAGCCAAGGGGCATTCCTTCCGCAGCTGGTAGAAGGGAAAAGAAGATGTTTGCTGGTGGCAGCAGAAAATAACTTTGCTTGGTTCTTTGGTCTTCACTGCAAGATCATGAGGTTGGCAGAGAAAAGCCCGGAGGCTGAATCCCAATCAATATATACAGAGAGGGAGGGGCTCATTGGGGAAGACTAAGACTCTGATGTGTGGGTTTTTTGTTTTTGCTTTCTGCAATAGAACTTAGATTTATATACCGCTTCACAGTGCTTTACAGCCCTCTTTAAGCGGTTTAGAGTCAGCCTCTTGCCCCCGACAATCTGGGTCCTCATTTTACCGACCTTGGAAGGACGGAAGGCTGAGTCAACCTTGAGCCGGACAGGGTTGAACTGCTGGCAGTTGGCTTGCAACCCTGCATTTTAACCACTGCGCCACCACGGCTCTGGTTTTATAGCTCCCCCCACCCCCCATTAACTCCAAACTCCAGACTTTAAAACATAGAATAATAGGAGGAGGTCTTCTAGTCCAGTCCCCTGCTCAAGACTTATACCATTCTGGACAAATGGTTATCCAACCTCTTCTTAAAAACTCCCAGTGTTGGAGCATTTACAACTTCTGGAGGCAAGTTGTTCCACTGCTTAATTGTTCTAACTGTCAGGAAATTTCTCCTTAGTTCTAGGTTGCTTCTCTCTTTGATTAGTTTCCACCCATTGCTTCTTGTACTACCCTCAGGTACTTTGGAGAATAGTTTGACTCCCTCTTCTTTGGGGCAGCCCCTCAAATATAAGAAGACTTCTATCATGCCCTCCCCTCCTTCTTTTCATTAAACTAGACCTACCCAGTTCCTGCAACTTTTCTTCATATGTTTTAGCCTCTAGTCCCCTAATCATCTTTGTTGCTCTTCTCTGCACCCTTTCAGTGTATTCCCCCATAGAAATACAGATAGCCCACGACTTAGAAAAGCACAAAATAATAGAATAACAGAGTTGGAAGGGACCTTGGAGGTCCTTTAGTCCAACCACCCCCCCCCCCCCGCTCTAGCAGACGACCTTCTACCATTCTGGGTAAATGGTTGCCCAACATCCTCTTAAAATCCTGCAGTGATGAGAGCACCCACAACTTCTGGTGGCAAGCTGTTCTTCTGGTTGATTGTTCTCCCTGTCAGGAAGTTTCTCCTTAATTCCAGGTTGCTTCTTCTCCTGGATTAATTTCCATCCGTTGTTTCTCGTCCTGCCTTCAGGTGCTTTGGAGAAGGGGTTAAACCCCGCCCCCTTCAACTTCCAACTAAATTAAGGTGTCAATCTAAGGATTTCCTCTCTACTTGGCTAGGTGGCTAAGACAAGCTGAGCTTGTCGATCAGAAAGGTTGGCAGAAGGGCGGCGGTTCGAATCCCTAGTGCAGGTCTCCTGCGTGAGCAAGGGGGGGGGGGTTGGACTGGATGACCCCCAAGAGTCCCTTCCAACTGTGCTACTGTTACCTGGCACCAGGGCCCAATAAGGACGGATGGAGGGGTAGCTTCCCTACCACCCTCCAGCCTCCAAAGGACCTAAGATTAGAGAATTTCAAGAAGAAACTGGACATGGAATGAGGGCTCCTGCCTTTGGGTTGGACTAGATGACCTCCAAGAGTCTCTTCCACCTCCGCTATTCTATTCTATTCTATTCTATTCTATTCTATTCTATTCTATTCTATTCTATTCTATTCTTTCAATTCTAATTCTAATTGAATTCTAATTAATTCTAATTCTATTCCAATTCCACTCCCACTCCACTCTATTCATGCTCCAGCCTCCAAAGGACCTAAGATTGGAGAATTTCAAGAAGAAACTGGACATGGAATGAGGACTCCTGCTAGATGACCTCCAAGAGTCTCTTCCACCTCCGTTATTCTATTCCATTCTATTATTTCAATTCTAATTCTAATTCTAATGTTATTCTATTTCAATTCTAATTCTAATTCTACTCTACTCTACTCACCCTCCAGCCTCCAAAGGACCTAAGATTGGAGAATTTCAAGAAGAAACTGGACATGGAATGAGGACTCCTGCTAGATGACCTCCAAGAGTCTCTTCCACCTCTGTTATTCTATAACATTCTATTATTTTAATTCTATTTCTAATTCTAATGCTATTCTATTTCAATTCTAATTCTAATTCTACTCTACTCTAATCACCCTCCAGCCTCCAAAGAACCTAAGATTGGAGAATTTCAAGAAGAAACTGGACATGGAATGAGAACTCCTGCTAGATGACCTCCAAGAGTCTCTTCCACCTCCTCTATTCTATTCTATTCTATTCTATTCTATTCTATTCTATTCTACTTCAATTCTAATTCTACTTCAATTCTAATTAATTCTAATTCTAATTCTATTCCAATTCCACTCCCACTCCACTCTATTCACCCTCCAGCCTCCAAAGGACCTAAGATTGGAGAATTTCAAGAAGAAACTGGACATGGAATGAGGACTCCTGCCTTTGGGTTGGACTAGATGACCTCCAAGAGTCTCTTCCACCTCCGCTATTCTATTCTATTCTTTCAATTCTAATTCTAATTGAATTCTAATTAATTCTAATTCTAATTCTATTCCAATTCCACTCCCACTCCACTCTATTCATCCTCCAGCCGCCAAAGGACCAAAGATTGGAGAATTTCAAGAAGAAACTGGACATGGAATGAGGACTCCTGCCTTTGGGTTGGACTAGATGACTTCCAAGAGTCTCTTCCACCTCCGCTATTCTATTCTATTCTTTCAATTCTAATTCTAATTGAATTCTAATTAATTCTAATTCTAATTCTATTCCAATTCCACTCCCACTCCACTCTATTCATCCTCCAGCCGCCAAAGGACCAAAGATTGGAGAATTTCAAGAAGAAACTGGACATGGAATGAGAACTCCTGCTAGATGACCTCCAAGAGTCTCTTCCACCTCCTCTATTCTATTCTATTCTATTCTATTCTATTCTATTCTACTTCAATTCTAATTCTACTTCAATTCTAATTAATTCTAATTCTAATTCTATTCCAATTCCACTCCCACTCCACTCTATTCATCCTCCAGCCGCCAAAGGACCAAAGATTGGAGAATTTCAAGAAGAAACTGGACATGGAATGAGGACTCCTGTTTTTGGGTTGGACTAGATGACCTCCAGGGGTCCCTTAGAGGAGTCTATGGCCCAAAAGGGACAACGGGGGGGGGAAGGGAGGATTGTAGTCCCCGCTCCCCCGGAGGATGGAGGGAAGGGCGAAATGCGGGCCTTCTGCACATGCCCAGAAGCCCCTTCGGCAGAGGGGCGTGTCCCAAGCCAGCCCCGCCCCTCCCCTCCCCCGCACCTTGGTGAGGTAGGTTTCCGGGTCGAAGTGGGGCCCGTTGATGTCAATGGGGCCGCCGAGGTCGCCCCTGGCCGAGTCGGCCAAAGCCTCGCCCGCCGGGTCCGGCAGCCCGTAGTAGAGCTTCAGCATCCCGTGAGGACGCCGCTTCCCGCCCGGAGGCTCCGCGTCGCCTTCGGGTTGAGGAGCCGCCGCCATGAGAAGAAAGAAAAAAAAAACACAACTCTTAGCCACGCCCCCCGAGGAGCACTTCCGTCGCGGGCGCCGGCGCAGCCACAAGGAAGTCCGGCCTGCGTTTCCATGGAGACGCGCCCGCTCTCTCTCTCTCTCTCTCTGTCTCTCTCTCTCTCTCGCACTTCCGGAAAGGTTCCGCGCGATCGAGTTTGACACACAAACACTCCCCCTTCCCCGTCACGTGGCCTAGACCGTAAACAGAGCTGCTCCGTCCGGGCGTCTCGCTTGTCAACGAGCCCGTGGCGGACTTTAGAGCCGCTTGAAGCGAATCACTTGGTGAGGGGGGGGGGGGGAAGAGGAGGAGGGAGAGCCCGTAACCATGGAAACCTTTTTCCATCTTTCGTTCTTCTTTTAAGGGCCTGGCCTGGCAATGTTTGGACGGCCGTTTTATGTTTTTTTTATGTTTTATTTATATACACAACCCCTAGTCTTGTCTGTGAGGGAGAAGAGCGGGTTTTAAGTCTGTGTGCAAATATCTATCCTCTATCTACACACACACACAAGTCACTTGTGTGAATTGTTTGTACAAATATATACACACCTACATAGATGTATGTGTGTGTATGTATGTATATGTATGTGTATCTATGTGTGTGTGTGTGTGTGTGTGTGTGTGTGTGTATATATATATATATATATATATATTTCTCCCGCGTAAAATTGGAGGTTTCTTGGCAACGTTTCGACAAAGTCTCATTCGTCATCTTCAGGCCGGGGTCTTCGGCTTCGTGCTTCTAGGAGCAATGTGTGTGATCGCAGCTGTTTCTTCCTTTTAGGAAGAAAGGAAAAAACAGGAAGAAACAGCTGCGATCACACACATTGCTCCTAGAAGCACGAAGCCGAAGACCCCGGCCTGAAGATGACGAATGAGACTTCGTCGAAACGTTGCCAAGAAACCTCCAATTTTACGTGGGAGAAAACCCGAATAACCAAAGACCTACAAACCAAATACAAATACAAACCCGAATAACCAAAGACCTACATACAAACACCCGCGAAAACCTCAGAAAACATATATATTACACACACATACATATATATACATACACATATATAATGTTTAGTCAGGTCCTTGACGCTTGCCTACTTTTTATACACACACACGTGTGTGTTTATGAATATATGCACACACCATATGTATTATATCTGCATAGACGCACTATATAATTTTATATACGTATGTGTACCTTAAGTTTTCGCGGGTGCGTATATGCAAAAAATTAAAATCTTGGGTGTTTTCCTGTGACATATTAAATAAATTAGTTAAAATGTTTAAAATTCTGGTTAAAATCCTAGCTTAAAATCTGCTAAAAATCCGTACAGAACACTCTGCAAGGTCCTTTAAAACCTTAACTAAAATGAAAAACTAAACGTAGAATGTTTTAGTTGTGGGGGCAACCATACACGAGCAACTTGTAAATTCAAAGAGGCCGTCTGTAGACGCTGCGGGCGCCGAGGACACATCGCAAGAGTGTGCCGTTCTGCGCAGCCGCAGTCTAAGTACTATAAGTCCGCCACTGAGGGAAACACAACGGCGGCCCGGGGCGCCAACTACACATGCGCGGCCACGGAGGGGATTCTCAGCTATCAATCGAGTGACGCCGCCCACAGACGCGGGAACTCAGAAAATCATATTAACCATCTACATTGAAGGCCGCCCGTGTCAGATGGAAGTGGACACGGGCTCAGCCACTTCTATAGTTTCATGGAGCACCATTAAACGGCTCGCACCAAAGCTGTCAAAGAGGCAATTAGAACCTTGCTCCCTCCTTCTAAAAGATTATCAGGGCGCTCTGATACCGGTGCTTGGAACAGGGACATTTAATGTGAACTTCAGAGATTTCAAGGGTCGGCTATCTCTTGTAATCGTAGATGGACCCCTCCCGAGTTTACTTGGCCTGAATTGGTTTGCAGCTCTGGGACTTACTATTCATGGCATCCATTCCATCCACTCCTCGGAACTGGATGCTTTAATTAAGGAATTTCCCTCCGTTTTCACTGACAAGTTGGGAAAATACACTGGAACACCAGTTTCTTTCAGCCTTAACCCTGCTATTCCACCTAGGCGCCTCAAGCCGCGCAGGGTTCCTTTTGCCTTACGACCCCGAGTCGACGCTGAGTTAGATAAGCTCATCCAACAAGGTATCTTAGAACCAGTGGATCACGCACGTTGGGAGACCCCCACAGTTATTGCGATCAAAGCAAACGGAGCGATTCGCATCTGCGCCGACTATCGTGCAACCATAAATCACGCCCTCCAGGACCATGCTTACCCCGTTCCAGTTGTTCAACACTTACTACATTCTTTAGGACGGGGTTCAGTCTTTGCCAAACTTGATCTCTCCCAAGCATACCAACAATTGCCTGTGGATGACCTGACGGCCGAAGCACAGACAATTGTTACTCATCGTGGGGCTTTCCGTTGCCACCGTTTACAGTTTGGAGTCTCTGTGGCCCCGGGAATCTTTCAAAGTCTAATGGAACGTTTACTCCATGGCATCCCCGGGGTCGCTCCGTATTTTGATGACGTCCTAATTTCGGCCAACTCGATTCCACAATTGATGTCACGATTATGCCGCGTCCTCACTACATTTCGCAATGCCGGCCTCACGGTCAAGAAAGACAAATGCCTGGTGGCTGTTCCTGAGGTGGAATTCCTAGGTTTCCTGATCAACGACCAAGGCATACACCCAACCCCCACGAAGACGAAGGCAATTTTGGATGCGCCGCCCCCAACCTCCAAGTCTGAGCTGCAAGCTTTTCTTGGGCTGCTGAATTTCTACGCCGTCTTTTTACCACACAAGGCGTCGGTCGCGGAGCCTCTCCATCGACTCCTTGACCGAGGGTCCACCTGGTCCTGGGATGCGAAAGCAGCATCCGCTTTCGCCGCTGTCAAACGTTTGCTCGTGTCCAACTCTGTTCTTATGCAATATTCCGAGGCTCTACCGTTGGTTCTGGCGTGTGACGCCTCGCCTTATGGGGTGGGTGCTGTACTTAGTCACGTTCTTCCTAATGGCAGGGAGGCCCCTGTGGCTTTCTTTTCCCGCACGCTTGCCCCTGCTGAGAGGAATTACTCTCAGTTGGACAAGGAAGCTTTGGCTTTAGTAGCTGGTGTTAAAAGGTTTCATGACTATCTGTATGGTCGACATTTTACTTTAGTAACGGACCATAAGCCACTATTAGGTATCTTATCTGGGAACCGTCCATCGCCTCACATTTTGTCACCCCGGCTTACTCGTTGGTCTGTCTTCCTTTCTGCATATAATTATTCCCTGACCTACGTCCCTGGCAAGCATCTAGCCCATGCTGATGCTTTAAGCCGTTGCCCCTTGGAAACGTTTCTATGCGACCCTGCTCCTGTCTCTGAGGTCCTCCTTATTGACGAATTCCCTCTACCTGTTACCGCGGCTGATGTTGTTCGGGTCTCCTGTCGTGACCCCGAGATTGCTACAGTCCTGGGATGGGTCCTCCGTGGGTGGCCCCCGGGGGAAGTAGACCCCAAGTGGAAGCCATATGCTCTCCGCAAGTCTGAATTAGCGGTACAAGGGGGTTGTCTCCTGTGGGGCCATCGAGTAGTAGTTCCCGCCCCTCTACGAAAATCCATCCTTACCACGTTGCATGCTGGCCACCCGGGTATTGTGCGGATGAAGGCCTTGGCGCGTGCATATCTCTGGTGGCCTAAATTGGACGACTCCATAAACTCCTGGGTATCTACCTGCTCTCAGTGCCAAGAGTCACGGCCAATGCCACCTAAAGGACCACCCAGGGTGTGGGAAGAACCCCGAGGGCCGTGGTCCCGTGTGCATATCGATTTTGCGGGGCCCCTCCAGGGTCAGATGTTGTTGATCCTTGTAGACGCTTTCTCTAAATGGGTCGAAGTAGTTCCTATGCCGTCAACCTCCACTGAGACTTTAATACGGGTTTTACGCTCCCTATTTGCCACTCATGGCCTCCCTGATGAGCTGGTGTCGGACAATGGCCCCCAGCTAACACCATCTGCTTTTGAAATATTTTTAGCAGGGTTAGGAATCCGGCACTGCCTTATTTCGCCGTATCACCCGTCCAGTAATGGTTTGGCTGAACGGGCTGTGCGGTCCACTAAGGAGGCGTTGGGACGCATGGGCACTAAGAGTTGGGCCACTCGGATTTCTGAATATTTACTTATCCAGCATTCCACCCCCTGCCCCCTTACCAACCGGAGTCCGGCGGAACTCCTTATGGGCCGCCGGCTACAAACTGTGCTCGATAGGCTACACCCTAGTTACACCCCTAGCAAACCGCTAGACTCCGTTAGTACCCACTGGGGGTTTCGTCCAGGGGACTTGGTTTATGCCCGAAACTACGCTGGCCATCCCCTCTGGTTACCAGGCTCCATATTAGCTGAGACGGGCCCGTGCTCGTACAAGCTAGTTTTGGGAGACGGAAGGGTCTGGAGAAGACACCAAGACCAAATACGTAGCAGAAGGGCTCCAGGTGACACTCGAGGGGGGAAGAGGTTGTCACAAACCCAGAAGGCCTAATTAATGAGGCTATGGAACAACGGAGCCCAAACCAGACACATGTGCATACTCAAGATAGGGCTACAGTACCGATGAACGACACTGATGACATAATGATTCCTGGGGCCGAATCAGCGGGTTTAGATGCGCAAACCACCATAAGGGAGGAGCAAATAGGGCCCATACCTTTCACCGTGGCCGACAGTCCAACCCGGCGACCTGGGAATGTAGGTGGTGCAGACGAACGGTCAGATTCGGAAGGGCCCCGACGCTCTGGCCGTCTACGCCGGCGGCCAAAACACCTGCAAGACTACGCATGCGCCTTCCTGGGGTGAAGGGGTGTTATGTACTGAGCAAGTTCCCCGCTCAAGACCCCTGTTGGAATGTTTGGTTTGGTTAAAGCTTCCTGATTGGTTGGTTGAACTGACAGCCGGTATAAAAGAGCTGTCAGCGATCGTTCTCTGTTCTGTCTGTTCTGCTCGCAAGAAACGTAGTTAAGCCTCTGTTAAGAATTGAATAAAGTGTTACCTCAGAAGTTACCCTCGCGTTTCCAGAGTCGTACATGTTTTCCTGACGGATATTTATTACCTACCAGTACCTTAAAAGGTTTTCTTTATAGTAACGTTTCAACAGGCTCACAACCCTGTCATCTTCAGGCTCTTATCTAGTTTAGAAAGTGTGGGTGTGTTGCGAGGTCGGAGCTGTCCCTTTTCTATGTTTGCTGCTGCTGACGTATGCTGGTTAGCCTGTAACTTTATGTTGTGATTGGAGGACAGCAGTTTTTCTTCCCCTGCCATGCCCACCAAGCCATGGCCACAGAACTGATAGTAAAATTTGAATTTCACCACTGAAGTTGCCTCTCTATTGAAGGCGCTTGTCCCTCAATCACTGCAGAAGTAACATTTGGACCATGATTTCCTACACACTTTGTCAATGTTACTTATCCACAGGGCTTGGATGTCTTACCTTGGCCATCTGTACCTGCTGTCAGGGTTCCAAGTAATAGACCCATAGCAAGCAAAACTCCGAGGCAGGTAAATTCCTCAAAGAATAGCTTTATTGGACATATCAAATTGGCGCAGATCTGGTGAAAACCGACTCTGAAGGTTCCCGCAGTTTTCACCTAATTAAGTGTGAAAGTTTGTCACTTTCTCAAAACAATCAGTCACATGGTCCAATCACGGTGCTGTTTGATTGCCCGGTGACATCACTCCGCCTTCTTCTGACCAGGTGTGAGAATGACCTTGGTTCCCAAGAGAAAGTATTTTGTTTTGACTACAAAATCCCAGCTATCAAAAATCCCACCTCCCTGTTCCTCTGGCAACACTGAAGCTTCCAAGATGGCTTCGGTCAGGTCAGTTTCAGGGTTGACACCTGCTCTCGGGCGATGCCCGATACCCACCTGCTTTGGGGGAAAAGACTGCCAATCGTCCGGCTTCTAGAACCTCTGCATCCTTATGACTTCATCAGGCCAGGATCTCTTGTGAGACCCACCTCCTCCAGGAAGGGCCTCCTTCCTCGCAGCTCCCCTAAGACTAAGGAGAACCTGGCTGGCCAAGATGCCACAAATGGGCTCATGGAAAGACCCTTTCCTAACCGTCACTTTTCCAAGCAAAGTCATCTTCATCATTGGCTCATGGGTTCTGTTCGTCATCAACATTGGAGTGATCATTGGGGATCTCTACCACTTCCTGGTCTCTCAAAGAGGAGATCTCATGAGCTTCCGGTTCACCGTATCGCTGCTGGTAAAGAACCTTCCTTCGCCTCTTCTGCAATTCAGTCATCCCACGGGGGTGGGGAGTGGGGGATAGATGACCTCTAGCTGGGGTGCCAGAAAAAACAGGTCAGGGAAAATAGATCCACTGCAGCCTTTACAGATTAACAGAATCGGAAGGGACCTTGGAGGTCATCTAGCCAATCCCTTGCCCAAGCAGGAGACCCTACACTCGTGATGGCGAACTTTTGACACGCGTGCCAGAGGTGGCATGCAGAGCCCTCTCCGCTGGCACGCACGCGCGTCATCGCCCCAGGTCAAATCTCCATGGTGTTTCTTTTCTGAGCTTCTGTTTCCTTGCAAATGACGAAATAGAAGCTTAGGAAAGAAAAACATCTTATCTCTTGCCCTCCAATCAATCAATCAATCAATCAATCAATCGACAGGCAGAAAATGTATCTGCACCTCATTCTGCTCTTTTTGGGTGGCAATTTTGTTTTGAGAGTTGGGCTGTAAGGCTGCAACGAGGAAGGTCTAGGCAAGGTGTTCAGTTAAAATTTGGGGATAAAGGCACAGGTGGTGTTCAGAACATGTGGTGGGCACTTTCACAAAATGGCCAGCTTTCCCCAGAAGGCCAACTCCTTTCCCACGATGCCCTTTGTCATTCCTGAAGGCCCTTGTGGCAGGTGTGTGTATGTGTGTGTGTGAGCGAGAGAGACAGAGAAAGACTAAGAATGAAGAAACTCCAAACTTGGCCACTTTAAGACTTGTGGACTTCAACTCCCAGAATTCCTCAGCTGGCACATGCCAGCTGAGGAATTCTGGGAGTTGAAGTCCACAAGTCTTGCCAAGGTTGGAGACCCCTGCTGTGAAGTGACAGGATGTGAGAGGCTACGGTTTCTGAGGGTAGCATGTCATCTTCCTATTTTCTTTTTAAAAAATAAATAAATAATATTTTTTAAAACATTGGAGAAGGGAGGAGAAAAGCTCTGCTCTTTGCAATGGGAGATCATTCATATTTTCCCCGCTCTTCTTTGGCTTTCTGACAGTTCTCTCACGTCACCAGCTTCTATTTGGCCCTCCTAGCCAGCATCTACACCTTGCAAGCGGATGATGGCTTCTTGACGTGCCTGGCCCTGACCTCCTTAGGTAAGATGATGATCAGGAGGAGGAGGAGGAGAAACAGTGAGTTCCCCAGGGTAACAAGCCAGGTTCTTTTAGCTATGGTTTAAGTTTCCCATCCTTTCACCATCTAGACTGGCGTTTCCTAATCTTGGCAAATTTAGAAGTCTGGCCTTCAACTCCCAGAATTCCCCAGCCAGCATACTTTAAAAGGGGTAGGCTTCAACTCCCAGAATTCTCCAGCCAGCATGCTTTAAGGTGGGTGGACTTCAACTCCCAGAATCCCCCAGCTAGCATGCTTTTAAGATGGATGGACCTCAACTCCCAGAATCCCCCAGCCAGCATGCTTTAAGATGGGTGGACTTCAGCTCCCAGAATCCCCCAGCCAGCATACTTTAAGATGGGTGGACTTCAGCTCCCAGAATTCCCTAGGCAGCATACTTTAAGATGGGTGGACCTCAACTCCCAGAATTCCCCAGCCAGCATACTTTAAGATGGGTGGACTTCAGCTCCCAGAATTCCCCAGGCAGCATACTTTAAGATGGGTGGACCTCAACTCCCAGAATTCCCCAGCCAGCATGCTTTAATATGGGTGGACTTCAGCTCCCAGAATCCCCCAGCCAGCAGGTTTTACACGTGAGGACTTCAACTCCCGAATTCTAGCCTGCTTTAAATGTTGTGGTCTTCAACTTTCAAAGTTCTCCAGCCAGAATTAATGGTTGGGGAATTCTGGCAATTGAAGTCCACGCTTCTTAAAGTTGCCAAGGTTGTGAAACAATCATCTAGGCCCTACATTAATTTTTTTCCCCTGCCACAATCAATTTCCTAAATTCCAATTCTGAAAGCTGAAGTCCACAGGTCTAAATAGATCACAGTTGCCCAACTCTGATCTAGTGGTTAAGGCACCACGATAGAAAGCAGGAGACAGTGAGTTCTAGTCCTGCCTGAGGCACGAAAGCCGGTTAGTGAGTTTGGTCCAATCACCAGGGCATGTTGAGTTCTAGTCCCGCCTTAGGCATGAAACCTGGGTGGCTGATTGGATCAACCACCAGGGGATGTTGAGTTCTAGTCCTGCCTTATGCAGGAAAGCTGGTTGGGTTATTTCTGGCCAGTCCCTCTGTTTCAGCCCAATTCACTACACAGGATTGTTGTGAGGAATCATCATATCATTGCAAGTTCTAGTTCCACCTTAGGCATGAAAGCCAGCTGGATGACCTTGAGTCAATCACCAGCAGACAGCGAGTTCAAATCCCGCTTTAGCCATAAAAGCCAGCTGGGTGATATTTTGGGCCAATCACTAGGAGACGGTGACTTCTAGTTCTGTCTTAGGCACAAAAGCCAGCTGGGTGACTTTGGGCAGATCGATCTGTCAGCTCAGCCCAACCTCACAGGCAGCGGTGAAATGCTACCGGTTCGCACCGGTTCGGGTGAAACGGTAGTGATAAAAACTACCAGTTCGGGCGAATCGGTAGTAAAAAAAAACCCTACCTGTTCCTCTGAACTGGTATTTCCGATGATCAGCTGTTCCACGCGATTTCAAATCGCTAGAAAGCAGTGAATCTTAATTGCGCGGCACAGCTGTTTCCCCCCCTTCGCTGTTCTACTTACCTTCCTAAGCCTTTTTCCGTGCGAAGCGCGCGGTTGGCACGTGCGGGCAGCAAAACTGGTGGCAAACCGGAGAAGATTTCACCACTGCTTGCAGGGTTGTTGTTGTTGTGGAGAAAATAAGAGGCGGAAGGTACGTTGGATATGTTCGCTGCCTCGAGTTATTTGTCAAAATAATAAAAGTGGGGGATATAAATGAATGAATAACTCCTTTCCTTTTCACCCAGCCATGAATTTTGCCCTGTACTTGGCTCGATTCTGGATGGACTACCTCACCATCGAATATAGGGAAGAAAAATACGAATGATCAGAAGGAACTGGGGGAAGAGAAGAGCGAGGCCAAAAGTGACAGCTTGTTCACATTATCCCAGCCGGTAACCTCTGAAGGAGCTACGAAGGAGTAACCGCCAGCCTTTAGGATTAGCCAAGAGAGTTTAATAGAATATTAACAAATGTCTCTATTGCTTCAATGTGCCAGAGTTTTGCACTCTCACCGCCCTACATTCGGAGAACACGGAAGCAAGAAATAAACCGTTGCAGGTCATTTACCGGCGTTCCACCAGCCCAAAAACGCTTCCCAAACCTGGGCTCTCCTGCAAAGGACGATGGGCAGGATGGGCTCCTGCTTCACCTTTCTTGATCGGACATCTGGGGACGAGTGAGAAGCCTTTCCTCCACTGGGTGCCCCCCCCTTCCCTCCCAAAATGGATCGGGATTGGCGCTTTCGGGCCCATCAAATCTGCCAACGCTGGAGAAAGAGGAAAAGTGGTTCTGGAGAAGACAAAGTTGATGCCACCTTTCTGGAGAAACTAAGGTCTAAACAGAGCGGAGATGTTTTTTCAGAGGTGAACTTGGAAGGCAGAAGGTTGTCTGGAACAGAGAGGACAAGGACGAGTGGGGCATAAGATAATAATGGCCTTTGTTTTGGATGTGTAGCGCCTGGGCTATTAAGGGAACGCGATGTGTAAGCACCGAGGAGCCGTCGCCTTCTCGTCTCCACAGCGCTTCGACCGCCTGCCAATCAAACCCTGGACTTTTTTCAACCACTGGGTTGCAGAGAAAGGAAGCGAGGCAGCCTTTGGTCCTAACAGAATGGGGCCCCAAGCCTGAGCCACGAAGACGCACGCCATGGGGCTCCCCAAGACCACCGGCGTCCCGTATCTAGCCGGTAATTAGATGGAAAGCGGCGGAGAGAAGCTGGAAACTAGCCGTGTTAAGGGAAAGGAACCGAGGTGGGGTGCAAAACAGGTGTTGCTTCAGATTAGACAGAGCTCCCTCTTTTGTTGGGGGATGGAGCTGGGGTGTTCCTGCAACCAAGGACAGCTTGTGCAGAAGCATCAAAATGGATTTAGGATAGGACTTGACAGAGGAAATCCCCAAACTTGGCCATACTCTTTTATAAAAATTGCTACTGGTTGGGTGGCAACAGGCCATTCCCAATTCCCAGTCGATTCCTCTTGTCTCAAAACAACCTTCGAAGAAGAAAAACAAAGCAACTTCAGGGAAATCGTTTGACCTCAAGGAAAGGCCTCATCTCCTTTGCTGAGTTCGAGCGGAACCCAGGTTGTGAGAAGGGAGACACAGGGGTTTCTTCTGCCCACCCATCGACCGAGTCGCAGCGAGAGAAGAAAACTGGAAGGGGAGGCGTCGTTCTCTTTAAAAATTGCCAGTTCAATCCTGTCCCTCAACGGCTCACCAGCCCTTTCTGCATAAAGCTGGCAACAAAATTTTGTCGTTTGCAATTCCCATCGGGCTGCGGGGAGGAGGAGGAGGAGGAAGAGGAGGAAGAGAAAGAGATGGCCCGTCTTTTAACTGGCATACCTTCATCCAAGCTTTAAAGATGTCCCAACAACCTTGTCTGTCCAGGCTGGGAAGCTCATGGAGACAATACCCAGTAGTTGCAACCGCAAGGCCTCTCTCCCTCTGGGGTGCAATTCTGCCAAGGAACTGCCAAGAGGAAGAACCGAGAGTGGAGTATACGGGGCCCACGTGACGAAGGAGAGGCCGGCCCTTTAACTCAACTACTGTCCCACTCGGATGTGAGGGTTGAACTTGGGATCCAGGCTGGGGTCGTTGTCGGCCGAGGCCCGGCCGAGTTTCATCATGACGATGACGAGCGTCAGGAAGCCGATCCCGCCGATCAGAAGGAAGATGACGAATCTCTGCATTAACGACCGCGGCTGCTTTCGGGTGCCAAAGCGGTTCCTGACGGCAGAAGGAAAGAGAAGATTAAGCTGTCCCGTCCTTTGAGGTTCTGAATTGGATTTTTGCCTACTGGGGGTGCTTTCGAACCGTTAGCTGGCTTGCCGTGAGATCCCTCAAGCCGGATCCTGCGCCAAGGAAACCTTTTAAAAACGGGGAAAAGGAATGAGGAAGCTGCCGGGAGAGACTCCAGAATAATCAAGAGAGCAGAACCCAAAAAATATTCCAAAGTCCACCAGATCTGAAGCGTAATTACAACCTGTGTGGAATCCTAATGGTGCTTTTCCAACAGGCAACTGGAGTTTTTTCTCCCCCTTGAAAACGTTTCGCTTCTCATCCAAGAAGCTGCTTCGGTTCTGGATGAGAAGCGAAACTTTTTCAAGAAAACAAACAGGGGATGTCCAGTTCCTTTTGCAAAAGGTGTAACCATCATGAGCTGGAAGATTGAGCGTCTGCACAGACATTCAAAACCTGGCTTGGAAGCCAGGCGGAGTTTGGCACCGTGGCCGGTTTTTTTCAGGCCCGTGAACAGCTTGCGCCAAACCGAGAGGACCTCTCGAGGAAAGGAGCCCCTCTGCTTTGTTTTGTGACTTTTTCCTCCCGTTGCTCTTGGCCCCTTCTCCAATCTCTGCTTGTTGCTCTCTCTACCGCCAGCATCTCTCGGGGGAGAGCCGGTTTCCCAAACTGAACAAGCCGGGAAGTTCTTTCTCGAGGGACTCACTTGAGCAGCTGGGCAAGCCAGCTGAGTGTCGGCCTCCGGCGGTATTTGTCCTCGTCGAAGTCGATGGTGGTGCTCGAGTCCTGGCCGACGCCGGCTTCCCGGGTGTCGTAAATTTTCCGCGATGAGGAGGCTGCAGGCATAGAGAGAAGGGAAGAAATAGAAATAGTAACCCTTTCTTGCCCGCCCCCCTCTCGAAACTCGCGAGTTTCGCTGGAGAAATTCTGCAGATAATCGATTATACGAAACCCAGTACAGTGATATCATGTAAACACGACGTTATGAATCATGATGGAATAAGGAAAAAGGGGGAAAAAACAGGTCTGGGAAAGGAAACTGCATATTGGACAATCCTCCCCATTATGCAAACTGGCCCATATAATGCTTAAAATTATCTTCTTCCTTGCCCTTCTGTAGGTATATTGGCGAGCCAGCAACAGAACAGACGACGTATTTTATGCTTTATTCGCCTTGCTCTTTATTTTGGGAGCTTTTTTCCCCCTGCATCCCCAGAGAAATTACAAGTAGAAGTGGAAAAACTAATTCTAAATGAACTTGCATTAAGATTTTTTTTTTTTTCACTCAAGTCTAAAAGGAGTTCTTTGGGGTTTCAAGTGATAAAAATGAAGGATTTATGCAATACTTTTATCAAATAAATGCACCTAGATTTTAATCAAATGTCGGCAGGAAACGCCGACTTTCCTTGGGACCTCTGAAGGGGATACTATTACAAGCAAGGTCACAATGCCTCCCCCCGACAAATCGATTTATCTCCCTCCGTCATCCCACCCCCAAACGCAGCTGCCGACCTGCATTGATTGTGAGAACGTCTCTACCTCCGTCACTCATGCTGACGATCGTGTGTTGGTCCGCCACACCGCCATTCTTCAGGTTCTGCTGTTGCTGCTGCGGGGACTCGAAATTGCAACTTGCACTGTAGGCGAAGGCCGAAGCCGAATTCTGTGGGGCAGCTTCTTCTGAATTTAGGGCTGGCGAGGGAGAAGAAAAACAGCTTTGAGCTCCAATGAGATAGTGGGGGTTTTTGAGACGTTTAAGCATTTAGCGCTTGCCGTTAGAGGTGTTTTAAAAAGAGTTTTCTGGGAATTATTAGGACCGTCTGCAATTTTTGTAGGCTGCTGACTGCCACTGAGGAGGCAGCACTTAAATCAGTGTATGAATCAATAAAGTTAAGATATAACCCTAGCCTGATTGTGACTGAATTTAGGTACTGGGGTGTTTTTTTAAAATTAATTTTAATGGGTTGTTTGATTGTAGAGGATAAAATGAAGAACAGTAAAACAAACAAACAAAAGGAAACCCTAACAACAAGAATAAGAACAACAAAATATAGCGTACAAAAAAAGAGAGAGGGAAAAGTGATTACTTAGATTTAATATTTAACATGTAGGGTCTACCCGGCTAAGTGCTGAAAGAAAAGAAAAAGCAACACATTCTCCTCCCCTTTTTATTTATTTATTTATTTAGGTAGGTAGGTAATGATAGATAGCTACATACATAGAGGATAGCTAATGATAGAAAGATAGATGATAGATAGATGATAGGTGATATAGAGATAGATGATAGATAGATATAGATAATGATAGATGATAATGATAGATGATATAGAGATAGATGATAGATAGATATAGATAATGATAGATGATAATGATAGGTGATATAGAGATAGATGATAGATAGATATAGATAATGATAGATGATAATGATAGATGATAGATAGATGATATAGAGATATAGATAAATAAATGATAGATGATTATGATAGATGATATAGAGATATAGATAGATGATAGATGATAGATATAGAGATATAGATAGATAATGATGATAAATAATGATAGATGATATAGAGATAGATGATAGATAGATAATGATAGATGATTATGATAGATGATATAGAGATATAGATAATGATAGATAGATGATAGATGATAGATGATATAGAGATAGATGATATAGAGATATAGATAGATAATGATAGATAGATGATAGATAGATATAGAGATATAGATAGATAATGAAATATGATAGATCAGTGATGGCTAACCTTTTTGCTGTCGCATGCCAAAAGTGGGGGTTGCGTGGGGGGGGGTGCCCACACCCATAATTCAATGTGCCCCGCCCCCACCACACATGTGTGCACACCCCCCCACACTCCCCCCACTTTTGGCACATGATGGCACAGTGGGCCCGGTAGGCCTATTTTTTGCTCTCCCCAGGCTCCAGAGGCTTTCTTGGACCCTGGGGAGGGCGAAAATGGCCTCCCCCACACACACACCCCAGAGGCTCTCCAGAGGCCAGAAACAGCCGTTTTCCCGACTTCCGGTGGGCCCGGAAGGCCCAAAAATCAGGTGACAGTTTTTGCGCTGGAGCTGAACTAGGGCAATGTTCGCGTGTCCACAGATATGGCTCCGTGTGCCACAGGTTCACCATCATGGTGATAGATGATAAATAGATAAGCGATAGATAGTCTCAGTCTACGATGCTATCTCAAAATTAAATGAATTTCCAAACTGCCAATCTTTAAGGAAATCTTTCTTTAATTGAGCTCAGCCACCGGATCATGACTCCGCACGGAGAAGACTGACCTTTTGCCTCCCAATCCCTCCCTTTCCGATCCCCAAATCTCTGCTTCTCATTGGCTGTCTTCCAAGTCATTCTTCAGACTTCTTTTTCTTGTCATTTCCCAGGAATGTGCCCCCTCCCCTCATTTCCACGACAACCAGACTTCAAAGCGATTTAGCAGGCAAAAGTTTCAGAGTTTATCTCTCGCTCTCCTCTGCTCTCTCTCTATGCCAGCGTTGAAACGTTGACAGATGATAGATAGATAGATAGATAGATAGATAGATAGATAGATAGATAGATATGGTAGATAGATAGATATGGTAGATAGATAATGATAGCTAAATAGCTAGCTAGATGATAGATATGGACGGGTAGATGATACATGATACACATACACAGATATATACATACATATATAACACACGCACGCAGAAAAAGAAGAAAAAGCAGCCAACGGCTTCAGCTAAACATGACACTAATCTTCAAATCCTTCTGTTAACCATCCGTTATGATATTTAGCATCTGGAAAGTCCACAAACGGTTTCCAGCCTCTTATAAAGCGGCCTAGTCCATTATCTCCGATCAAAACAGTTCATTTAGGTCCTGGGGTTGATTCGCTCGTACAAATGGAGCTTCCCGCACACGCGTGAGCGTCTGCCGCTCACTCAAACAGAGCTGCGTGTGTCTGCCGCTTACATGGCCCGGTACCGGCCCAGAGCCCGGGGGGGGGTTGGTGGGGACCCCTGTTCTAGAATGACTGTTTTCACAACATGTTAAGCAGAATTAGTTGTAATCACACAGATTTGGGCCTTAAGGGGAAAGGGGGTGGGGGGGTTTAGCAGGCTTTGGGCAAGCCTTTGATTTCATTTGGGCTAGAAGACCTCCAAGGGGTTCTGACTTCGGCTTCCCTAAAAAGTAGGAAGCAGAGTCTTGGTCCCGGCAAAACCCCTTTTGTTGACATGACTGTGAATTCCTTTCATTCACAGTCAGCAAGGCCTGTCCAAACAGTCTTTCAGAGGAATACTTATCAACACAGACCTTATCTTGCTTGGAAAGCTGCCAGATAACTAGTTTCCATACGCAATACAAGGCCAAACTTGGCACAGAGACTCTGGGATTCACGGACAGATCTTCCCACTCTTGAAACGAACAAACGAACAAATGGTTTCCTGCAGAAGCCCCCTCCCCGCTGACTCCTCTTTTGTTTCCTAGAGGAGGGGCCAATCACCTCCAAGGTGTGGCTTTTACTCCCAAGTTGACCCTGCTTTCTGAGTTGTTCTTGTCTTCTGGCAGCACTGCGCACACTGGGAACGGGCTCCAGCTGTTCCTCTGCCTCACTGCTGTCTACCTCCCTCTCTGCCTCTGACACAGAGCTTTCCCCAGCCCCCAGGACTGGCCCATGTTCCTCCCCAACCTCCTCACTGTCCGACTCTGCTGCCAGCGGGCCACAACACAAGGTCCCTTCTAACTGTATTCTGATTAATTTATGATTCAATGTGCAATGCGAAGCATTTGGGGAATAATTCATTGACCAATTTAGTGCAATTTGGGGGGGAGGGGCTTTGGAGGCATTTCAAGTACAAAGATCCCCCTCCCCCACAAATAAGGGGATTTATTATTATTATTATTTTTTTGCTTATAAAGAAAGATGAATGAAAAACTCACCCCCACGAGTGGAATAATCTCCTCCCCCTATATTTTGAAATAAAGATGTTTCTAAGGCACAAAATTACGGATGGCCGATCTCCACGTAAATGAGATTCGTGGCTTGCACTGCTGAGGGAATTACACCAGGGATAGGTGGTAGGTTTTAGAGTGGTACGGTGGCGCTCTCGCCTCACAATCAGGAGGCTGTGAGCTCGATCCTAGGTAGAGGCAGATATTTCTCTCTCTCTCTCTAAGCACAATGAGAATATATCTGCTGAACAAAACTCTGCATTGGCAACAGGAAGGGCATCCGGCCAGTAAACACTCAGCTCCATTCAGTTGCCCAGACTCCATACCGCAAGGGATTATGGGATTGTTAAATGAGGATGATGATGATAGGTGGTAGGTTCTAACAGAAAACTCAAACCTCAATTGCCAAGGACATGATACCGTCGTCCCCATCTAGCACTTCACACTACCTTAGCAGTTTTTAAGATTTAAAAATTTAATTTAATTTAATTTAATTTAATTTAATTTAATTTAATAATTTAATTTAATTTAATTTAATTTTAATTTAATGTAATGTAATAATTTAATTTAATTTAATTTAATTTAATTTAATTATTTAATTTAATTTAATTTATCACATTTCTATGCCACCCTACTCCCAAGGGACTCTGGGCGGCTTATAACAAAAGTAATGCGACAATGAACATAGAAAATTATTAAAAACATTATGAAAACATTTTAAAAACATTAAAAAACCCCATGCACACCATCCATGGCCGGATCTCGCAAGATCGCAAGAGCGAGATCAATGGCCCCAGGCCTGCCGGAAAAGCCAGGTCTTCACCGCTTTCCGGAAGGCCAATAGGGTGGGGGTAGTCCGGATGTCAGGAGGTAAGTGGTTCCAGAGAGCCGGGGCAGCCACAGAGAAGGCCCTCCCCTGCGGGCCCGCATTGTTTAGCTGACGGGACCCGGAGGAGACCAACTCTGTGGGAGCTTACCGGTCGCTGGGAGCTATGCTGTAGAAGTTGTTAAGGTGGAGAAAAGGCTCACCTGAGCCCATAGACTCACCTGTGAAACTGGACCAGTCGCTGCAGTCTGAGGCGTTGTGAGTATCCACTTCTTGAGTCACTTCCATTTCATCAATCTGAGCAGGGGGGAAAAATAAAAATTAAATTAAAAATCCAGGTTAATAATCTGGTGGGATCCGGAAAGAAAGTCAAAACGACGGGTGATTTGATCGGACTCTTTTAAGAGCAGAGTTCTCCATCCTTTTCGGGTTGGGGGCCTGGAGGGGGTGGGGAAGAGAGGATGGTTTTTGCGGGAGGGACAGGCGGATGTGTGCCAGCGCCGGCAACATTTGCAGCGATGCTCAAACGAGCGGGGTGCCCGCAATGCAGCTCGTGCGCGAGCGGGGCTGTGCCTGCATTGCATACATGCATGTACACTGGCCAGCCACTCATGTGGCCCAGTGGCGATTAGGCCGCACCCCAGTATTGGGCTGCGGCCCACAGGTTGGGGACCAGTGGTGGGATTCAAATTTATTTATTTATTAATTAATTAATTAATTAATTAATTATCAGATTTCTATACCGCCCTTCTCCTTTTGGACTCAGGCCGGTGAACAGCTAAATATAAAACATTCATACACAAAAGTTAAAATATATTTAAAATAATTAAATAAGTTTGGCCCATAATTTAAAACATTTCAATTTAAAACCAATTTCAAATTTTAAAAACCCACCATAAAATCAGGACAGCCCGGCTAACTGAAAGAAATAGGTTTTAAGGGCCCGACGAAAAGTCCGGAGGTCTGGGATCACTCGTTTCTCTGGGGGGAGGTTGTTCCATAGGGTAGGTGCCGCCACAGAGAAGGCTCTCCTCCTGGGGGTCGCCAGCCGACATTGTCTGGCCGATGGCACCCTGAGGAGGCCCTCTCTGTGGGAGCGAACTGGCCGGTGGGAGGCAATTGGTGGCAGAAGACGGTCCCGTAAGTACCCCGGCCCTAAGCCATGGAGCGGTTTAAAGGTGATCACCAACACCTTGAAGCGCACCCGGAAGTCCACTGGAAGCCAATGCAGCTCGCGCAGGAGAGGAGTCACATGGGAGCGCCCAGTCGCTCCCATAATCCCCTGCACGGCCGCATTCTGCACCAGTTGGAGCCTCCGGGTGCTCCCCAAGGGAAGCCCCATATAGAGAGCGTTACAATAGTCCAGACGAGAAGTGATGAGTGCTTGTGTGACCGTGCATAGGGAGTCCCGATCCAGAAAGGGGCGCAACTGGCGTATCAGGCGAACCTGATAGAAGGCCCCCCTGGCCACAGCCGTCATATGCTCTTCTAAAACAGCTGTGCATCTTTAATTTAACAACCGGTTCTCTGTCCTAATGACCAGCTGGGTAGGCATGGCTCAGTGGTCATGTGACCGTGTGGGCGTGGCCAATTCAACATCACTCATGTCTATGGGCAAAGTGCCTTAGCTGTTACAATGTAATAAGGGTTAAGCAGAGAGGCAGTTTCTATAAGCAGGGCAATAAAGATTAGGCTAGAAACACCACCAGAATGTTTCCTTCCTGCCTTCCTTACAGGATTAGCCCTGTAAAGTGGAAAAAAAAAAACAAAATATGATTTCTTCTAACAACCGGTTCTCCCGAATAGGTGCGAACTGGCTGAATCCCACCACTGTTGGGGACCCCTGTCTTAGAGGCATCCTGGACATGTTTCTTTGTTTGTTTATAAAATTTGTTGGTCGCCCGTCCTTATCTTAAGGTAACACTAGGCGGCTTAAAGACGTAAAAATACATCGATGTTAAAACAAGAGAAATTAAAACCACGATGTAAAGTCCTAAAAGTTTACGTTGTTTTCAAGGCAGAAATCCAGATTTTTCCCATTAGCTCTTTCGATTTATTTTATGGTTTTTAACTTCTTCGTCTAGTTTCTAGTCCTGGGATTTTTCCTTGTGGAAAATTATTATTATTATTATTATTGGTTAATCTTTAGTGAGATTCACAGCCTTTGAGGCTGGTTAATAGCTCAGCAGCTCGAGCCCTAACCAAGGACCTAGGAACTGTTAAGGTATCGTCGGAGGATGTAAGCTGTTCCGAGTAAGGTGGTTTTTGTAAAGTCAAATTATATTATTATTATTATTATTATTATTATTATTATTATTATTTACTTATTAAACTTGAAACTCAGTCAACTGGACATTCAAAAATGCATCACAAATACCTTTGACTGGTGCTAATGGTTGATATGGGTTGCTGCCAGCGTCCTAGGTATTGACCAAGTACCTTACGATGTAATAATAATAATAATAATAATAATAATAATAATAATAATAATAATAATAATAATAAAATCTTAAGAAGGTACTTATTATTGTTGAAGGCCGAAGCACACAGTTTATTGATATTGCTGTACCAGGAGACGCCAGAATCCCTATGAACAACTGAATTATCTGCAAAAGGTCCTCTCTTTCAAAGTAGCATGATGCCTCAGCAGGATTAAAGCTGCCAAGTAATTATAGGGAGGTTGTCTGCAGAGATTATTTTTTTAAAACAAAAATAGCTTTTTTTCAAATATATATGGACAAAATCCAAGGCTGAAAACCGTGGTCTCAAATCCAAATCTCTGCCTTCAACAGAGATCCGTCCATCACCTGTCCTGAGGTTCTCAACTGCTGGGAAAAAATAGCTCCAAATCTGGATTCATTTCAAAGCAGATTAATTTGACCTGAATAGAATAGAATAATGGAGTTGGAAGGGACCTTGGAGGTCTTCTAGTCCAACCCCCTCCTTAGGCAGGAAACCCTACACCACTTCAGACAAATGGTTATCCAACATCTTCTTAAAAACTTCCAGTGTTGGAGCATTCACAACTTCTGGTGGCAGGCTGTTCCACTGATTAATTGTTCTAACTGTCAGGAAATTTCTCCTTAGTTCTAAGTTGCTTCTCTCTTCGATTAGTTTCCACCCGTCGCTTCTTGTCCTACCCTCAGGGGCTTTGGAGAATAGATGGACTCGCTCTTCTTTGGGGCAGCCCCTGAGAGATTGGTGATACCTGGTGCTGTGAAAAATTGCTCACGAAGCAGCTCAGCGATGGCAGGACTTAATTTCTTACCAGGGGAAGCCGGAGTCCGGCTCGAGCCCAGTTGACCATGGAGAGCTTCTCTCGAAGGGCAGACGCGACCGGACTGACCAAGTTGGTGGGAGGGAAGACGGGACCCTGGCAAGAGGGACACTGGTAGCCGGCGGGGGCCGTGTTCTGTGGCAGCTGGTTGGCCATCTCATTGAGGCAGGACCAGTGAAAGAGATCTGGAGGGAAAAGGAGCCATTAAAACAAAGTCCTGCCTTGGCTAACCATTTTGTTGCCGCGTGCCGAAAGCGCTTAATGCAATGCAAACTTAACACCCCCTGCGCCCCGCCCATGCACGTATGAACCCTACACGATCCCCCCCGCCCCCACGCATGTGTGCGCGATACCCTCCATGCCCCATTTTGGGCCTAGTAGGCCTCCCTGCAGCCTCCTAGGACTCAAAACAGCCTCCCACCGGCTGATACGCTCTCATAGAGAGGGGCACCTCCGGGTGCCGTCAGCTAAACAATGTCGACTGGCGGCCCCCAGGGGGAGGACCTTCTCTGTGGGGGCACCCACTATCTGGAACGAGCTCCCCCCGGAGATACGGAGGATCCCGGATCTGTGCACTTTCCGCCGTGCTCTTAAGACTCTCCTATTCCAGCAAGCAGGCCTGGCCTAATTTTCTCCCCTGTTTTAAAATTCTTTTAAATCCAAATTTTAATCTGTTTTAAATTATTGGGATTTTTAATTGTCTCGGGCTAAATTATTTAATCTGGTTTTAATGATGTTCTTAACTTTTGTATCTATGTATTTTATTTTGTGCCTCTGAGTCCTTCGGGAGTAGGGCAGTATATAAATCTAATAAAACGAACATAAAACAAACAAAAAACAAAACGGGCTGTGAGGGGGCACACACCCCGCATATGCGCCCTGCCCCCCCCACATGCACAGCAGAAACCTGATATTCAGTTGGCTGGCAGGAGGCGCACGCACATGCGGGGTTAAGCTGAACTGGGCGACGGCTCTCGTGCCCGGAAAGAAGGCTCTGCGTCAGGGGTGAAATGCTCCCGGTTCGGATGAGATCGCCCGATCTGGTAGCAATGGAGGTGAGTGGTTCGGAGAACCGGTAGCAAGAAGCCCTGCTCCCCCCCACTCCATGCCCAGCTGAGCCGCACAATCATCAGAGGATTTTTTTTTTTTTTTTTTACTTTTAAAAGCATTTTTTTCTACAACCTCTTCGGCCGAAGAAATGCTTTTAAAAGTAAAAAAAAAGCCTCTGATGATCGTGCGGCTCAGCTGGGATCGTCAAAGGTTTTTAAAAGAAAAAAAAACCCTTTTTTTCTTTTAAATGCCTCTGACGATCCCACCTGAGTTGCCTGATCGGCAGAGGCTTTTTTTAAAAAAAAAAACACCTTTTTTTCTTTTAAATGCCTCTGACGATCCCAGCTGACTTGCCTGATCGGCAGAGCACTTAAAAGAAAAAAAGCCTCTGATGATCAGGCAACTCAGCTGGGATCGTCAGAGCCTTTTGAAAGCATTTTTTTTACAACCTCTTCAGCGAAGAGGTTGTAGAAAAAATGGTTTTAAAAGCAAAGAAAAATAAAAAATTGGCCACGCCCACCCAGTCACATTACCACCCCCGCCCCACCAAGCCATGCCCACAGAACCGGCAGTAACAAATTTTAGATTTTAGATAGGTTCGCCATCATGGCGCTATGCAAAGAGGCCACATGTCTACAGAGATACTCGATCATTCAGGTCATGGTTGTCTCAAAGGTGTTTTTTTTCCAAAAGCAACTGGACTTTCTTGGCTGTTTTTTTCTTTTTTTAAAATTTATTTATATATTTTCTCTTTACATGCAATAAGGGTTTAGTGAACAGTGTACTGCCTGGGTCAGTGTGCTTACAAAACAATATTAAACTCCTAGTCTCTACCTCCATTGATAAAACAAGTCCCAAGGCTCCCCAAAAGGAGCCTTGATAGTACAGTGGTCTAAGCACCCTGTTATTAACACAGCTGCCTGCAATTACTGCAGGTTCGAATCTTACCAGGCTCAAGGTTGACTCAGCCTTCCATCCTTTCTAAGGTAGGTGAAATGAGGACCCAGTTTGTGGGGGCAATAAGCTGACTTTGTATAAATATACAAAAGAATGAAGGCTATTGCTTAACGCATTGTAAGCCGCCTTGAGTCTTCGGAGAAGGGCGGCATATAAATCAAATTAAAAAAAAAAGTTCCAAAATACTCTTCTTTTATCTTCAGTGTTAATCTATCCATTTCTGCACAGTCTAATATCTTTTTAATTATATAATTAAATAATTATTATATAATTATGTTTCCTCATTTTTCAAGTATTGTGCAAATACAATTCTTGCTGCTGTCAAAAACGTGTAATATTAAATAGACATTCCCTTTATCGTGTTTTACTGGTATTATGCTGAACAAAAATCATTCTGGCTTATAGCTGCCTTAACATTTTTTCTAACCACATATGTACTTTCATCCAATTTTTTTTTTATTTTTTTTTAATTTTATTTTTTTTGCTTTTGGGCACGTCCACCATATGTGATAATAGGTGCCTGGTGTTCTTGGTTTTTTTTTTTTTCTAACGACCAACTCTCAAAACGATGAGATGATTCCCAGGAATGTAAATCTTTCTATTCCCCACCATTCAGTCACAACTGAAGAAGCTCATGGTTGTCCCAAAGGCGCTTTTCCTAAAGAAAACTACATTTTCTTGGGTTTTTTTTCCTTAAAAACATTTCGCTTCTCATCCAAGAAGCTTCCTCAGCTCTGACTGGATGGAGGAGAATGGAAGGATTTATATTCCTTGCAGACAGCTGGTCATTTGCATTCTTTTTAAAGGGTCGTTGAAGCCACTTGGAGGTTTCTCTGTGTCCTCAGGATCACCTGAGTGGTGCAAAGGGGGTGTGGAGCCTTCTTGGAAATGCTGAAAGGACTGTGTTGTAGAGTGGAGATAGATGATGTCATATCCTTCCCCCTCTGTCGAGAGAGGGCTGTTCAATTTTGACATAGATTTTGACCTCTCTTTCAAACCAGCGTTCCTCTTTGTCCAAAATATGGACTGCCTTTTTATCTATTTATTTAGAATAACAGAGTTGGAAGGGACCTTGGAGGTCTTCTAGTCCAACCCCCTGCTTAGGCAGGAAACCCTACACCACTTCAGAGAAATGGTTATTCAACATCTTCTTAAAAACTTCCAGTGTTGGAGCATTCACAACCTCTGGAGGCAAGTTGTTCCGCTGATTAATTGACATCACCTGAGTGGTGCAAATTGGTGTGAAAGGACCCATTTATGTGAGGATACAGATAAATCTCCAAGTGGCCTCAACGACTCTCTAAAAGGATGCAAATGACCAGCTGTCTGCAAGGAGCATAAATCCTTCCATTTCCCACCCTCCAGTCAGAGCTGAAGAAGCTTCTTGGATGAGGAGCAAAACATCTTCAAAAACAAAAACAAAAACAAGGAAGTCCAGTTGCTTCTTGAAAAAGAAGCACCTTTGGGATATTCTTAAATTGATGTGTCCCCTGTCCCAGATAGCTTTTGGGGGAGCCCCAGAAGGGGGAAGCCTCTCTGGCACAATCCCCAGAGAGTTTCTACCAGGCTGGATTTGATTTAAATCGAGTTGATTTAAATCACAATTTAAATCATGATTTAAATCACTAGTAAAAAGGCTTGATTTAAATCAATTCGATTTAAATCGTAATTTTTAAAGAGCAACTGTCATCTCTGCTCCTCCTTTGACCCACTGTTGACTCACCGATAGTCCCAGTGTTGCAGAATATACAGCCTCCTGCTACATAACTAAGCTCCATTTCAGGCTGAATAAACTAAATTATTTATGTATCTTAAAAAGAAAACGATCTTACGATAGATTTTTACCCCAAAAGTTTTGTATTAAAATAAATTCGATAAAAATAAAAAAAATCCGATTTAAATCAAAAAAATCTGATTTATTTTATTTTTTAAAAAAAATCATTGATTTTTATCCACCCTGGTTTCTACTGACCATAACACACGAGCCGAACTGTCTCTTTGTTGGAAAGGAGCGCGTTACACAACCGGCAGTTGGGATTGTAATCACTGTCTTGTAGCCACTGCAAGTACGACTGGACGATGCACTGAAAAAAACAACAGGAAAATAAATAAATAAATTGGTGTGACGGGCAGCAGGTGGAAACGGGTGGGTGGGTGGGAGGGGAGCCTGTTTATGTCATAGAATGGAAAGACCCTCTTATTTCAGTTTTTAAGATGATTTGCAACAATCAAGATCTAACGCAGAGGGAAAAAAAATTGTATGCATCTGGTTTTTGATAGCTGAAGCCATAAATCAGATTCCAGCTGACTCGGCCTTCCGTCCCTCCGAGGTGGGTAAAATGAGGACCCAGATTGTTGGGGGCAAGAGGCTGACTCTGTAAACCGCTTAGAGAGGGCTGGGAAGATACTGTGAAGCGGTATATAAATCTAAGTGCTATTGACCTTCCTTCCTTCCTTCCTTCCTTCCTTCCTTCCTTCCTTCCTTCCTTCCTTCCTAAAGTTTGACTCAGCCTTCCGTCCCTCCGAGGTGGGTAAAATGAGGACCCAGATTGTTGGGGGCAAGAGGCTGACTCTGTAAACCGCTTTAGAGAGGGCTGCAAAGCACTGTGAACCGGGATATAAGTCTAAGGGCTATGGCCTTCCTTCCTCCCTCCCAGTGGTTAGAATGCAGTATTGTAAGCTAACTCTGCCCACTGCCAGCAGTTCAATTCTGACCGACTGGCTCAAAACCTCTTGGAGAGGGCAGTAAAGCACTATGAAGCGGTATATACCGGTAAGTCTAAGTGCTATTGCCCTTCCTTCCTTCCTTCCTTCCTTTCCTTCCTAGCTATCCTTTCTTCCTTCCCTCCCTGCTTTCCTTCCTTCCTTCTCTCCCAGTGCTTAGAGTGCAGTATTGCAGGCTAACCCTGCCCACTACCAGGAGTTCGATCCTGAGTGGCTCAAGGTTGACTCAGCCTTCCGTCTTTCCAAGGTCAGTAAAATGAGGACCCAGCTTGTTGGGGGCAAGAGGCTGACTCTGTAAATCGCTTAGAGAGAGCGATAAAGCACTGTGAAGCAGTATCTGTCCCATTGCTATTGTCCTTCCTTCCTTCCTTCCTTGCTTCCTCCCTCCCTCTCTTGCTAACTCTGCCCACTGTTGGCAGTTCAATTCTGACCAACTGCCAAATTTGGCAGTTTCAAATCTCACCAGGCTCAAGGTTGACTCAGCCTTCCATCCTTCCGAGGAAGGTAATATGAGGACCCGGATTGTGGGGGGCAATAAGCTGACTTTGTATAAAAAAAAGAACACCGCTTAGGGGGGGCCGAAAGCCCTACTAAGCAGGTAGATACAAAAGTATGAAGGCTGTTGCTTAACGCATTGTAAGCCGCCCTGAGTCTCCGGAGAAGGACGGCATCTAAATCGAACCAATCAATCAGTCAATCAATGCCTCTGACGATCCAAGCTAAGTTGCCTGATCGTCAGAGGCATTTAAAAGGAAAAAAAGTCTCTGCCGATCAGGCAACTCAGCTGGGATCGTCAGAGGCTTTTGAAAGCATTTTTTTTTTTTACTGTAGATAAAATAGTTTTAAAAGTAAAAAAAAAAAAAAAAATGGCCACGCCCACCCAGTCACATTACACCCCCCACACACACACACCAAGCCACGCCCACAGAACCGGTAGTAACAAATTTTAGATTTCACCACTGATCTGACCTCTCCGTGCTATTTCCATTTACCTTGGCATGGTTAGCGACAATGCAGTTCTCGCAGACATTCACCCGATGCTCAAAACAGAACAGGTTCGTGACTTTCCTCTTCGGACATTTGCACAGCCCCATCGTAGTCGGCGCAGGGCGGGTAGCTTAGGCCGAGAAGTGCTGGAGACACAGACAGAGGGATTACTTACACGAGGGTTTTTCAAACTGCAGCATTGTTAACGGCTGAGAATTATTTCATTCCCAGCTTAGTCCAAATTAATTGAATGAAATATTTTGGGAAATATTTAAAAAATGGCATATTATTATTTTTCCCTATAACGAAGAAATGAAGAAACATGTTTTTAGAGGCAGAAAGCAGCCGCCAAGTCTTTCTTAATAGCTCACAGCAGATGCCAGCATGTAAGGAAATAAAAGAGCTTATTGAAAGAGGAAGCCAACTATCTAGACGGCTCCGTTCATAAGCAAAGCAAGTCCTGCAGGTAGAAACCCATTCAAGACAGGAGTGTTGTGACCTGGGCTCACTTAGTCATTGCAGGACACAATTAGTCCCAAATAAACCTATTTTATTGTTAACAGCTGAGAATTACTTCATTCCCAGCTTAGTCCAAATTAATTCCAAAACAAGTCCTTCAGAAAAAGACCTTCGGGCTTATCACAAACCTTTATCTTCTTTGGCACCCTGCCAAAGGCCTTTTTTGGCAAAGCCCCACAAAGTTCAGAAACAAACAAGAGATGCCAACTGGAAACAGAGTTAGCAACGTTGCTTTCCTACAAAGAGCCCAAGAGCCTTTGCTGATCTTTTAAGCCTTATGGGAGGGGACAATCATCTCCTGGCCTTACTCCCGAGTTGTCCTTTTTGCTTTAGCTGCTCCTGCCTTCTGGCAGCTCTGCGCATGCGTGCACTAGAAACAGGTTCCTCCTGTTCCTCTGCCTCTCTACTGTCCAACTCTGGAGGCTCCAGAGTCCGCACATCACTCCCATATGACCCTGGTCCCATCTCTGCCTCTGATGCAGAGTCCTCGTCCGGGCCTTCCCCAGACTCCAGGACTGGCCCATGGTCCTCCCCAGCCTCCTCACTGTCCGACTCTGCTGCTAGCTCCGCGGGCTGCTGGCGGACCACAACACGCAGCTTAGCCATGGCTCATCTGTGCTTCCCCAATCACATTCGCAGTTCCAAGACGTCCCCCCCGGAAAAATCACAACAAACCGGACAATACTCAAGAGCACAATGTTTTTTGCAGCTCTGCCAAGATGCAAATTAGGGATGCTAAGGTTACACATCTTAACCGAACGCCATGCTCTTGTGCTTTTGTAGCTGCATACATAAAACGAAAACGAGGTGTCAGGCCTGTCACAGTTTGGGCACTTAGGAAAGAAAGACCCTCAACTCCCATTTGTAGCAAAGGTATACTTTTACTAAAGCCAAGTGGTTACAGCTCAAGCAAAGCTGGATCTGAATATTCCTGTTCAAAACCTACCTTTTCCTTACACCACACCTCCCCCCCACCCCCGCTTGACCCATCCATGAGCTTCCAATGATATTCGAACGTGGTGTTTTGGTAACCGCTTTGAGGTTTGGCACCTCTTTGATGACGGAGTTTCACATTCCGTTCTCATGCTCGTGTCCTTGGATGCCCTGGGTCTGTTCTGGATTGGCACCTGTGGTACCTGCCACCCCTCTCCCCACTCCTGCATTTTATGGCACGGTGCCAGCGAAGCAAAGCAGGCTGAAGTATTTACGATGGCAGACCTGACAGCAGGTCACACTTAGGAACACAGAGAAACCTTGTTGAACGCCTGTTTTTTTAAAAAATTGTTTTTATTATGCATTTTCCTTTATTATACATAACGTTTCCATTTCTGCAATGGCAGTGTATTTGATGTCTGCATCAAATCTCTTTTAAAAACATATAGTTTTATACACACCATAAGTATAACCATTTTTCTCATAATACATCCAATGTAATCTTCCCTTCTAATCACCCTATACAATTTAATCCATAATCAAGTATAATCAAGTGATAATATTGCTTATGGTATTTATTGCTTATATATATACTTTTATTTTATTGATAGTCCTTAATTATAAATTACTAACTTCTGCTTCTATTTTCTAACCATTTCTAAAATAGGATCCCAGTGTCTTTTTCCTCCTTCTCTTCCTCCTCCTCCTCTTCCTCCACAAACCCCCTTCCCTTCTAGCACTGATGATGTTCCCTAGTTGGGTCATGAAACGTCTCCAAGAAAACCACCAAGTCCAGAGAACACAGATGACCCCACAGTTGCCTTCCCCTCCTCCTTGCAAAGCACACCCCCTTCTAGCATTGATGATATTTCTCTAGTCAGATAATGAAACATCTGCAAGAAAAACACCAAGTCCGGGGAGCACCCAGCACCTCAGTGTCCTCCTCTTCCTTCTGATGATGTTCCCTAGTTGGGTCATGAAACGTCTGTAAGAAAACAGCCAAGCTGAGAGAAGTACCAAGAATCTCACAGTCCTTTTCCTCCTCCTCCCTCCCTCCCTCCCTCCTTAAATCCTGCTCCTTTCTACCAGTAGTACTGATGATGCTCCCTAGTTGGGTCAGGAGACGTCTGCCAGAAAACAAACAAGCCCAGAGACCACCAAGGACCCCATTGTCTGCCTCTCCTTCTCTTCATTAATTCCCCCCTCCTTCCCTTCTAGCACTGATGATGTTCCCTGATAGGGTCATGAAACGTCTGCCAGAAAACAACCCAGCTCAGAAAGCACCAAGACTTCCTCCTCCTCCCTTCTAGCACTGATAATGTTCTCTAGTTGGGTCACGAGATGTGTGCCAGAAAACAGCCAAGCTCAGAGAGCACCAAGATCCTCAGTCCTTTTCCTCTTCCTCCTCCTCCCTAAACCCTTCTCCTTTCTACCAGCAGCACTGATGATGTTCCCTAGTTGGGTCAGGAGATGTCTGCCAGAAAACAAACAAGCCCAGAGACCACCAAGGACCCCATTGTCTGCCTCTCCTTCTCTTCATTAATCCCCCTCCTTCTTTTCTAGCACTGATGATGTTCCCTGATAGGGTCATGAAACGCCTGCCAGAAAGCTCAGAAAGCACCAAGACCCTAGAGTCTTCTTCCTCCTCCCTTCTAGCACTGATGATGTTCTCTAGTTGGGTCACGAGATGTGTGCCAGAAAACAGCCAAGCTCAGAGAGCACCAAGATCCTCACAATCCTTTCCCTCCTCCTCCTCCTCCTCCCTAAACCCTGCTCCTTTCTACCAGTAGCACTGATGATGCTCCCTAGTTGGGTCAGGAGATGTCTGCCAGAAAACAAACAAGCCCAGAGAGCACCCAGGACTCCTCATGTCAACCCTGAGAATACAAATATGAGAATATTTATTGGTCTTTATTGGTCTCCCTCCTTCTCTCCATTAATCCCCCCTCCTTCCCTTCTAGCACGGATGATGTTCCCTGGTAGGGTCACGGGACATCTCCAAAAAAAAAAAAGCTCAGAGGGCACCAAAGACCATCCCCCACTCCCAGAATCCCTCATCACCTGACAGGTCATGACTCCCTGATTGACGGGCATCCAAAACCCACCCGCCCGCCGTAACTGCGAAGCAAGGGGTTCGATCTAATGGCGGATAGATTCCCCCCGCCATCCTCCCCTGGGGAGGAGGATGCAATCGGGGGCGTCCTCCAAACGGAGCCCAGCCCCATGATCCCCAGCCCTCCTGGCCGTCGAAGCCCATCGCTCTCCCCGCCCCCCGCCCCCGCAGGACCCGAGGGGTCCACGAGATCATATAGCCGGTCCCCTCCCTAAAGCCACGGCGGTGGGAGGGATATACCCTACCTGCCTCCCTTGACGAGGGAACCGTCTCGGGGAGGCCCAGGCGCCGGTAAGGAGGGTCCAAGCGTCGTCGGAGCAGCCCAACCGCCTCTGGGCCGGTCTTCAGGCGAGGGGCGAGTCCCACCTGTCTCCGCCGCCTCCCTCCAGCCCTCTGCCACGTCTCTTCCGGGAACGTCGCGCTCTGATGGCGTCACACCGGGCCGCTCTCTCTCTCTCTCTCTCTCTCTCTCGCTCTCTCTCTCTCATTCATTCATTCAACTTCCGGTCTTTTCTCCCAAAGATGGCGGACGGCGCTTATCCGGCGGACGGCCCCGACGTCACTTCCGGCGAGGCTGTGGCGGGCGATTTCAACGGTGCGGAGAAGCGATCGGGAGGAGGAAGGAGGCGGCCGCCATGGCGGGAGGCCGCCCCGGGAGGCGGGCGCGCTCGGCCGGGGAAGCCCGGGAAGGTGAGGCGAGGCTTTGGGTGGGTTGAGGGATCCTGCGGAGTAGGCCCGGGGAGGGGGAGGGGGCTCCTCTGCCTCGCTTCCAAAACGCCCCTCCCCCTCCCTGGGCTTCCCTGCCTTCAAGGACAGATTTGCTTTTTATTTCCCGCCTTTATTTACTGTTATTATATCCCGTCTTTATTATTATTATTATTATTATTATTATTATTATTATTATTATTATTATTATTATTATTATTTCCGGTTTTTATTTATTAATATATCCACTTTATTTACTGTTATTATATTCCACCTTTATTATTATATACAACTATTTATTATTATTATTATTATTATTATTATTATTATTATTATTATTATTTCCGGTTTTTATTTATTAATATATCCTGCCTTTATTTACTCTTATTATATTCTGCCATTATTATTATTATTATTATATTTCCGGTTTTTATTTATTAATATATCCAGCCTTTATTTACTCTTATTATATTCTGCCATTATTATTATTATTATTATTATTATTATTATTATTATTATTTCTGGTTTTTATTTATTAATATATCCAGCCTTTATTTACTGTTATTATATTCCACCTTTATTATTATATACAACTATTTATTATTATTATTATTATTATTATTATTATTATTATTATTTATTATTATTATTATACATGAAACAGTCAACTAAACATTTAAAAATGTGTCACAAATATCATTGACTGGCCTTGATGGTTGATACGAGTTGCTGCCAGCATTCTAGGTATCATCCTGCCTTTCTCATTATTGTATTCCACCTTTATTACTATACTTTGCCATTATTATTATCCACTTTTATTTATTATTTCCCGCCTTTATTCACTCTTATATTCCATCTTTATTTATTACTATACTTCACCCTTATTCGTTATTATTATATCCCGTCTTTTTCATCATATGTTCAGACTGGATTTGGCATTTTTATCCACCTGTTGCGTCCTTCCCAAGGACCTGGGATAGACAGATGTGAATATTTGATAGAATTATTCATTTACAGGTAGTCCTCGAGTTACAACAGTTCATTTAGTGACTGTTCAAAATTACAACAGCTCTGAAACAAGTGACTTATGGCTGTTTTCACACTTAACGACCGTTGCAACATCCCCATGGTCAAAACGGGATCAAAACTCAGACACTTGGCAACTGATTCATATTTACGACGGTCGCAGTGTCCCGGGATCACATGATCCCCTTTTGCGACCTTTTGACAAGCAAAGTCAACGGGGAAGCCAGATGCACTTACCAACCGTGTGACTAATTTAACAGCTGCAGTGGATTCATTTCACAAATGTAGCAAGGAAAGTCCTAAAATGGGGGTAAAACTCACTTAACAAATGTCTCGCACAGCAACGGAAATGTTGAGGTCAATGATGGTTGTAAGTTGAGAGCTACCTGTATTGGTAACTCTGGGTGGCTTAACAATCATAAAGATCTAATTAGATCTACGGTCTAATTAAAGATCTACGGTCTAATTAAAGATGGGGTGGATGGGAGCAGAATGGGGTTCCTTCCAAGCCAATTGTCTTAAGGCTCTGAGGGTTTAACAGTTTAACAGAGTTGGAAGGGACCCTTGGAGGTCATCTAGTCCAACCCCCTGCTTACGCAGGAGATCTGTACTAGGGATTCGAACTGCCGACCTTTCTGATCGACAAGCTCAGTGTCTTAGCCACTGAGCCACTAGTCACCCAACTCCAATGGGGATGGGGGTGGGGGAAATATTCCAGAAGGACATTATTTCATTTTTGTTGTTATTATATAATCAGATTATATGGGAATCCAGCCGAGTGAGGTTCAGTAGGCTTTTTTTTGGGGGGGGGGGGGCGTGTTTGATGGTGGTTTAAAGCAGGGGTCTCCAACTTTGGTAATTTTAATGGCTTGATCCCATCCTCTTAGTTTTTTAATCGAATTTCGGTTTTAATTGGGTTGTTTTAAATTCGGGCCAAAATTATTTAATTGTTTTTTAAATTGTTTTTAAATTTTATATGCTATGTTTTATCCTGGCTGTACACCGCCCTGAGTCCCTCAGGAGAAGGGCGGTATAGAAATATAATAAATAAATAAATAAATAGCTGGCTGGCTCAGCATGGTTGGCTGGGGAATTCTGGGAGTTGAAGTCCGCCAGGTTTAAAGTTGCCGAGGTTGATGTATGAT